>CM042336.1:22938851-22946351 GCA_023566125.1 Zingel zingel | reverse complement strand
AGCAGAGACTAACAGTGCCTAACAGTGCCTAGCAGTGCGTGCCTAACAGTGCCTAACAGTGCCTGACTTTGTGCTAGAAACTAACAACGTAGCTATGGCTGAACTTTGACCTACTTTAGCATATAAACATTAGCTCACTAAGAACCTGGGAACCACAATCCCAAACCGGCGGTTTGATTTTCGGTGTACTGAATTGTTGACCTAAAGTAAACTTCTTTGACTTCTCTAAACATCATGTCTTTTTTTAAATATTAGTTTGTCTAAAATTATACTTTGAAAAAATCCCAATATATCGCCTTACGCACAGTATCGCAATATATCGCAATATATTGTGACCCATGTATCGTGATACGTATCGTATCGCCAGATTCCTTCCAATACACAGCCCTACTGTGGAAGTACTGTTCGTAAATACACGTTTTAGGTTCTTTTCACTTTTTCTTGGGTCTTTTCTTTTCATGCTTCTTCATACTTCTACTCCGCTTCATCTCAGAGGGAAATATTGTGATCTGATTATATATATTTACAGGCTTTTAACGAAGCAGGGTTCAACGTTAAAGGTCCAATGTGTGGGAATTTCTCCCATCTAGCGTTGAGATCATATATCACAATCAACTCTCTCGCGCCACACAGTTCAAAGTCCGTATTACAGCTACGGTAGCCTTCACGCTTCAAAAAGACGGTCTCTTGCTCTTTTCAATCTCCTTTTTCTTTTTCTGGGCGAAGAAGAAGACTCCTGTTCCTGAAATTTGGATTTTGAATACGTGTGGTCCTCCATGTTTCCTTCTTCAAACTTGCCGGGGCCGGGAAGCTACGATACCCGTTAGCAGCATTAGCAGCACCTGTGAGGTTATCATGTGACAGAGAAAAAGCGAAAACGCGAAAGGCGGAGCAGTATGTCCTGTGTGTCCCTTACCGGCTAACGTATTTCAAGATGGAGCATGAATATGGAGCGTCTACCCCAGTTCATGCAAACGCAAATGTAAAATTTCAAGCCAATAGGAAGACTTGGAATTGATGGTGTAGGTAAATATTTATATATATATATATATATATATATATATATATATATATATATATATATATATATATATATATATATATATATACGTTTGGGAACGGGCAACACAGATTTTGATAATGAACAACTAAACACGTTACACACTGGACCTTTAAGTTATTTATTTATTTATTTTTTATTTCTACTTGCCCAATGTCAGTTTTTACTGGCCCCTTTCATAAAAAAAGTTGAGTGTCCAAAAAAGCGTTAAAAAAAACTTCAAACATCGTGAAAAAAAAATCCAAAAATTCAAAAAAACATCAAAATCTTTCACAAAAAAAAAGCAATATAAACGTTAAAAGCATCTAGCACAAACTCCATTCCTGATTGGCCAACGGCACGTTCAAATCAAATCATTCAACGAGCGTTCTCCGATGGCGGCTAGGGAACGATGGCGTCATTTATGATGCGAACGCCCTGGCCGCTGAGTTATGTTTACTCGCCCGACAGAAAAAAAGATCTGCACGATATGAGGACAATATGTGATAATGTTGTTGAATACCGCGATAACGATATAACTTTCAATAAACGGATATCAAAGTGTTTCTGCATTTCTGCTGCTTTCAGTATTCTGCTAAAATACAACAAACTGCTTGAAATAATAATTTCCAAAATTCCTTTATTGAACACATTGAACAGTCAGGCTACATTCACATCGCTATGTTTGACCCTCCTAAAGCACGCTGGAGGAAGGTCTGGCTACTCCACGTAGCATTCTGGGATGGGAGGAAAACGTGCTCTGGTTTAATGACATTTCTTTAAACCAATCACAATCATCTTGGGCGGTGCTAAGTGCCGGAGAAAAGCCGCGGTGCCTCTGCAAAATAGTCTCGGGGAAGGAACTCGTTTTGGTGGAACATGTGTACGTTCAGAAGTAGTTTTAGTCGTGCGAGAGAAAGCTCAGATTGGACAGATAGTCTAGCTAGCTGTCTGGATTTACCCTGCAGAGATCTGAGGAGCAGTTAGGCGATTAAAAAAAAAGATACATTGTGACGCCCTACTTTTGAACGGAAGCAAAGGCGTCGCTATCACAGGTTAGATGTCGACAGTGTGGGGGTGAACGAGGCCCGAAATAGACGTGTGAATCAGCAGCAGACGTAGACAGAAAGGGGGTGGGGGGGGGGGAGGGCATGAGACACCAGAGGCCGTAACTCTGGAAACCGGGAGAGGAATCTATCCATCTATCTATCTATCTATCTATCTATCTATCTATCTATCTATCTATCTATCTATCTTCTATATATATATCTATCTGTCTGTCTGTGTGTCTTTCTAACTACCTGTCTGTCTGTCTACCTATCTATCCATCTATCTACCTACCTATCTACCTATCTATCCATCTATCTACCTACCTATCTATCTACCTACCTACCTATTTATCTATCTGCCTACCTATTTACCTACCTACCTATCTATCCATCTATCCATCTATCTACCTACCTATCTATCTACCTAACTACCTACCTATTTATCTATCTGCCTACCTATCTACCTACCTATCTATCTACCTACCTACCTATCTACCTACATATCTATCTACCTACCTACCTATCTACCTACCTATCTATCTACCTACCTACCTACCTACCTATTTATCTATCTACCTACCTATTTAGCTACCTACCTATCCATCTATCTACCTATCTATCTACCTACCTACCTACCTACCTATCTATCTATCTACCTACCTACCTACCTATCTACCTACCTACCTACCTATCTATCTACCTACCTACCTATCTACCTATCTACCTACCTATTTATCTATCTACCTACCTATTTACCTACCTACCTATCCATCTATCTACCTACCTACCTATCTACCTACCTACCTACCTACCTATCTACCTACCTATCTATACATCTGATCTGTCGGTGTGATTCCACCCTGATTAGCCGTCTCTCTCTGGTGTTGATTATCCATCCCTGGCGCTGTGATCTAGTTCCTCAGCATGGTTTATTCATGGTGTCGCCGGCCACAGAGCAAACAGACCTGTAATGGGGGAGGGGGAGGTGTTGGGGAGTTGTGCAGCAGAGGTGATGGATAATTACAGAAGATTATACGCAGCGCTGGCACAATACAATACGTCCTTTTCAGCAATTTCAGAGTAATTGCAGGCTGAAAAATGTCATTTGGTTTAAAAAATAACACCAAAAGAAAAGTCACAATTCTGTGACTTTAAAGGTAGAGTGTCTTATTTTGGAATTAGGACTCATTTTTATGTATAACTTTGACAAAAAACATCAAGCTCACGGTGGAAATAACCAATTACTTCTGTGATGTTTTGAGTTCAGACTTCATTTCCCATCAGCCCCACTGTTTCCCCACCTGAAGAGGAGTGACTTGTTCAAAACAAATCTAGTTGTAGTCCTTCAATGTGTGAGCCTGCAAGATCCCCCAGTCTTTAGATATTATGACGTTAGATGTGAGTTGTCTATAGATGAGTAACATGTTTCTGTTCATACAGTATTTCAGTTATATCTGAACCTATCATTAATTTATTTAAGTCAAAATCCAAGGATTTAAGTTTATTTATCCAGGAAGTCAGTCTTTTGTTTGTCTATTTTCTGGAGGATGAAAGTCAGCTTGGAGTGAGCGCTCCTTGCTTCCAGACCATGGTTGTTTTGGTGTGTGTGTGTGTGTGTGTGTGTGCGTGTGTGTGTGCTGCTGATTGGCTGTCGATGTCGACTCAGCCAATCAGATGTGAGGAGCGAGCCGCTGTGGGAACATTAAAACTTCATACGAACGCCGACTTCATGTCTGCCGAGAGCTGAATGTAGGACACATCGCTGCGTGAGGTGTGTGTGTGTGTGTGTGTGTGTGTGTGTGTATACGTGACGGTTGCTGTGCCTTTTAATTACCACCAGTTTACAGACACGTGGCTTCTGATTGGGTAACATCTCCGACACATCCACCAATCGAGAGAAAACGCACTTCAAAGCTCGTCACACACCGAAAACGAACCAATGTCTGCTCTCTAAGTCATGTAATCCATAGATAGCAAAACAACATTATTATATCATTTTTACAAAATACCATCAAGCATTTTCTACAGCTGTCTGAGCGCTTTAAAGGGAATTCATAACCAACCACGAGGCACTCGGAGAACGTAGACCGCCGCCAAGGCCAGGCCCCCTCACAATGTTAATGTAAAGTGCGAGTTTTCCTAGTCGGGAAGTCATTTTTCCGATTTATTACGACAACACATGAATGCAGCACACATGCCCTGTGTTGCAATGTTACCATAAGTAAAGAAAAAACGTTGCTTATCTGGCCCTAGATTCAGATTCACTCCAAAATCGAACGGGTTCTTTCTAACTACAGAGGGAGGAAGAGGAGGCATGAGAGGAGGCGATGGAAGGAGGGAAGAGTAAGGAATAGAGAAGACGGAAAGAAAGAGAGGATAAGATAATACATTTTATTTATGTACCACTTTTCAAAACAGATGTTACGTCGAGCGTCACAAGGCCATAAAAGCAAGATAAACGATGCCAACGTCAAGACGATAAAGCAACTAAATTAAAAAACAGAGCAGCAATAAACAGTAGAAGAGTGATAAAACAAAGTGCAAAATACGACAGAGATTTAGGGAGGAAATAAAATGGAATTAAAACATTAAAAACCAGCTTTAAACCAGGTTACTTTGCACAGAAAAAAATATTTAAGTAATTTATGTTATTTTAATATACTAAAAAAAAACATTTACGGTTCAGTTTGATTTTATTTTGAAAGGATAAATAAGTCCAACATACCAAACCCTCGCCACAGTGTTGTCGTGGCAACCACACACGTGTGGAGAGAAAGCAGGCGTGATGCAGACACACACACACACACACACACACACACACACACACACACACACACACACACACACAGACACACACACACACACAAAGAGACAAACACACACACAAACACAGACACACACACACACACAGACACACACACGTTTGTTTCACTATCTTTGTGGGGACCCGTCATTGACATAATGCATTCCCTAGCCCCTTACCCTAACCTTAACCATCACCACTAAATGCCTAACCTTAACCCTTACCCTCACCCTAACCATAACCTAATTCTAACCCTAATCCTAGAACCAAGTCTTAACCCTCAAACAGACCTTTAACCTTGTGGGCTCCAGCATTTTTGCCCCACAAAGCTGTGCAGACCCCACAAGTATACTGTATGGTTTTTGGACCCCACAAATATAGTAAAACAAAAACACACACACACACACACACAGACACACACACACAGATACACACACACACAAACACACAGACACAAACACTGTGCTCTGGTCGGCTCTCTCAATAATTGATCAACCTTGAGGGCTTCTACACGTGACGGAGAAGCAGAGAAAGGAAGAGAGACGGCTTCCCGTGTTCTCCACCGTTTGGTTTCAGGTTCACCAAGCGTCTCCGCGCCTCCTCCACCTTTGACCTTTGACCTTTTGATCTCCTCGCTTCTAGACGCTTCATTTACATTTACAGACGCCGCGCATATTAATAAAAGCTGGACGACTGTAGTTCTTGTTCACTGAGGCAGAAACACTCTCATTGGCCGGTTTAAACGTCAGGGGGGCGGAGCCACAGATGAGAGTAGGCCTGGGCAGTGATGAAGATTTTGACACATTAAAAAAAATGTATGGAAAACATATGCAAGTTAGCTTAAAGCTGCTAAAAAAATATTTTAATGTTACACCTTTCTCTGTGTGTCACTCTCTAAAGTGTCCCCCCATACTCAACTCCCATTAAAAGGTTTCTACCCATATAACATGCATTTAATTAGTCTCGCATGGCAAGACCTTCCTCCACAGCGCTGCAGAGGAGGGTCTGGCTAGTCCACACAGCATTCTGGGATGGGAGAATAACATTCTCCGGTTTATTGGCATTTCTTTAAACCAATCACAATCGTCTTGGGCGGCGCTAAGCGCCGGATGGAGCCACGGTGCCGCTGCAAAATACCCTCGGGGAAGGAACTTGTTTTGGTGGAACATCTGGGGGAAAATGGGGCGGCTGTGTTTCAAAATAAAAGTACTTTTTGGCAGCTAAAGTGACGCATTGATGGTCGAGTCGTCTCGTCTCTGAGGATATCCGAAAGAGGTGTGTGTGTGTGTGTGTTTAACTATATTCGTGGGGTCCAAAAACCAGGAGTTCAGTATTCTTGTGGGGTCCGGACAGCTTTGTGGGACAAAAATGCTGGAGCCCACAAGGTTAAAGGTCTGTTTGAGGGTTAAGACTTGGTTTTAGGATTAGGGTTAGAATTAGGTTATGGTTATGGTGAGGGTAAGGGTTAAGGTTAGGCATCTAGTGGTGATGGTTAAGGTTAGGGTAAGGGGCTAGGGAATGCATTATGTCAATGACGGGTCCCCGCAAAGATAGTGCCACGCACTGTGCGTGTGCGTGTGTGTGTGTGTGTGTGTGTGTGTGTGTGTGTGTGCGTGTGTGTGCGTGTGTGTGTGCGTGTGTGTGTGTGTGTGAAGACTATTCATCTTCTCGAAGGAGAAAATTGATCCGCAGCATAGGCGATAAAACCACAAATTAGTTTTTCTTTCCTTTTTTCTTTCCTCCTTATATGCGCTATCCCCATCAATCTGTCTCGTTATCATATTCCTTCCTCACTTTCTCTCCCCTCCCACTCCGTCTCTCCCTCCGCTGCTCTTTCTCGTTAATTCCCGACTCTAAAAGCCCAGTTCAGAGACTTCGGTATCAGTATGTGTCTCTTTATTGCCTCATCAATCCTGAGCGCCTCTCTAAAGAGCCAAACACTGGCCGCCCTGCCGCGCTCTCGTTTTCTTTACACAGACGTCGCATAATGTGATCAGAGTGCCGGAGCGCTGACTGGTCACAAAAAGACTCCGCAAAGGCTAAAAACTCTTTTATTTTAGACGGTGAAACATTGTTTTGAATGTAATAAAGGTAACCAGACACCTGGCTAAAGAGCAGACGCTTTAATTTAAATTTTTGGGATTATTTTTTGGGGCATTTTAGGCCTTTATTTGTGATAGGACAGCTTAGACATGAAAGGGGAGAGAGAGGGGGGGATGACATGCAGCAAACACGCGGCCGCCGCGTCGAGGACTGAGTCTCTGTATATGGGCGTGCGCTCTACCAGGTGAGCTACCCAGGTCCCCAACGAGCTGATACTCAACGCTTGTGTTAAAATGACAATTTTGACGTTTTAGTCACTCGTTTTGATTGCTTTTTTCAACCTTTTTTTTTTTTTAGCATTTTGGGCGTGTTGTGTTGTTTTCACTCCCTCACACCAACTTATTACCGCTAGTTTTACACTTGTTTTTGGAATTTATGGTCAATAAACCTCATTTATATGAAATTATATCAACTTTTAACAACTAATTATGAGTTATTTTGACTATTATGTAAGAGAGCATAGGCAAATTACAAACATTACAAACATTTCTTGTATCACAGAGCTC
>CM042336.1:22926351-22928851 GCA_023566125.1 Zingel zingel | reverse complement strand
ATCAACATAGAGGAAACACTGAATTAAGACTTCCTGTTTTGAAAAGCAGACCTTTTGAAACTCACATCTTGGACGCAACTTTGTAACTTTCTGCTCAAAGTCTGTTTACGTTGCACTTTATCGCATTTGGCTTTCATCGTGACACAAACGTTTTCACCTCAGCCAAGCATTAAATCTTTAGTTTTGCATCATTTCTACTGTCGTTTTTATTCTTAAAAAAATAATGATTTTTTTTTTTTAAAGTTTGTTGTATTTTAGCAGAAGCCTGAAAGCAGCAGCACTTTAATATCTGTTGTGTTATCGCAAATAATACTGTTATCGTGATATTTAACAACGTTATCGCATCATTTCCTCATGTCGTGCAGCCCTAAAACCACACTCACATACACATATCAACTGTCCCTTTTTTTAGATCCTGGACACTTAATCACTTAATGGTGCTTTCTGCGTAATTAGACTACTGATGGAATAATACAACTGGGTTGAGCATGTTGAACATTTTAAATAAAAGCCTGGGCTGGCCATTAATCCAGCCTGTTTTTAAATATTTTTATCCATCTTCAGTCCAAGATGGCATCTGAGAGTTTTGGCAGCCGTTCAGACTGATAGATGAACCAACTCTGGCTGCCAACACACACACACACACACACACACACACACACACACACACACACACACACACACACACACACACACACACACACACACACACACACACGGTTCTTATTTCTGTCCCCTGATAGGCTAATTCTCCTCCACAGCGGATTAATGTCAGCTGGAGAGGAGGAGGAGGATATCGGCTCCATCTGCTGTCAGCCAACCATAACCTCTGACTCTTTACCTCCTCGCTGTCGGACACTTGGACCGAAAACTTATTATTATTTTTTTCCTGCATTAAGCCCTATTCGCAGGGGACCGGTTATACCTTGGGATGTTTATTAAGTTCTAATAGTTACAGAGGTTGTCTGTGGTTTTAATCCTGTGCAGAAATGCAGCCTGTTCTCGTAAACCATTCGTACAAAAAAATATTTTACTATACTCATTTTTGGGGGGGTTTCCCTTTATTTGATAGTGTCTTCATTAATCAGAGGTGTGTTTTGGGCGTAACATGCAATAAACCAATCAGAGGGTCATCTCCCATTCCCTTTAAAAGCCAGGCGCGTTTGGACCTTGGAGCATTGCTGTTATGATGGAGGAAGCTCTCTTAAATTTCTAAATCACATGAGGTTCTTCTGGGAATATAAGTCTGGTGTGAACAGGGCTCGAGTCTTGAGTCTGGGAATAACTCAGCAGAAAGGAGAAAGGAAGAGGAGAGGGAATGAGACGGGGAGAAGAAGGGAACGAAGAAAGGACTGAGCACGAGCGAGAAAGAGATAGAGAGATGGAGGACGTGGTAGAAAATATAGCTGAAGGTGTAGGAGTCGCAAAAAAACAAAAGAGAGAAACTGAGAACAGGCAACTGTGGAGGCGGAAAGAGATATAGAACAGATGGAGATTGGTAAGGCCTCAGCGGTCTTTAAGGTGGTTCCTTCTACTTCCTGTGTGTGTGTGTGTGTGTGTGTGTGTGTGGGTGAGTGGTCGGGTGGGTTTGTGTGTGTGTGGGCGGTGTGTGTGTGTGTGTGTTTTTGTGTGTGGGTGAGTGGTCGGGTGGGTTTGTGTGTGTGTGTGTATGTGTGTGTGTGTGTGTGTCTGTTTGTCTGTGTGTCTGCATGTGTGTGTGTGTGTGTGTGTGTGTGTGTGTGTTTGTCTGTGTGTCTGTATGTGTTTGTGTAGGTGGATGTGTGTGTGTGGTTGTATGTCTGTGTGTGTGTGTGTGTGTGAGTGTGTGTGTGCGATGACTTACACTGCCAGCACCCATGGGTCCATTTTTGAATTTTTTTTGTTTTCGTGATTAGTGTGAGCAAAACTGAAGAAAAAAAAAAGTTTTTGCAGACTTTTCTGTGTCTTTTGTTTATACTACTACTACTAGAATAACTCATACTTCTCTGAGTCATAATAACTCAGTCACATCTCAACATCCGGACACGATAAACATGTTTTAAGATTCGGTGTGACTCGCACTTCCCGGTGATGTCATGATGTCAGATGTCAGTTGCAAATAAACGTCTGTAAATTTGGTTAGAAATCATAGCAGAAACACGCTGCTTATAGCTGCAGAAGCTGCCTGAGAATCATCACGTTTTGAAGTCTTCTTCAGTATAACAGTGATGGAGCGATAGCTACATGGACATCCATCAGCACACTGCAAACAGGAAGCGCTAATAGCTTATTCGGCTAATAGATGTCACAAATGTCAGTGCTGCTCCTGAACGTTACACGGCGAACGTCAAACAGAACTGATCTGACGTCAACGGTCAAAGATACTAACACTACTGAGAGAGTTATCTAACATCTGTCTGTGTGTGTGTGTGTGTGTGTGTGTGTGTGTGTGTGTGTGTGTGTGTGTGTGTGTTTTTTTTTTTTTCTTGGAAACGAGAGGATCAGTCAGATCTTCTTGTTT
>CM042336.1:22896351-22918851 GCA_023566125.1 Zingel zingel | reverse complement strand
ACCTGAAGAAGATGGAGGGCCGGCGTCTGGACTTTGACTACAAGAAGAAGCGCCAGGGGAAAGGGGTCCAGGACGAGGAACTCAAACAGGCGCTGGAGAAGTTCGACGAGAGCAAAGAGGTCGCCGAGCAGAGCATGTTCAACCTGCTGGAGAGCGACGTAAGGACTTCATTTACCTCGGCTACAGGGCTGCAACTAACAAAGACTTTCAGAAGTCAATTCATCTTTCCATTATTAGGGGTAACTGTGGGGGTTTTTAACCATGTTTTTGTGTCCATGTGCAGACTGATCTCATGAAGTGGCGTATGTATGACACGCCAATTCGTATGCCAATCTTGGCGTGTTATCAAGACGCATACTCGCTTTTTAGCGGGTTTATCAACGCCGTTTGGCCTCCATTGACTTACATTAGTTTGCGATTGCGTATGAATTGACGCCGTAGCGAGTAGTATGAAAGCCTGAAAATCCACGTAGGGAGGTTGGTCGGGGTGGACGATGGGTCAAACACAGGACTTTCACCCAGGAGACCTGGGATCGTGTCCCACATGTCACGTTTCCTTCGTGTCCCACGTGTCACATTTCCTAAACTCAACCGGCGCTTTCTTCTCGCGATAAGTATGTATGTTTACGTCCGCTGTATACAGCGTATACATACATACGTAGACATACATGCGGATAGCTGAAAATACGTACAGATAACACGCCACTTGGCTTAAGAAAGTGGGCGTGTATGTTTACGCGAAGTAATGATGCCATGTTGCTATGTGACTGATTGGAGCAACAGTCTTTGAAAGTATGAACCGTTTAAAATGCTTCCGACTGCAGCGGTCTTGGTTAATTATTGAGCAATTGCAAACATTGTTGTCCCAATCAGTCACTTAGAAACAAAAAACAAGGGGTAAAAAAATACCAACGTTACCCTGGTTGTTAGCACTGCTCCGCTCCAGTGAGTGACATGAGTGGAGAGTGACAGAAAAAGTAAGAGCTAAGCAATGTTAAAACAACAAACACAATGGAAATGGAAACAGAAATATGATCCGATTTTTCACCCCCGAGGGAAAACGTGGATATTTTGTCCACAATACGGACACAAACGTGATCAAATATTCATCCTGTCCATTGCTATAGATACCGTGTGTTCCTGTGCCGTGCTGTGCCAAGCCAGACCTAGGCCCAGCATGGGTACAGAACAGGGGGAGAGAAAAAAAGTGTGTGTGTGTGTGTGTGTGTGTGTGTGTGTGTGTGTGTGTGTGTGTGTGTGTGTGTGTGTGTGTGTGTGTGTGTGTGTGTGTGTGTGTGTGTGTGTGTGTGTGTGTGTTGCAGATAGAGCAGGTGAGCCAGCTGGCAGCGTTGGTTCAGGCTCAGCTGGAATACCACAGCCGCTCGGCCGAAATCCTCCAACAGCTCGCCAGTAAAATGGAGGACAGGTATGGCTCTATCTGTCTACCTGTGATTTTTACAAACAAACCCATAAACATACAATCACAGAAGTGTGGATAGACAACAATTTTTAATTCTACTGTATCAGAATCAGAAAGGTATTCATTAGAGCTGCACAATATATCGTTCTTTTATCGTCATTGCGAAAGACACTCCGAGATTTTTGGTGTTAGTTGAAAGTAGATATCGGTAGAAAAACTGCACTTTAACATGTGAACTGTTGTTGTTGTTGTTTAAGTGCTGCCTTTTATGTTTAATTCAAAGTTTAATTTGTTTAATAAAAGAAAGTTTGACATGATTTCCTTTCATTTGTTTGAAATCCAACAAGCAGTTTGTTGTATTTCAGCAAAATACTGAATAATTTAATATCCGTTCATCCATTCATTCATCCATCCATCCATCCATCCAACCAACCATCCATCCATCCATCCATCCATCCATCCATCCAACCAACCATCCATTCATCCATCCATCCATCCATCCAACCAACCATCCATTCATCCATCCATCCATCCATCCATCCATCCATCCATCCAACCATCCATCCATCCATCCAACCAACTAACCATCCATCCATCCATCCATCCATCCAACCAACCATCCATTCATCCATCCATCCATCCATCCATCCATCCATCCATCCATCCACGCACTATGCAATTCAGTATGTAGTGTACAACGTGTTCTGCGGAAATGTGCGGTTTGAGACACAAACATATCGTGCAGCCCGACTGTTTATAGCCACAGTAGTCTCTGTTCATGGAGTATGACTTGGTGATAGGTACGTACATACACAAACTAACATATTAAACGTTGATAATGTGTCCCTCCAGGATAAAAGAAGTGTCCAATAAACCGAGGAAGGAGTACACTCCCAAACCCCGAATGACTCTGGAGCTGCTGCCGTCCAGCGAGAGCCACAACGGGGGGATCCACTCGGCCAAATCGCCCGGAAGATCACCAGGTACACCGGCTGGGAGTCCACTCTGGGTCGGAGAACGAGTGCTGGACCCATAGAAACAAAATGGATAGAAATTTACACTACCGGTCAAAAGTTTGGGGTCACTTAGAAATTTCCATTCCAGACAGAATACCAGCTGAGATCAGTTGCATTGTTTTTTTAATCAGGGCAGCAGTTTCTAGATTACATCATGTGCTTATATAATGGCAAAAGGGTTGTCAACTGTTGTAGAAAGACGTGGCTGACCTTTAATGCAATAATCTACATTGCCCATTATCAGCAACCATTCATCCAATGTTTCCGAAGGCTCATCCTGTTTACTAATCTGATATCATTTTAAAAGACTAACTGAGAAAACATTGGAGAACCCTTTTGCAATGATGTAAGCACATAACGTAATCTGGAAACTGCTGCCCTGATTAAAAAAAACAACTTTTAAACGATCCCAAACTTTTGACCGGAAGTGTATATATACAGTTATATATTGTATATAAACATAGGTGTAATTTTTTTCTGAATTTTTTGTTCCTTTTTAAGGTTTTTGTTGCTTTTTCCAAAAATGTTTCCGCCTTTTTTAAACATTTTTGTTGCTTTTCTGAGTTTTTGTAGCATTTTTTGTGAGGGGTTATTTTGGGCAATGTTGTCGCCTTTTTAAGTTTGTTTTTTTTTGCCTCTTGGCCTTTTTGTTGCTTCTTTCAATTTTTTTTTAGCTTTTTTCGAAATTTTGAAATGTCCCTGGATAGTTGGAGATCTGGAGATTGGAGAGTTGTCTCATTTCCAATGTTTTTCTGGCATTTTTTGAACGTTTAAGTTGCTTTTTCAAGGTTTTTGTCTCCTCCCTAAATAGTTGGAGATCTCAATCCCCAAATGTTGAACCTAAAGTTACGCCCTTGGCTGGACCCCCACCCCCCCCAAAAAAAAAAACTATTATAATTTCCTTTACATACATAAATACATTTGCACCATAACTTGTTACATACAGAAAAGTATGTAAAAAATTGACAATTAGACAATTATGTAATAAGTGTTACAGGCCTACAATTCATATATTTCTGGCTTGTGTGCCCCCCAGCCCCCATGGACCAGCCGTGTTGCCGAGCGCTCTACGATTTTGAACCAGAGAACGAGGGCGAGCTGGGCTTCAAAGAGGGCGACATCATCACCCTGACCAATCAGATCGACGACAACTGGTACGAGGGCATGATCAACGGCCAGTCGGGCTTCTTCCCCATCAACTACGTGGATATCCTGGTGCCGCTCCCCCATTAGTTCCCCCCCCAGCCCCCACCCCCGGCCAATGACCTGACCCTCAAACCCCTCGACCAATCCAGACACCCTGAAAAACATAAAACCACGCCCTCCTTCTACTTCTTCTTCCTGTGCTTTTTGTGCGATCCTGCTTTCACAAAAAACCGGGCTGCAATGACAGAGACGGGGATGGACGAGACGAGGCAGTGGGACGGTGATGGGAGGAGGATTTTAAGTGTGAGAGATGCAGAAAGAAGGGATTGAAAGGGGAAGACAAGACGCAGAGATGATGATCTTTTTACACCGCTCACTCAGCCGGGCAGCACTGGGAACCAATAAGGCTTTGGAGACTTAAAAGCAGGGTGTATACTGTATGTACGTGCATGTGTGTGTCTGTATGTGCGTTTCAACTTGTTCTTACTCTATTATGACCGAGCCAGCACAAAGCCTCGCTTGTCTGTTAAACTCCCTGACAGCTTCTTTTGTGCTGCTGTCTTCTCTTCTTGAAGGGGTTACTTCAGTTTTTTTTTTCAACATGGACTCTCTCATTTTTCTCGTTTTTGTGTCTTAGTGTGTGATGGGAACAACCGTATTTGAAATTGGTCCAGTATTAAGCAAGACGAAACTGCAATGTAACATTATAATGAGCAATTTTGTTGATTTTGCGTCCACTAAAAGTTCTGTTTTTGCCGCTGACAGGCTCAGATTATTATTCTAAGTGTCTGACAACATTATGGAAAGGATCCCTACAGAGATTTGGTTAAAGAGTAAGATCCTTTTTGTTTAACATAAAAAAGCCCTGAAAATCACCATCTCCAAACCCACCAGACTCCATGTAAATAAATAGTACTGTTATCAGCGTAAAACACAATTAATTCAAAGTCGAGAGAAACAAAATAAAACTATCAAAAGCCGTCTTGGTTCGTCTTTCCACTGTTCCAACAATCACCACTCTGGTTTGGTTGAAATAAATCCTTATTTCACCCATTTACATGTGGAAATATGCTGGCTCTATACACGCTAAAAGTAGTGATTATTTACATGGAGTCTGGTGGGTTGGTGACGGTGATTTCAGATCTGTTTCTGGTTAAACAAAAAGGATCTTACTCTTAAACAAAAAGGTCTATCTCTGTAGGGATCCTTTCCATAATGTTGTCAGACACTTAAAATAATAATCTGAGCCTGTCAGCAGAGAAAGCGTTCCCATCAGTCACTTAGACACCAATGCGTGGGAAAAAAGGGTCCAGTTTGAAAAAAAAAACTACTACATTACCCTTTTTTAGTTTCTTGCTGTTTTTCTCTCAGAGTACTTCTGTCTTTTCTACCTTGACTTGCCTTTCCTGTGCTCTTCTTCAGTCCGAGATTTGTCACAGTCTTCCCCACTTTCTGTCTTTTTCTCCTTCCCGTCTTTACTTGCACTTTCAGCATGGCTCCATACCGTGTACAGGCCTCTAGCTCATGGTCCGGAGCCGCAGATAGGGCACCAGACCATTCTGCTTTTCTTTGAGTACATCTCGTACTCTTGTAACATATTCTGCCTTTTTTTCTGAATATCGACTCAACTGGCTGTACGCATGAACCAGCCAAATCAGAAACGAGAGTAGAAAGACGCCCGTGAAATGTAGTTTTTTTTTTTTTTAGGGGTGCATCTTTGGAATAAAGTCGTATCTGCAATAAGTAGATTTTTACAGACCGTCACCCATTTATCCTTTAATGGGAAGGTTTTTAAAGGTCTTAGGGTCAGGAAACTCATTTAACACGTTGATAAACTCTGGGTTACGTGATTTACCGGACAGCAGCGCCAGTTGCATTGACCTGAACTTTTCACCAGGTGTGCATGGAGGAAAAGATGCTTTGATTTTTCTTTTCTTTTTTCTGAGTCACCCATTGACAGTGTTCTGTGTGGAGTAGATGTGTGTTCGCTCGTCTTATTTGTGGCTTTTGCATGCTGGACTGCGTGAGCCGTATTAAAATTCATATTGTTTGAAGTCCTCTACCATTAATTACATTTAGGAAGGCTGATGCTCAGCGGGTCCTTAAAGTGGCAGTCCTTAAGATTTCAGTCCTAGGTGATAGAATTTCTTAGCCTGACGTCGTCATACTCAGATTCTAGTCAGAATATGAGTCTGATATCGCTCCATTGGGCTGTGATTATGGGGAGCGTTTCAACCGAACCAGGAAAGACAATGCCTCTGCACTCAATTGGATAGACCTACAACCAATCAGAGCAACGGATAGACCTACAACCCATCAGAGCAACAGATAGACCTACAACCAATCAGAGCAACGAATAGACCTACAACCAATCAGAGCAACAGATAGACCTACAACCAATCAGAGCAACGGATAGACCTACAACCCATCAGAGCAACAGATAGACCTACAACCAATCAGAGCAACAGATAGACCTACAACCCATCAGAGCAACAGATAGACCTATAACCCATCAGAGCAACAGATAGACCTACAACCAATCAGAGCAACGAATAGACCTATAACCCATCAGAGCAACGGAGTAGCCTCTGTGATGTATGTTGAACTTTTGCCGAATCCCTTAGGAAGGACGGCAAAAACATTTTTCCGATCGACAAATGCCTCGATTGCGGTTCTCTGTTCCTCTTTTAAAATGAATGCGCCGTCGATATCTTCTATAACAGACGCGATGGCAGCCATCTTTGTTGTAAACAAATTCAATCCAAGCGCTTTTTGGTGACGTGGTTGATTACGTTACTGTTGATCGTCTGTCCATCATCGTATAAAGCCCGCCCTGACAATTTGATTGGGCTGAACAGCTCTGGTTCGAGCATAGTTGCTCCACAACGGATCAAGTACAGACCGAACTTCCCGACCTCAAATGTTGTGGGCGGGGCTAAATTTGGCTGGCATCGAGGCTAAGAATTTCTATTTGAGTAAAACAACAATGGAGTTGTTGCGGGGAGTTTAGCAGTCTGGAGCATAGAAATGTAAAGAATCCCATTTTATTTCTATGTTCTATGTTGTTGTTGCAACAAGTCACAAAACGATATCGGTCGTTTGTTCCTACCCTCTTACTGTATACGAGTGTTTTCCGTTCTCCTATCTAAACCAGAGAACATAACCTTCTTGGATTTGAACGTAAAAGTCGCTGTTTCAAACATGTCTTTAACGTTGTGAAACATTAGTAGTTTGGTTAGGTTTAGGCACCAAAACTACTTGGTTAAGTTTAGAAAAAGATGGTGGATTGGGTTCAAATCAGATGTTACTTCACTTCCTGAACTTGACGTAGCTCCGTTTATTCCGTAAATTAAAAAAAAAACTCGCCGTTGACTTTTATTTTCAAACGGGACATGAACTCCGGTCTCCTGGATGAAAGTCCTGTGTTTGTTTAACTCACCGACCAACCCAGTTCGTCACCTTACTTCCTGCTTTGCTCCCGTCATAACCACTACGGCCACTAGAGGTCACCGCCACTAGAAACGTAAATATGACTCGTAATTGCTGATTGAACAAACGACCCATCTGGGCGTTTTTCGGAGGAGGACAGTCTCGTAGTAACTGTTAGCCGTGCTAGTTCCCTGGAGTTTAAAGTAGGACTTCATTGGGACTTTTTGGCGATAACTTTTACCCCACCACAGTGCTACTTACCTAAATGTTTGTATCAGAAGTGTTCTTTATAAGGCAGTGTTTAAAGAGTCTAGTCCTTATTCTTAAAGGCTCTTTAATAATTCAACTATTTATCACAGATTTTTACATTAAACAGATCAACTTTTTTAAGGCCGCTGGAAAGCATCGGTACATGTTTTTGCGTTTGATCGCAGCCAGGGCTTTAAATTAACACCTGCCAACCTGCCAAATGCGGGTAAAAGAAAAAATGTTTTTGGCGTTTAACCAGGGTAAGACCGTACCCCGGTTACTGCTGTGCATATTTCGTGCACAGCGAGTGTTGCCAGATTGGTCTGTTTTCCATCAAGAATTTTGGGCGGTTTTGTGTTCGCTTGGCTTGGAAACATTTTCTTGACGTGTCTAACAACCGTTAGATTCGTGCCTGGCGCATGTGGTATAGATTACAAGCTACGCTAAAACGGAGAAGACGAACGGAACGGCGCAAATCAAACCAGAGGAGCTGAAATTAGGTAGTAAACTTAGTTAGGAAAACATGGGGCTAGTGGAACATCTGATTGGCTGCTAACTTTAAATATCTGCTAGCCACGTTGGTTTGTGATCTAAAAAAGTTAATTTAAAGCCCTGATCGCAGCAGCTGAACATTTTAACACCAGAATGTCAGATTTTTGTCAGCTTTGGCACTTGTCGACTTTGGTTCGCTAACGAGAAAAGCTGCCAGTGAGTTTCACAGACGATTAGACAGATGACTGCAATGTCGAAGCAAAGAGATCTGATCAAATGTGTCTTGTCCGTCCATTCAAACGAAACATGAGACTGATGAACTTGTTGGTCTGGTGCTGGGTTTATATCGACTCCATTGTACATAAAACAACTGCATGGTGTCAAAGATCGGAGCTCTTCGTCTACATCAGTCTAGATTCGTGTTCACATTTACCATGCTCACATTTGTAAAACTAAAACTGAACTTTAATGGATGTTTTATTGGATATTTAATATGTAGACTGTATTGTTAAATTAAAACAGCGTAGGGTCTTTCTATCCGGGCGTTTGTGTGGCTAACAGGCTAGCCTTTTCGCTTCACTTTCCCGTCTTTGCAGTGTTGAACAGCAGAATACTTAAAAGTTTAAGTATTTAGCGCCTGAGTATGGAGTCATCCTAAATGTAACAGATTCTGTTCAAATAAAGAGAAAGGTTTTATATATTGAGACTAAATTTTGGGATGCATAGACTGAAGGACGAAATATTTTTACTTTGAATGTTTTTTGTCACATTTTCAATTGTAGTGACCCCTTTGCCTATCAAACAAACGGCCACCACGGTTGCCGACTGCTAGAAGTTTGTTTAAGACGTGTGCAATAGACGACCAAATGTCCAGTGTTTTTAATACAAAGACTGTCCCACTATAACCAGTCCACTCAGTCTCTCTGTATACCACTACACTACTTTTTTCTACGCTTTATTGACCCATTTGACGTATTTTTTTAAAAATCTTTTGACGCTTTTTCTACACTTATTTTTGACGTTTTTTCCAACGTTTTCAGTGCTTTTTTCAACACTTTTTGACGCTTTTTGGACGCACTTTTTGACGTTTTCAACGCTTTTTTTGGACACCTTTTTGGAAGTTTTGGATGCTTGAGCATACACCCTTGTCTAATTGACAGAGAACTACTGCCCCAAGTGGCAAGAGGCTCAAAACAAACCAAAATGGCTCTTGAAACAATTATTACTGTCATATATTACAATAACAGCCAAGGGGCTTTACGGACATGGACTGATACAAACACTAACATTTTTTCTAATTTCTAACAACTTTTTTTTTTCCCATTCCCTGATTTATATTTAGGATGTTGTCACTTTTGTCCCTGACCCAAAATCTACCACTGCAGGATGCACACCAGAGAACGTGTGCTCAAACCGGTCTCAATATAGCTCAAACTGTAAGTAGCTTGTTTCTAAACGAGACATTTTCTGTCACTTTTAACATATAGGTTAGCCTGGCTCCGCCTTCCTACATACTTCCGCTCAATTTTCATTTTCCTTCAGTACTCCGTCTGGGTTTGCGGTACAAATCTTGACCGGTCCAATCAGCGAACAGAGGGAGTGGCTGAGAATGATGACGTTGAGGTTGTGCGCTAGTTTGAGTTGTAGTTCTGTAATGGCGGCGGAGAAAGATGCGAGCGAAGCCATTCAGTCCGTTGTGGCAACGCTGACAAATATCCAGTTAAGTTAAAAGTCTGGTAGGACCAGGCTACATATAGGTAGGATGTATCAAACTATTGTCAAAATGTAAGGACCATTTGGTTTTTAAAGTGGATACTTCATCTTCTTGTATTCTGAATACATTACAACAAGTTGACAGTAGTTAGTTGCTAGTTGACAATAGTAATAATACACCCGGTTTGGTGGGAGGATGGGAACGTTTAAGAGTTCCTCTTGAAAGCCATTACGTTGTTTTAGACTCAGATAATAATATTTTCAACCAGAGATCCAATATAATCTACTTACAGTCAATAAACTTTGAATACCAAGGCAATAAATCATAATATAACAATAACATGTTTCAATAAGTGGAAGAGATGTCTGTCTATCTAAAGAGCTGTTGGACATGTCTTCCATTGCCAAAGCACATTTGTGACAGCGTCAATAAAATCACAAACAAACTGTAACGTAACTAACTCTCTGTCTGCCAGATACCTGCTTGACTAAAACTGTTACAGGCTGTTGTAAAAGATGGCGTTTCGGAGCACAACTGTGTTCGGTGTTCTCCTTTTGATTTTCTTTGTTTTGTCTGTTCGTTCGGAGTCTAAAACCAGATTTTTCGAGTCCGCCTGTGGAAAGTCTGTGAACTGCATTAAAGGACAATTCTGGCACAAAATGAAGCTAGGGGTTAATAACATATATGTGTACCAAGTCGACCGTTCTCTGGGATCTGTTTTCATGCTAATCGAATGTGTCTCTCGCTTGAAACAAGCTACCGCAAACCGGTGATTAGCTTGTAATGCTAGCTTTCGGGGCAGAAGGTAAATCTCTATTTCTACACCACTAACAAGGCTCAAAATAGCACCACACTTCCACGGTAGCATAATGAGGTTGCCTACATGTAAACCGAAGCATTGAGAACTTTGTAAGTGTACAGACAGTTTATTAAAAAGATAGATTATAAAGACAGTAGCGTTCACGTATGCAAGCAGGCGCCATCTTGGAAAACAGTCATGACCAGTCGAACGACGAACACCGTGCAACCAGTAACCAGTAACAGATGGCGCCTGCATGTAAACATGAATGCTACTGTCTTCATAATATATCTTTTTAATAAAACAGAGATTTACCCTCTGCCCCGAAAGCTAGCGTTAGCAGCTAATCACCGGTTTGCACTAGCTTGTTTCAAGCTAGAGATACATTCGATTAGCATGAAAACATGTCCCAGAGAACAGTTGACTCGGTACACATATGTTATTAACCCCTAGGTTCATTTTGCACCGGAATTGTCCTTTAAACTGAACCACCCAACAGCTGTTTTGGGATGTTTTTTCCAAATAAAAAACGGGGAGATATTCATCCCGCTGGAGCCTCGGTTAACGGATACTCTGCATTTTCTATTGTTTAGTTATTTCTTTGTTTATCTTACTTATGCTATATTTGTATAGCTCTCCTCTCCAAATTACAAAGTGCTTTAAAAAATCTTGAATATGTTTTTAAATTATTTTGCACCTTGTCCGAGTGGTTTCTCTTCTTTTTGTGTGTTTTTTTGTTCCCATGCTGATTTGCCCTCTAATGGCGAGATGTATTCTAACCTCAATGAGGGACTTGTACAGTGTTACACTCCTGTTTTCTCTTTTCACCCAAATGAGAGTCGGATTTAGGCCACGTTACCTGCCTCAGTTTAATTTCAACATCGCTCTCAGATTGTCGAGCAGAGCACTTCGAATCCAACCATCCGACTGAAGCTTTAGTTCTCCGGTCCGTCCTCGGAGATACAGCGGCTCTGAAAGCAGAAATAGAAGAAAAAATGAACTGATGATGATAACGTGGCCTTGGTCTGGCCTGTGGCCGTGTTACATTACGCCTTGTGGCTGTATAAAATAAGCCCGTATGAACCTAGTGTCTTCTGGTGAGCTACATGTGTGTATGTGGGTATATACACACCGTGTTGCTATTTATTTATGTAATGTATGTATTTATTTATTTATTTATTCCTGCGTCCTCTTTATCAGTTCGGCACCTGTGGCGTATTTGACGGTTGTCAATACATCGGTGTATGATGTGTAGGGATGGAGGGAGGGAGGGTGAAGGGATATTTGGGTGTGGGGTGGGGGCTTGGTCAATGGGAAAACCTAGCTGTGATATTAACTATCTAACTGATACTAATATAATCTAAGACCACTGTATGTATATCTGCTTGTCGTGAAGATGATCTACAATGTAATGACAATAAAGAATTACCACTATGATAAACTCTGCAGACATAAAGAGTTCAATCTGTTCTTTAATGTGCTCATTTTCAGGTACATACTTGTATTTTGGGTTTCTACTGAAACATGTTTACATGCTTTTAACTCTTGTGGTGTTTTCCAATCGACCAAAATAAATTTTTCTGGCGCTTTGTCCCATGTTTTTGTTGCTTATTTTGATTCTTTTATAAATGTTTTTGCCACTTTTTCAAAAAAAAATGTATTCATGGTCAATAAACCTAATTTAAATGCATAATCTCTGCTTTTTTAAACAAGAAATGTGGCATAATGTCATTTAAATTAAGTTCATTGACCATGAATAAAAATTTTTTTTATAAAAGAATCAAAATAAGCAACAAAAAGCGCCAAAAAAAGTTAATTTTGGTCGATGGGAAATGTCAAATTTTTCAGTTTAAAAAAGCAGAAATGATGCATTATTTTGACTAATAGTTGAGATCAGAGGATGTTGAGTGAATCACAGACTGGTTAATGTCAAAGTTTGTTCAGGATACAGTTTCTTGAACACAGTACTGTCCAACTTGTATCTGTGGACATGTTGCTATGGTGTTTGTACGCTCAAAACACAGCGTAATAACAGTTATTCCCACTAGTTGTATTGAAACGCAGTTAACGTATTAAACTAATACCATTCCAAGCTATGACTTCCAAGGTGAAGGCAACACGCTTTAAGCCCACCTCTAAGTCCTGCTTCAAGCCCAGTCTTCTCTAATTGGTCAGCGTTTCCGTTTTTTTTTTTTTTTTGCATCTGCGCTCTCAGCACCATCATTGCAGCCAGAGAATGACCGTAACGGTTCATTTAAAGGCACAGTTTCTGAATATTTCCAAGTCTTTAATAAGGTTTTAAAGTAGCTGTGTTTCTCCTTCTTATCGGGTCTGCAGCCTTGCAAACTGTTGGCTGGTTGGTTTGTGTACAGCATCCATAGCAACGCACAGAGCTGATCGTAAGCCGTAAACACATGTCCGCTGAATACATGTCCAAAAGAATGCCTCAAACCTAAAACCCGAATAACACCGGAATATCCCACATGTCTTAATCGGAAAATGCTATATTCGGAAAAGGTCTTATTCTAAATATCCAACTGGAATATGCTGTTTACGACCTGTTTCAAATTCAGAATATTGTCATTTTGGAATAATAGTGGAATATTGGTGTGCATGTAAACGTAGTCATTGATTATCTTGTTTAGTTTTATCTTTTGTGTTGACCCCAGGAAGAATAGTTACTTCGGTAACAACTAATGGGGATCCTAAATAAATTTAAAAAATAAAATAAAATTAAGGTAGAATGTATGACATCTCGGTTTACCTAATCAACTAGAAACTAATAGTATTTAAATATTGAATTCTGCCAATAGTTAATGTCACTTTTTAACCACAGGGTGGCAGCGTTGCACAAACACAACTCTGTCCTATGGAGATTTGAGCAAGGGGTTTTGTGGGAAGTTCAACATTACACCTGCTCCAAGATCTAGGGCTACGAGGCAAAGAGCTACACAATACCACGAGGGAGCTGTCAGAAGAGGCAGAGAAGGCGTACTTTAAACCAGGTTATGGCTGAGGAGGCGTGACCTCTGGGGAGGTAGCAGCTCCTGAGGAAGTGTTAGCTGTACTAATGTTGGTGTGTGGTTCCAGACACACTACCTGCCTCGTGTCTTCACCGTGGCATCAAGCTTTGTGTTTATGCACCTTTCTGGTCTCTGGACAGCAGTTAGACTGAATGAAGGCGATAGATTTTCCCAGAAGACAACAATAGCAGCACTTGAGTTGGAGTGCTGGAGAACAGTGAGTTTGTTTGGTTATGACATTTCTAGTTCATAAAGGCTTTATCAGTTTGAAGTATATCTGTTTAAACATTACTGGTTATTATCAGGGTTCAAAATCAGCACCATCCACCTGCCAAATGCTGGTAAAATATACAAGTGGCTGGTAGATTTGCTTCACTCACCAGCCAAAAAAACAATTGTAATCTATTGAGTGGCTGGTAAAATTTGAACATTCGCTAGCCATTTGGCTGGTTAATTTTGAACCCTGGTTATTATGGTTACAATGTTTTTGTGTTTCTTACATAGCTTACTGAGATTTAATATTCCGGTAACATTTTATAATAATAAGGGGAGAAATCATGATGTCGTCATGTTTAACTAATGTATGACTCATGATTATCTGTGAGTTTTCTCTGCTCTGTTTTGACTGGTTCATTAAGCCAGTTATTGTGAGAACTTTATTTGTAATTCGTAGTTGAACCTTACAGTGAGCATATCTTTACAGAACTGACTAAATGGATCACCAAATCTAAAGTTACACAGCGCACAGGACACGTTTTGTCCAGAAAAAACGTCCAAAAACATGTTGCTTGAGTTGCATTTACTGAAAATATTTGAGTTGGCTTAATCAGTACTAATTTAACTGATATTCAAAAAGTGCAAGTATCAGTTACTCCATATATTTAAGCTCTGAGAACCTCATACCTTTGAGTTCATGAACTCAAAACAATTACCTTTTCAGGGCAGTAACAACAAATTCAAGCGTTCAACCTTTAGTGGCTTATTTAAATAAGCCTGTATTAGTTTTGTCCCTACAGATGATTCAATTATTTTGACCAAGTGTAAAAGTATAAATATTGCGTGAGAATGTGTGTGTATTTCTGTGTGTGAAAAGCACTGCTATTTCTTTATATCCTGTCAAACTTGTTCTGCTGACGGGTTTTTCAGGTTTAACAAACTCTGGAACCAGAGGTGTGTTCTTTCTTTTGTATCCGTATTATACTAATTTATTTATCATTTTTTCAATTCAGAAAGTTTTAAAGATGTTATTGTCGTTTATAGCCTGCCTATGATAGTGTGTTCTTCTCTGTGTTGTTTTGTTGTTGTCTTTGTAATTACTCAATGACATTGTAAATGAGGGTCGCCCCTAAATGGTCTTTCGACAACAATTACCTTTTCAGGGCAGTAACAACAAATTCAAGCGTTCAACCTTTAGTGGCTTATTTAAATAAGCCTGTATTAGTTTTGTCCTTTTTTTCAGGTTTAACAAACTCTGGAACCAGAGGTTCTCACTCTGAACTCATGGAACAAATTACAGCACTTTCTTAAAATCACCTCACTTGTGCCTTTTGGACAATTTAGAAATCTGGTTTTAAACCTGCGAACTTCTACCTGTACTTTCTTTACATAATTGTTCTTTCTTTTGTATCCGTATTATACTAATTTATTTATCATTTTTTCAATTCAGAAAGTTTTAAAGATGTTATTGTCGTTTATAGCCTGCCTATGATAGTGTGTTCTTCTCTGTGTTGTTTTGTTGTTGTCTTTGTAATTACTCAATGACATTGTAAATGAGGGTCGCCCCTAAATGGTCTTTCGAGTTTAAATAAAAGTTGAATGAATAAATGAATAAATATCTGATTTATAATTTTAAAAAGTTGCAATGTTACACAGCTCTGTTTATTCTCTGTACATTTTGTTTTTCACTCCTGCTATGGTAATGTAAATGTGTTACCCATGTTCGTAAAGCCCCTTTAAGTTAAATTAAATTAAATAGACAAAGGCTGATAATATTGACACTGAAAAGATGACGCAACACCAGTTTCTGTGCAAATGGAAGGTAAGATCGGATCACAGGTCAATCACAAAAATAGACAAGACAATGTTTGTGATAGGGAGTGTAAGATAACATGAGCGTTGATTAAAAGGAAAAACACATGGAGCAAAGAAGTCAAACAAGAATGACGCATTACAAGTGAGACTATAAAACACACCAGGAACCTAAACAAACCAGGATATAGACACATCATAAGTCACGCATTACTTAAATCATAAAGAAAACATTATTTTAACGTGTACTTTTGGTTGTTTTATTTACTCATCTGTGGTCATCTTACAGCTCAGTTGTGTTTTGTTTCTTTCACTTTTGAATTTAAAAAGGTCTGTTTTGTTCTCGGGGTTAGGGTTAGGTCGTCAAAAATGGCAGCAAGTACAAGATCCAGAAAAGTAAGTAACACCTGTTGTCTTTTCTTTTCTTTTTAGTGGTGTGAGCTAAATATTTTTTTTTAAATGCATTAATTTATACATAATTCAAATACTTTATAATGAGTAGTTCATTGTCTAGTTTATTGATCATGTTAACATTTCACAATGTATTTGCCAGATTTAGGTTAGTTCTTTGTATTGACGCAGTATGTAACCTGTTGTTTCAAAAAGGCTCAAATTCTGTAATTATATGATATTATTATTCCATTGCAGTACTTTGATACTTTTAGGAAGGTTTTGAATATTTTTCCACCACTACTTTTAACAAAACACATTTTGTTTTCTTGGTGACAGAGACCCAGACTGGAGTTGGACCTGAAATCCTCCTACCGAACAAAACTGAGGTGAATGGGAATTTTTTTTAGTATTTATGTAGCTCATGTCATGTCAGCAGTCTTTAAAATCTGAGCAACATGCTACATTCTCTATTATTAGACCCTCAAGTGTCTTTACAATGCGATCAGTATTCTCCTAATTTAAAGTTGCATGGGTTCTTGCTTGGTGGTTGTTGGTGATGGTGTCTGACCTGTAGATACCAAACATTGGTAGGACCTGGACTACAAAACCTCCCCTGTTCTTCCATAGAACAAAAATGGGACTGGAGCACACTGATTGCACAATTTAAGGGATACTTTGCCAACCAGTGTTGTAGTACTCGAGATGGGTCTTGGTCTAGAGATCGGTTTCAAGACCACATTTTAAAAGTCTCGTCTCAGAATCAACCGCATATTTACTCGGTCTTATCTCGGTCTCAGATGAAGAGGACTCTGGAGTTTATTTCAAGACCAACGGCAGGGATATCACTAAATGGCCTGTGCATTGTCTGATTTATGTGTTAACATTATTACTGTGAATGGATGTAAAACTTCCTGCTTGAAATGCAACCCATAACTCATTTCTAATTTGTTACTGTTAACTCCCTCTCCCCGCCACCTTAACACGCACTCCCAAGAAAGTGAATACGGGAGACAAGACAAGAAGCTCTGGCTGTCTGGGAGATGTCAGCCATCGTCTGTAATAAGATTTGGCTACCTAAACTATAAGGAGTTTATTTGAAAAACAACATATAAAAAAACACACAGCAGTGTAACGCTGACTGAGACAGACAGCTGGGATCATTGACATTGTTTATCAGCTATACATATTAGCTAGTTGTGTAAATACCGTATGTTGTAGGGATCTAGTGTGGGTTACACACCCAAAAATAGAAATACCGTTGTGTTCCTAAAAGGGTACAAATGCTTGTCGCAGGAGAGGTACCCTTTTGAAAACAATTCATTACCCTTCTCTTTCATTTTGTACCCTCAAATTAAACAAAAGGTACAGTTCCGGCCTCTTAAAAATACACTACTTTACTCTTAAGGGAACATAAAAAGTGTACCTCACACTGGTCTGGTCTTGACTTGGTCTCGGTTTAGGTGGTCTTGACTACAACATTGTTGCCGACTTTGAACCAGCTAAATAATTAACATATCTCTTTTGAAGGCTGCAAGATTGTTATCTTTTCTTGCTTTCTTTCAGGTCGGAAAATCAGCTGTCTGATCTAACTATTCTCAAACAATGTGAAGGGAAAACCGGTAGCTACACATACTTGCATCACTCATCATAAAACCATGCTATGATAAGTATTTTCTGTATTCCATCAAACTCTTCTTGTCTGGCTGTCTGATGTGTTGCAGGTTCAGAATACCTGAAAGGGGTGTCAAAGTCTGTGTCCATGAACAGACACAAGACTTTAAACTTGAAGAATCCAGCTGGCGCCACATTGAAGATAGGAGACCTGGACGATACTATTTATAGTGGGGAAGATTACGAGGTGAATGGTTGGGGAAAGTTCTACCTTCCTGGGAAAGTACGTATGCAGGTTGTAGGTGTAGTGGAGGGGATCTCGTGCCCGTGTGACCAGCTCGTTCTGATGACCTGCTGTGAGGACAGACAGGTGTATGCCTATGATGGAGAGAATCTGCATCTGGTGGCTTCAAGTCTGCAGCAGCTATGGGACGAGGGATTAAAGTATCCAGGGTCCAAGAGCTATTACAATGGGGAGGCCATCAAATATATGGTGAGAACTTAGATAAGGTGCTGGGAACAAGCAAGGCTTTGTGACTCTGGTGAACCTGTGGGCACTGATTACTATGGGTTATATTGTCTGTTTTGTGTAGACCGACGAGGACTGGGACAAAATGAAGAAAAGGCTGGAACAAGATCACCATGAACTGGTGATGTCAAAAAAAACTGAATTCCTTAAGAATCTGAAATCAATCAAACACAACCTAGGTGGGCATCTTTCTCTTCTCTGCTTTCAGTTATGTTTTGTATGGAATAATTAATCAATCAGCAATTATCCTTTCACAGGGAAGCTAGAGATCCTCCAAGCAGAACATGAAAAGTTCACAGAAGCGCCCCTTGCCGTGTTTTAAACCCATAACCCACTTACCGTAAGTGCTAACTCCTCCAAGAAACTTCAAGATTATTTTTTTTAGCTGCAATCTTAGTTTTGTAAACTTCTACTTTTAACTTGTACACTTGTACATTTTGTTTTTGAAAGCTTGTATAAGCACATATTTAAAGCTAATGTACTTGCACTTACTACTTGTTGTCTGGAGTTTGCACCTTCAAGGTTGAACGCATTTAATTGTAAGTCGCTTTTGGATAAAAGCGTCAGCTAAATGGCATGTAATGTAATGTAATGTAATGTGTGTTTCTGTTCATGTCAATTGGCTAAAAAGGGGCATGACAATTGGGGTGGTCTTTCAAATGGATTTACAGACTTGCACAAGATGTTTGGGAAAGATTATTCTTGGCCAAAGGGCAGCTGATTAACGTCACTACTTGTTACATTAACACACATCCTGACATATTATCCCTGACCATTGCACCAGAGATATATGCTATGTTATATTTGATATGGTATTATGCAATTGGGCATTGTGCAATACAGAAGTTATTGACCACAGCATGAGTTAACGGGAAATGTGCAATCATGTTCAAACTTAAGTGCAATACAGGGGGAGGATGTGTTGTGGGTTCTCTTCTGTTCTTCTGTGATTGTGAGGAAAGGTTGGGGGGTGTTGTGTGTGTGGTTTATTAGATGTTTATACAATAGCCTACAAACCACATGTTGAGGTACTCTACAACTAATGACTGTAAGTCAACACATTCCCCAGACTCTCAAACCCAGCGTAACAGTAACTAACTAAAACTGTACCATTATATTGGCTTAATGCATTTATATACAGGGATATTGCATTAGTGTGTATATAGTTTGTGTAAAAGATGTATAAATACATATTCCAATAAAATTGTACTGCTATACTATTAATCTGCTCCAAGCTTGTTGTTTTCTAAATGTATGTGGTCCTTTATTGATAAGAAATGATCTGTTTGTTCATCAATGGTTATCAATCTCAATATAAAGTTGACAACATTTGTTATGGGCTCTGGACTGGTGACAGATTGAAGGAAAATCTTGAATGAACCAGTTGTCAAATGCAGATCGTTTCATGGTGTCATAAAGTGTCGGTGAATAGTTTTATGAAAAGTATGTGTATTATCAACATGAAAACATGATTTCGCGTAAACATACACGCCCACTTATCTGTACGCATTTTGAGCTATCCGCATGTATATCTACGCTGTATACAGCGGATGGAAACATACACGCCACGTGGCGTGTTATCGCGAGAAGAAAGCTACGGTTGAGTTTAGGAAACGTGAATCGCGGGACACAAAGGAAACGTGACACGCAGTACACAATCAGGTCTCCTGGTGACAGTCCTGTGTTTTACCATCATCCGCCACTCCGACCAACCTCCCTACGCAGATTTTCGCCCTTTCATACTACTCGCTACAGCATAATTTCATACGCCATCGCAAGGTAATGTAAGTCAATGGAGGCCTAACGGCGTTGATAAACACGCTAAAGGAGTATGCATCTACATAACACGCCAATAAAGGCATACGAATTGGCGTGTCATACATACGCCATTTCATGACCTCAGGCTGGTATTATATACGTATATCATATACAGGGATATCTGTGGTTGATTATGATTTTAAAGTTTGTTGAAAAATAAATCTGAGCTTATGTTTTAATAATGCTTTCTAGCTTCTTTTCAAAGCTCAACGAATTCACATGAAACTCATCTCCACTAATAACGCTTTATAAAAAATACTATAAGATATTGTCGTATATTTAGTTGCAGCGCTGCGTTGCCGATGTGTGGAAAGGAACTCTGCGGACACTGATCCTTGATTATAAAAAGGTTTATTATATCTGTCTGTCTATCTGCCTGTCTGTGTGTCTGTCTGTCTGTGTATCTGTCTGTCTATCTGCCTGTCTGTGTGTCTGTCTGTCTGTCTACCTGTCTGTCTGTCTGTCACTCTGTTTAATTACTACAGAAACTGCCACTCCTCACTTGCCAGAATACAATACATCTACCGGTCTATTATTAGAGATAATTAGGGGTGGCACAACCAGTTGAGGTGGTTCGGGCATCTGGTAAGGATGCCCCCTGGGCGCCTCCCTAGGGAGGTGTTCCAGGCACGTCCAGCTGGGAGGAGGCCTCGGGGAAGACCCAGGACTAGGTGGAGGGATTATATCTCTAACCTGGCCTGGGAACGCCTCGGGATCCCCCAGTCGGAGCTGGTTAATGTTGCTCGGGAAAGGGAAGTTTGGGGCCCCCTGCTGGAGCTGCTACCCCCGCGACCCGATACCGGATAAGCGGACGAAGATGGATGGATGGATGGACAACCAGTTTTTCTGTTGCACACCCACAGTTTGTTTTCCTGGCAACGCTACTGATCACAAAATACAAGTCTGAACCTGAAAATGCTATGTAATAGGTACACTTTAAGGTTTAGGTAGCCAAACATGATTACAGACGATGGCTGAAATCTCCCAGACAGCCAAACTTTCTTCTCCGTCTCCTGCTTTCACTTTTTTGGGAGTGTGTGTTAAGCAGGCGGGGAAATGGGGTTAACAGTAGCACATTTTTGGGTTACATTGTACTTGAAGGTGTCTGTCTGTTTGTCTGTCTGTCTGTCTGTCTGTCTACCTGTCTGTCTGCCTGTCTGTCTGTCTTGCCTGACAAGACCAAGTAAAAATGTGGTCGATTCGGAGACGAGACCTTCAAAAAGTGGCCTTGAGACCAAGACCCATCTCCAGTCCTACAACAGTGTTGTAGGACTGGAGGAAATAAACGGAAGAAGATGTCAGAACAAACACTTTTCGATATAAAACCCTGTATTGTGTGTTTGCGTGTGTTCTCATTTCTGTATCAGAATACTTGAAAACCAAACCAAAGTCTTCATGGAGATCTTTAACATTGGGGATTGTGTCTGATGTTACGGTCCAATGCGTGACTTAGGCCTGCTTGCGTGTGAATGTGTTCTTGTTGTTCTTTGTTTTATAAGCACTATGAATTGCCCTGTTGCTGAAATGTGCTGAACAAAGAAAGCTGCCTTGCCCTGCATTGCCTTGCCTTTAAGTGAGGACAGAGTAATGGTATGTCCTCAAACTGGTTTTGCTCTCTTTCACAAAAACACATCCGCCAGCGTGACAGTATTTCCTCATATCTACCTACCTGCTCCTCTAGATTCTGCATTAGAGTCCAATCACAGATCTGTGACCAGTGTTGTAATGTAACGAAGTACAAATACTTTGCTACTGTACTTAAGTGAAATTTTCACGTATCTGTACTTTACTTTGTTATTTATATTTACGGAAACTTTTACTTTTACTCCACTCCATTTCCTAAATAAAATGTATACTTTTACTCCACTACATTTCCCCTAAGCATCTTAGTTACTCGTTACTACAAAATAAAATCAGAAGATCTTTGTTACACTGTAAAAAAAAGCAGGTTTGGAGAATCATTGCTCCTACTTGTACTTTTACTCAAGTATTGCTTTCAAGTACTTTATACAAGACTGTCTACACTGAGTTACAGTTATTAAACACGTAAATCAAAGTCTCTTTCTTAGTAATCGTGGTTAAATTAGTTGTTACTGCATGAGTGGGTTTCTGTGTTTCTGCCGGCCATTCTTACACAGGTACACACATATAAAGATGTCCCACTCTCATTAGTATTGTAAATAGTTTAATAGATGTATGTGTGTATGTCATGTAGTATTCATATCTCATCGTAACTGTCATCGGCACTTCATTTCATTCTGAAAACACCTAAGGAGTGGTAGTTTGAATCATCAGGGTGCGGGACTTGTCTTTATTTAGTTTCTGGTCAAATCACTCAGGACTCACCATGGTGAGTAGGTGTCTTTAAGTTCTCTGCTTTGCAAATATTTTATATTTTTTAATTAAATTCAATTATTAATTAAACATTTCTTATTTTATTTCTGTTGTCAGTGAAATGTGTAATTGTTGAAATGTGTCTTTTATTATTGTTGGTTGCATCAGTCTGCAACAGAAGACAAGGCAAGCAGGTGAGTCATCTGATTCACTGAACTACAAGTTAGTATTGATGCATATGTCACAAAGTAGACCCTGCTTAGGTACTTTACATCCTCATTCTGGAAACACACACAACCAACTGTTGTTTTTTTAAATTTGTCTTTATATGTTTTGATTTTCAATACGTTTAATACATTTAAAAACAACCTTTGAAACAGTCAGTTCTTTAGGAAAGATGGGAAGACGTCCAGTGTTGGTATGCTGATCTTTTCAGATTTCCTAAAAACTTTTCATTTTATTATTTTAGATATGCAGAATGCTGGAAATTAAATTTCCA
>CM042336.1:22811351-22883851 GCA_023566125.1 Zingel zingel | reverse complement strand
CGGTGAGCTGCTCCGATTGGTAAAGCCGTAAAGTAGAAATATCAAACGTGGCTGCAGCTAATGATTGTTTCAGCTTCACCGGGAATTAAAATAAATCTTTATTTCAAGGTGTGTGTGTAAAGCTCAGTCCAAATATTTGACCGAATGTCGTTCCTCTGCAGTTGGAGTTGAGTGACAACAGGATATCGGGCGGTCTGGAGGTCCTGGCGGAGCGGCTGGTCAGCCTAACGCACCTCAACCTCAGCGGGAATAAGTTCAAAGACATCAGCACCCTGGAGCCGCTGGTAGGTCTCTTAACAACTGCTGAAACGTTACGACATGTACATAACGTTCTGCTTTGAGCTGGCCAGAGGGCAAGAAGTTGTTTTAATCATCATCAACATACGGCTGAACGATATGAGGGGAATATGCGACAACGTTGTTGAATGATGTTGTTTTCTGCAGAAAGACAACACGCTGCTTGTTGAATTTAAAACGAATGAAAGGAAATCATTTCCAACTTTCTTTCTTTGAACGCATTGAACGTTAAAGGCAGCACTAAAAGGTGTGACCGTTGCATTTTAAAGTGCAGTTTCCTGCTGATGGTTTCTTTCAACTGACCTTAAATCTGACTCACTCTCACACACACCCGCACGCAAAAACATAACTCACTCTCACACATACACACAAACACACCCACACTCATACACATACCATACACACCCGTACACAAACACATACATACACTCTCTTTGAGTGTCTTTCGTGACACGTGTTTATTGCTGTTGTATTCGTTGCTCTTTACTTCCTGCTGCGTGTGTCAAACTGGTGAAACGTAGTTTCTACGTTTTAAGAGAGGCGACGCTTTTGAACTGCAGAAGAGGGCAAACCGAAAAGTCTTTCATCCTCTTCAGAGATGAAGTGTGTTGGGATGCAATGTGTGTGTTTCCATCCACACCTTTCTACGTGCACTTTGACTTTACCCACGCAGAAAGATGAGTAGAAAAGCAGGAAATTAGGGTAGAAAAGTTAGTTCATCGATGCAAACAAAATGCGACAAAGTGCAACGTAAACAAAGTAAATAACTGAATCCTAAAAGCGTGCGGCTGAAACGTCGAGTGTAGAACTGAAAACCTCAGATCTTTGTGGAGCGATGAGGAGACTCTAACCTTCCTCCCCTCTAAGGGGATAGTTGGGATGTTATGAAGTGTGATCGCTGTGTTCAGTTAGGGGTAAAAGCCTGTGGCGGGGGGGGGGGGGGTGCGCTAGTAGCTACTCTGCCGGTGTAGCGATGAGAAAATCTATCAACAGATGGTCCTGAAACAAAAAGTATGGATGTACCGATCCAACTTTTTCAGTCCCGATGCCTGGGCTTTGTGTATCTGTCGATACGATCAGATACCGTTGTTGAATTAATAATACACCGTTTACCTTCCACCGTATACCTTCCTCCCAGCATGTGGAAGAGACTGAAGGCACCAGACTTTCCTAACTAAGACAAAATAACCAATGTAATGTATTGAATTCTTATTTATTTGTACACTCAACTCTTCCAGCATGCAACGCACGTGTGACAGGGGAAAAAACTGGATCGGCCCGTGGATCTGTTAATTTTTTCGATCCCCGGTCCAGCTATTTTGTCAGTATCTGGACCGATATCCGATCTTAATATTGGATCGGTGCACCCCTAAGAAAAACGGTAACGTTTCCCTAAATTAATACAGTGTACGGCTGTGGGAACGAATACCGAAAGAAGACGTAGTGACGTCTGACGTCAAGCAACAGCCCTCGGCTGTTTGAAAACCGCATCACGATTCATTTTTGATCCCAAACCGTCTGCAATCTCTACACAGTTACACTACCAGACAAAAGTTTGGGGTCACTTAGAAATTTCCATTTCACTCCATTATAGACAGAATACCAGCTGAGATCAGTTGCATTGTTTTTTTTAACCAGGGCAGCAGTTTCCAGATTACATTATGTGCTTACATCATTGCCAAATGGTTCTCCAATGTTTTCTCAGTTAGCCTTTTAAAATGATATCAGATTAGTTAACAGAATGGGCGTTTGGAAACGTTGGATGAATGGTTGCTGATAACGGGCAATGTAGATATTGCATTAAAGATCAGCCACCCACTCAGATCAGCTGGTATTCTGTCTATAATGGAGTGGAATGGAAACTTCTAAGTGACCCCAAACGTTTTGACCGGTAGTGTGTGTGTGAATTTTGAACTGATGTAATCGTTACATCCCTACGATTGAGCACATCTCATGAAAAGAGTCATTTACATTTCTATGAAGGGTATTTCCATCTGTACAGCGTACAAACTCCCCTATCCTTAGACTACCCCCCCCCCCCCCACACACACACACACACACACACACACACACACACCCCTTAATGGTATTATAGAGGAAGATTAGCAGCGCTAATAGTGTGTTCCTTTTTAACAACCGTGTTCGTTATTTATTTGCAACGGTTTATCGAGATCATTTGGTGTTTTTAAAGAGTTAGTTTGGAGTTACACACAGACACAAACGCACTAACCGACGGAGGCAGCGGTAAAAGGAGTCTGGTGGCTTTGAAGAGAGCAGAGATAACGGCTTCAGTTCCCCGTCCTAAAGGGCTGTCTGAAAGCGAGGTAAAGCGCTGGAAATATCCTAAATATAGCAAACGCTTAAACTTACATAGATGTTTTAGGTGTCTAAAATCTGTTGTGTTTAGCTGATGCAGAGCGTCTCTTTGCTTTTGCGTCGGGGCTCCTGCCTCCTAGAGGGTGACACGGGAATCAATTGACGCTCCCATCCCGAGCCCACGAAAATACTCCCGTCATATCACGGGGCTTGTGGCTTGTGAACAGGGCAGCTGCTGTGTCTTGCTCTGATAGGCTGCTCTGCGGCTAGCAGTAGCCAATCAACAAACGTATTGTGAGTTGTAAGTGGTTCTCTTTTCTAAAACGAAATGCCTCGCAATCTTTGGCAGCGTAATTTTTTTTACTTAATCTCCGGCTCCGTCCCGCTCCCGTTGATTTCTATGTTCTATTCCATCCCTATCACGTTACGTTAAGAGTGAAATTGACTCCCGTGCCGCGGGAATATCGTGACCCGCGGGAGTCCCAAAGGTTGTCCCCCTCTACTGCCTACTTCTCCAAACTATTCAGTGGTGGAAGAAGTATTCAGATCCTTTACTTCAGTAAAAGTACTAATACCACAAACGGCAACTCCTGTGTTCTGTGAGGTAAAATGACCGTTTTTGTCAAAGGAGCCTGACGGCTATGAAGAGAGCCGAGATAACGGCTTCAGTTCCCCGTCGTAAAGGGCCGTCGGACAGCGAGGTGAAGCGCTCGAAATATCCTAAATATAGAGCACGCTTAAACTTACATAAGTGTGTTTCGCTACCGCCTAGGGCTGTGCAATTAATCTAAATGTAATCGTGATTATGATTTCAGCTCCCAATTATCACAAACGGAATAATCGAGAGACTATTAATTAGCTCATTACGTTTCGCAAGTCAACTCTTATTTTCTCGTGTTCCGAATTTAAAAAATAAAATTTTAAATAGGGAAAGTATTAAGGCAAAATTCACAGTTGTAGGTGTTCTTTTTGTTGTTGTTTTTTACTGTTTATTTATTTAACTTTTTCCACTGTTTTTTTTTTTAAGTTCAATAATTGCAACATCTTTCCAGAAGTCAACGAGTAATCGTGTTAAATTATCGTGATTTAAATATTGACCGAAATAATCATGATTATATTTTTTCCCATAATCGAGCAGCCCTACTGCAGCCCCCATTTAAGTTTATTTATTTCAGAAAGGGACGGTGTATATTAAAGAACGTAATTATACAGGATTATAGCCAAAGGCTAATTTCCATCCTTAGTCCCTGACAGGTTGATGGTCCCTTTTTAAGTTAAGTTAAATAAACAAATCGGAGTAAAACATCACAATAAAAAAATTACATAAATTACAGATCAACAACAGAGGACAAATTCCAGATTATCCCAGCTAATGGCAACCGGTTTGATATTGCAGTAGCCGTTTTTTAAACCGTGTCAGGGTCCGTACGTTTTGAAAAAAAACCTGGACAAGTTATGGAATTTGAAAAATGCAAATTCCAGGCCTGGAAAGGTTTTGGAAACATAAAAAGACCCAGAAAGTTTTGGAAAAGTCATGGATTTTTTTTTTTTTTTAACATAGCATAATAATTAGAGTTGCAACGATGAAGCGATTAGTTGTCAACTAATCGCCAACTATTTTGATAATTGATTAATCGTTTAGTCATTTAAAAAAATAATAATAAGATTTCTCTGATTCCAGCTTCTTAAATCTGAATATCTTCTAGTCTCTTCTCTCCTCTGGGACAGTAATCTGAATATCTTCTAGTCTCTTCTCTCCTCTGTGACAGTAATCTGAATATCTTCTAGTCTCTTCTCTCCTCTGGGACAGTAATCTGAATATCTTCTAGTCTCTTCTCTCCTCTGGGACAGTAATCTGAATATCTTCTAGTGTCTTCTCTCCTCTGGGACAGTAATCTGAAGATCTTCTAGTCTCTTCTCTCCTCTGGGACAGTAATCTGAATATCTTCTAGTGTCTTCTCTCCTCTGGGACAGTAATCTGAATATCTTCTAGTCTCTTCTCTCCTCTGGGACAGTAATCTGAATATCTTCTAGTCTCTTCTCTCTGACAGTAATCTGAATATCTTCTAGTCTCTTCTCTCCTCTGTGACAGTAATCTGAATATCTTCTAGTCTCTTCTCTCCTCTGGGACAGTAATCTGAATATCTTCTAGTCTCTTCTCTCCTCTGGGACAGTAATCTGAATATCTTCTAGTTTCTTCTCTCCTCTGTGACAGTAATCTGAATATCTTCTAGTCTCTTCTCTCCTCTGGGACAGTAATCTGAATATCTTCTAGTCTCTTCTCTCCTCTGGGACAGTAATCTGAATATCTTCTAGTATCTTCTCTCCTCTGGGACAGTAATCTGAATATCTTCTAGTTTCTTCTCTCCTCTGTGACAGTAATCTGAATATCTTCTAGTCTCTTCTCTCCTCTGGGACAGTAATCTGAATATCTTCTAGTTTCTTCTCTCCTCTGTGACAGTAATCTGAATATCTTCTAGTCTCTTCTCTCCTCTGGGACAGTAATCTGAATATCTTCTAGTCTCTTCTCTCCTCTGGGACAGTAATCTGAATATCTTCTAGTATCTTCTCTCCTCTGGGACAGTAATCTGAATATCTTCTAGTTTCTTCTCTCCTCTGTGACAGTAATCTGAATATCTTCTAGTCTCTTCTCTCCTCTGGGACAGTAATCTGAATATCTTCTAGTTTCTTCTCTCCTCTGTGACAGTAATCTGAATATCTTCTAGTCTCTTCTCTCCTCTGGGACAGTAATCTGAATATCTTCTAGTCTCTTCTCTCCTCTGGGACAGTAAACTGAATATCTTCTAGTATCTTCTCTCCTCTGGGACAGTAATCTGAATATCTTCTAGTCTCTTCTCTCCTCTGGGACAGTAAACTGAATATCTTCTAGTATCTTCTCTCCTCTGTGACAGTAATCTGAATATCTTTGAGAAAAGCAAGACATTTGAGGACGTCATCTAGGGCTTTTTTGGGGAAACACTGATCCACATTATTCACCATGTTTTGACATTTTTATAGATCAAACAACTAATCGATTAATGGAGAAAATAATCGACTAAGAAAATAATCTTTAGTTGCAGCTCTAATAATATGTGATTAATGTATTTCACGTCGTCCTAACCTCACCGTTGTATTTGGGGCGCGATATTCCGAAAGTGTGTAATCGCGTCTGTCTTTGTCCCTCCAGAAAAAGTTGCCCCAGCTGAAGAGTCTCGACCTGTTTAACTGCGAGGTGACCAACCTGGCGGACTACAGGGACTCCATCTTTAAGCTCCTCCCCCAGCTCATCTACCTGGACGGCTACGACATCGACGACTGCGAGGCGTCCGACTCTGACGGCGAGGGAGACGGAGTTGACGACGAAGAAGGTGAGGGTGTAGCGTCAACGTGACCGGGCCAAAAAAAATATTAAAACGGGACGTTTATGGACTAACATAAGACATAAAGTACAAGTCAAGACACGTCTGATTTGTATTTACAGGGTAACCCGCGGGGTCTTTAAAGTCTTAAATTCCTTACGTGTGTAATGTCCTTTCACGAGATTAAATAACTTTCTCATCGTTTGGTCAAAAAGCATATAAGCGTTGAGAACTATGAGAAAATGTTGTATTAACCTTCCTGTGGTCCTCGGGGCAAATTTGACCCATATTCAAAACGTTTCTATATCAGAAATTTGGGTTTCTTTCAAGCAAATTGTCAAAAAATAACGTGGCTGGTTCCATACAACCATTACTCTTCACAAGTAAAATAAAAGATCAGCTCACGACTTTCATTGGATTTGGGTGTGTTATTCAATTTAATAGCATTTGGAGAGAAAAAATGATAAAAGAACGTTTAAAAGAGTGACAAAAATGTCGGAAATAACTTCAAAAACGTGGGGAAAAACATCCAAAAAAGTGCAGGAAAAATGTGACAAAAACTCCGGTAGGAAGTGACCAAGAAACGTATTAAAAACTTTGGGGGAAAGTGTCAAAAAAGACTACCAAAACGTTGAAAAAAAAGTACATTTTGACCCAGAAAAATAAGAACTTGCACGGTCGACAGGAAGACGACACAATGGCTAATTACAAGTACTTGGTAAACCGTTATTTTACAGCCTGCAATCCTTCCTGATTTCTCTTTATAGATCCTTCATACGGTTGCCAGGATGTTCATGAAGTTGGTGTTACATTTAATTCTAAATGGTATTTTAAAAAAGGTCTTAAATTTGCTCTGCGGTCACATTTAGACCAAAGTTAGTTAATGAAAGCTGAATCTAGCAGTGAAAACATAACTCGTATATCTGAAATAAAAGCACTAAAACTGAATGACTAAACGCTGCAACACGAACTAAAACAAAATGGAAGTAACCGGTATTATCAGCGTTGTTTTCTCCCTAAAATGCGCTGTTGCAAATCTACTATCTAGTGTTCGACGTCTGGGTGAAGGGCCGGACGCAGGCGGTTTTTAATGGCGCAGCTGCTGTTAAAACCCTCCGTAGGAGAGATTTTATTAATATTGCTAAAGTTAGTCACAATACTTTGTTGTTTTTTTGTTTTATTTAAGTTTTGCCATAGGTGTTGTACAAATAATTACGAAAGGCCACAAACCTTACATGCCCCAAATGAGTGTAAAAGACATGTAACCTACAGTATACAAAGACTATTTGACAAACGTGAACAGAGCTTGTGAACACAAAGAACATATAAAGACAGTATTTGACTAAACGCTACAGGGGACAGTTTACAACGTGTGTGTGTGTGTGTGTGTGTGTGTGTGTGTGTGTGTGTGTGTGTGTGTGTGTGTGTGTGTGTGTGTGTGTGTGTGTGTGTGTGTGTGTGTGTGTGTGTGTGGGATGACAATGTGAGTCATGGTACTGGGTTATAGATATGAGAGGGAGTGGGTATAAAGTTTAGAGTATGTTGGATTAGGGTGAGGCTGGCCAGAGGGAAGGGAGAGAAGGAAAAAAAATGGAGTTGGGTGGAGCTTGGTAGGACGGGGTATTTGCATAGACTGTATATAGAATGGACCAACAGATCCCGTGTCTCTGGACGGAGACCAGTGAAGGATGTTAGAAGCTCTTTTCCGGTGATGGCTGAGCGTTACTGAGCAGCCTCCAACTGAGCTTGAAGACGTAGATGTGACGTGAGCAACCTGTCTGAAAGTTGGAAGTCTTCTGGTAGATGTGCCAAGAGAAATCTCAATCATTCCCAATCTAGCAGAGACGGAGAGCGTAGGTATATGTAAGGAGATAACATAGGTACAGGCTAATTACTGATCACTAACATGATAGTTAACATTAGTAATTACACTTAAACAGCTAATGGAAGTCCAAACTGCCTGAGAGCTTCTCCTGGACTATACGGTAATTCCTCTACTATGAGACAGTAAGTCTCGTGGTTATGACACAATCGTTAGCCTATTTTTATAACAACGTCTGCTACGGAGCCATAACGTGAGATACAAACTGTGCAACTTTGCTTTTCTGTGTAAAAATGTAAACTTTTTTTCAATGTTTTGGTCGTCTTTTTTTGACACATTCGCTTTTCCCGATGTTTTGGAAATGTTTTGACGTTTTTGTCATTTTTTTCTCTTTTTTTTTTTTTTTTTTTTTGTTTTTTCTTCTTCAAATGCTATAAAATTGACTAAAACGCCCAAATTCAATGAAAGTAGTGAACTGATCATTTAATGTACACATGAAGAGCGTTTTAGGGAAACATCCCCGTTATTTCTTTTGACTATTTTGTTTGAAAGAAAACCCAAATTTGTGATAGAGAAACTTTTTGAAAACTGGTCAAATTGGACCCGAGGACAACAGGAGGGATCAAACTACTCAATTCCTCAATCTAATCGGGTCCCTGTTGTCTCACGTTTTGTCTTGTTTTTCTCCGTGTTTCTGTGTGCTTCCAGAGGGCGAGTCGGAGGACTTTGAGGAAGAGGAAGAAGAGGACGAGGAGGACGTCGTGGCGGAGGAAGACGACGACGACGATGACAGCGCCGACGACGAGGCGAGTCTCCGAAAACACACTTTACGTCCACAGATAAACGCGTTGCCATTTAGTAAATTAACTTGTCGAAAAGGCGAAGTAAGTAAACTTAAAACGCCTTCTTGATGTTGACCAAGGGCAGCAGATACTGTCGAGCCCTGGTACCGGGGGGGGAAGCGCCTCGTCATTCAATACCCAATTTCAATACTTAAAGAGCAAATCTCATCCGTGTCAGTGAGCCAATCGGCACGCAGCGAGCTTCTACCAAGATCTAATAATGTCTGTGATTGACTGTCTAACGTTACACGTCGTAGAGACACTCAGAACAAACTATACGTTACACAGAGACAGCTCACATCGTAGGAGCTGAAAGTTAAAGGTCCCATGACATGGTGCTCTTGTACATACCTCGCTGGCTGCATATAACCAAGAGGGGGAAAAGTACCCGGTTCAAAAAACAAAAATGAAAAACCTCTTCTGTACTTCTTCGCTTAAAACACGAGTAACTCTTGTCATCCACACACGGAGAATGACTTCTCACCCCATGTGTGTTTCTCCTGTTGGGCCTAAAAGTGTCCGAAATGTGCTTTAGTTCCTAATTAACATCGACGGTCAATATTCATGAATAGATGAAAGAAATGTAACAAAAACATGTTTAATAACAGAAATAATATGTATGGCAGTTATAGAGGATGTGTCATTTTACAAGATGATAATTAGCCTGCATGTTTAAATCTGGCACGTTTCCACGTTGGACTCCGTGCTCGTGATGATTAATGTTGACGTCTGGATTAACTCTCTTACCGACCATCTTTTCTCCGTGCAGGACGGAGAGGTGAACGGAGACGTGGACAGCGAGGACGATGACGAAGATGAGGACGACGAAGACGACGATGGTCAGTAACGCTGCGGCTTCGTAACCTCCACAAAAACACGTTTTTATTTTTACTGTTTTCCTGTTCTTCAACAGAACTCGTCTCCACAAGAAGATCATCTTTAACCGTGTTTTCACCTTTTTAAGGGGAGACGCTGCGGTCAAATACGCGAAATATTTAAACTAACAAACCGACGTATCGCAACGAGACTTCCACAGTTGACTGACATCAAGACAATCATTTTTTTGCATTTAAAGTTTTCTGAAATTCTGTATTTTTAAATATGCAAATGATTCATTATCTAATGCTAACGTTTGAATATAGTTGAAATGTACAGACTCAAGTAGACAACGTATAATCTCTCTCTCTCTCTCTCTTTGTTTTATCTAACGTTAGCACCGTTCCACGTAGCACTCTAGCTCTTAGATACTGTAGCTGCAGTTACAGCAACAAAAGACGCTCTTGGCTGCTTTTTGGACCGCTGCCAGCTTCTTTCTCTTTTTAGCGCCCTATAGTCAACTTATTCTTGTCAAAAAAGACGCCAAGTGTAAAATAAAATGACAAGAAAACCAGCAGAAAAACCCAGATAGTAACATCTAGAAGACAAAATTGGAGTGGTGATGGTGGTGTTGTTGTTGTTGAACGTCTGGTTTCTCTTCTGCAGACGAGGACTCGTCTCCGGTCAAAGGAGAGAAGAGGAAGAGGGATCCTGAAGACGAGGATGAAGACGAAGAAGATGATTAAAGACGCACAAAGAATCCGCTAACCCCTCTGACCTCTCGCCCGGTGACCCCCTTTCCCCTCCTCCTCCTCCTCTCCTCCGTTGACTCCTCCACTCCGTTGACTCCTCGGCCGCGTTCTGTTTCTGGAACCAGCCTCCTGCCGCTGCACCTCCGTCATTTCCTGCTGACCTAAACACCGATATTCTCCTATTTCTTTTGTTCTTCTTCAGCTTTTTTTTTTTTTTTTGCAAAACTTTGTCACGCTCCGGGAAGTTCAGGCTTTTTAAAATCCAAAATAATTCCTCAACAGCAGCGACGAGCAAAACGTCCAATAACATCAAATGCGTCTCTGACACTCGTCTGCTTCCTGTTGATATAATAATAATAATTATTATTATTATTATTATTATTACTACTACTTTCTCTCATCTGTGTGTTCGTGGCCGGCACGTTCTTGTGAACTCGGCATTAACGCCGACCGTCTCCAGACTCGCCGAACGTGTTTAATCTTGCACATCGTTGTCTGGATTCATTGTTTTGGTCTCTAAGTTGTCCAAATTTTGTGGAAAATGTATAATTTCTCAGAACATAAAGTGACGCCTTCAAATGTTTTTGTGTTCAGTCCGACCAACGACCTTAAAAACTCGGAATAACTCGGTTAACATTTTAGAAAGCTGAAACCAGCGAAATATTACTTGAATTTCGCATTTACTGCCTGTAAACATTCTGCCGATCGACTTCTCGATAACACGAGTGATCGTTTCAGACACGCTGCGCCTCGTCGCTCTATAATAACAACGTTCAGAGGGACATAGAGCAGCGCGACGTGCCTCGTTAAGACGAACAGGACTTTAGATTTTTTTCAGACAAATAAGGACCAACTGACCGTAAATAACGTCCTTTCACGAAAGCCGCTTGAACTCAAACGACTTATTCGTCTGGTGTTTAAATCTGACAAAGAATATGTAGGAGGAAAAGGCCTTTTTGTGGCTGTTAAAAAGTCTCAGTTGTCTGGTTTTCTGCCAACAAAAAAACGTGTTTTGTGACCATTTGAAATTAAAATTCCTTCTCCGTTAACCCTTGTGTTGTCTTCCCGTCAACCGTGAACACAAACACTTTAGTTGTCCCTATTTCAAGGTTTTTCTGCTTCTTTTTCAACGTTTGCGTCCCTTTTTTTCAAAATCTGTCGTATTTTTCCAACGTTTTGTCAGTTTTTCAATGTCTTTGGTGCTTTTTTGACGTTTTTTTTTCATCGTTTTTGTTGCTTTTCCCAACTCTTTGTCTGAAATCAAAAACACGAGCGCACGCTCTCTTTACTTTTTACATCACGAGGAAAGTTCGCCACACAAACCAAATCAAAATCGACTTTTTTTTTTTTGTTGTTTTTGTAACAAGTTTATCAATTAAATATCAACGTCTGGAAGTTTTCGTATAACCGTGTAATTTCGTGAACGCGAGTTGCGTCTGCGGTAAAGGGGACGGAGCGAGCTTTTTGGGATGCAAACTATCAACACGTTTTTTGTTTTTTGTTTTTTTCACTCTCTCTCTCTCTCTCTCCGATCCTTCCTTTTTGTTTCTGGCTTCACCGTCTTCTTCCGGGACTGAAACTTACCAGCTATGATGTCGTCGCCCAGTGCTCTCCCGACAGGCTCTGTGATGTCATCAACGGACAGCCAAACGTAGTGAACTTCCCTCCAAACTACAAAATGACAACAAGAAACTCCACCCACCCTTCTCCCCCCCCCCAGGCCGAGCGCGCTCAGGGCAAACTGTGTTCTCTCTTTTTTGCCAACAGAGCTTTTTAAAAGAAATATTTTTTCAGAGAAATTGTTTTTGTTTAATTTTGTATGGTTGTCTGGGGACACTCTCTCTCTCTCTCTCTCTCTCTCTCTCTCTCTCTCTCTCTCTCTCTCTCTCTCTCTCTCTCTCTCTTCCCCCCCCCCCCTTGCTCTCTCGCTCTCTCTTCTTCCTCATTTTTTTCTCCCTGTGCAGTAGAGAGATCCAGTTGATCCTTCACTTACACTGACTAGTTGACGTTGTGTTTTCTTTTCTTTTTTTACTTTCTGTAAGTTAAAGGAAAAACAAACAAAAAAAAACACACAAAAAGGACTTTGTAAATAAAATCTTAACATTTTGCTCCTGGCGTCTCCTCTCTGCCGTTTTGTCTCTCTTAATTACTTAAAGTTTATTTTTATTTTTTTTCTCCGTACATTCAAATTAACTTCAAGCTCATTCCCCCGGTTTAGTTGTAGCACAGACCAGACGCGCTAACTGCTCGACTAGGGCTCCGCAGTGCCGTGAGTGAAATGTTGGAAGTAATTTGTTTTGCACGTTGTTTTTGGTCCTAAACTTGGATGTGAAACCAATCTAAATTTTGACCTAATATTGGCACTAGATACAAACTCGTAAAGTCACCAAAGTAGAGTACATGTCATCCTACAAGTAACCCAAAGTTGCAGTAGAGATACGGGCTGTTTAAAGGTCCTATGACATGGTGCTTTATGGATGGTTTTATATAGACCTTAGTGGTCCCCTAATACTGTATCTGAAGTCTCTTTTATATAGACCTTAGTGGTCCCTAATACTGTATCTGAAGTCTCTTTATATAGACCTTAGTTGTCCCCTAATACTGTATCTGAAGTCTCTTTTATATAGGCCTTAGTGGTCCCCTAATACTGTATCTGAAGTCTCTTATATAGACCTTAGTGGTCCCCTAATACTGTATCTGAAGTCTCTTTTATATAGACCTTAGTGGTCCCCTAGTACTGTATCTGAAGTCTCTTTCCTGAAATTCAGCCTTGGTGCAGAATTACAGCCACTAGAGCCAGTCCCACAATGAGCTTTCCTTAGGATGTGCCATTTCTGTGTCTGTAGCTTTAAATGCTATTGAGGAGGAGAGGGGGGGGGGGGGGGTAAGGTGGAGAGTGGGGGTGTGGCTTTGACCAACTGCCACTTTGCTTGTTTTCAAGCCATGATGTCTCTCTCTCTCTCTCATGGGTGGGCCAAATTCTCTGGGCGGGCAAAGCAGAGAAAGGGGAGGTAACCTTTCCCCTTATGACATCATAAAGGGAAGATTCCAGATCGGCCCATCTGAGCTTTCATTTTCTCAAAGGCAGAGCAGGATACCCAGGGCTCGGTTTACACCTATCACCATTTCTAGCCACTGGGGGACCATAGGCAGGCTGGGGGACCGCATATTAATGTTAAAAAAAACCTCAAAGTGAAATTCTCATGCCGTGGGACCTTTTAAGTTAATTTAGAAACTGTTGCTATTACATGGTTTGTCCACTACATGGTGCCGACAGGCTGTATTTTTCTAAATGTATTCTGGTCTCAATTCGTTAAAGAGCCATGTGGTTGAATTCATAACTAAATTAATACTTAATGTTGTCTGAAGAGGTCTTTTAAAAACGCATAAGTAGAAATAGCTATGTTACACAGAAATTTTGATGAAAGGGTGCCCATTTTAAGCTAGGCTCTGAAATACGGCTCCCTCGTGTAACGTCACTTCCGGTCAGTGATTTATAGATGCAGAAGTTTTTTTAATCACAGTTTTATCTCAAAGTATCGATTATGGCAGTTATATATTCCTCCAGTTTAGAAGATCTAGTTGCTTATTGTTAATATCCACTATGCTGTATAGGAGTGTCCAACCTGCACATTGCTCTTTAAGGCACCCTTTATCAAAATTGTTAATTTCGATCAACTCTCGTGTTGTCTTCCTGACGACCTTTCAGTTTTTCTGGGTCAAAATTTAAAAAATTAATTAATTAATTAAAAGTTTTGGTCATCTTTTTCCACGTTTGTCAGTTTTTCCCGGCATTTTTTAAGTTTTTACGACGTTTTTGTCACTTTTTTTCTGCGCTTAATTTGACGTTTTCTTAATTTTTCCCGACATTTTTTAATCTTTTTCCGACATTTTTATCACTTTTTTTTCAATGTTCTTTTAAAAAAAAAAAAAAAAATAATTCACACGCTATAAAATTGAATAAAACACCCAAATTCAATGAAAGGAGTGAACTGATCATTTATTTTATTTGTGAAGAGCGTATGTATGGAACCATCCAAAAGTACCTACATTTAAAAGTACCGGTTCGGCATCGGAATCGTAAAAATCCAAACGATACCCAACGCTAATGTTGTGTTGAGTTAGGCCCAAAGATATCTGGCTAACCCATTAATCTAGCTTCATAACACCGTAGACCCCTGGAGTCGATGATAGTAGTGAAGAAGTATAGACGCACTTTCATTATTACCTGTGTCAGGTAGGTCAGGATCTAGGTTTGGTTCGTCAGCCGGTTTACAGAACAACTTTAACAACTATTGGCGCGCTCCTGGTGTCCTACTACTTTTACCTATTTATTTTGTCACCTAGAATGTAATCAGTATCGATTTATATTTTGTACGAACAAACTTTTATGTATAAAAAACGTGCAGAACTTGGACACTAGCTAAAATAGGCAAACAATCAACATAATTGCGTCGAGATTTCAGCGGTGTTTCCTTTATTGGTTGCAGAATGTTTGAGTAGTTTTAATTGGTCCAGTGTTTAAACAGCAGTGTGAGAGCTGATTGGTTGAATCAGAAGGCCGCCCTCATGTTGTTTTTGGTGTTTTTGATGTCCAGCTCCAGCTGAGCGATCCTCACCTGTACAACATTTAAAACAAACAGTCTTATTGAACAAGTTACACTCGGAGACAAAACCTTACATTACTGTTTGATTGCAAAGAATATTTTGGCATTGTATAGCCTCACAATGCCATTTCTGACATCGTGACACTATAATTTCATCCCGATTTGTCCAAAGAAGCTTAAGTGGAGACGAAATGTTGAGTTGTAATTTACTGCAGTGATAGTTTTCAGTATTTTAAAGTGTTTTGGCCGTGATTCTAAAGGATCATTTATGACTGCAATGTGTGCGTTTGTGTTTGAATACTAACGTCTTTGTCTTTAAGCTGTTCTCTCAGGCCTTTGATCTCGTCTTGCTGTCTGTAAAACGCTTGCAGGAGCTGAAATTATAAAACATATTTCGTGGCAGGAAGAAGAGAAACTCTGGACAGGACATTTGGACGAACAGGCTCTGTTCAGACATTGTGTCGTGGATGATCCGATCACCGGACTGCTCCGAGTAGAGGTGTGAGTAGATCTGAAGATCTTTGCCCGAACCCAACGGTCTTAATTTCTATAATTTTACACGGGCTCAGGCCGGGCTCGGGCTTGCGCTCTGGCCTCTGACGATTACATTTCGGTTGCCCCGGTTAAAAAAAAAACTAGTTGGAGGGATTATATCTCCAACCTGGCCTGGGAACGCCTCGGGATCCCCCAGTTGGAGCTGGTTAATGTGGCTCGGGGAAAGGGAAGTTTGGGGTCCCCTGCTGGAGCTGCTACCCCCGCGACCCGATACCGGATAAGCGGACGAAAGATGGATGGATGGACATTTGTGTTTTACAATTTGAAATGATCTATGTATGTGTATCTACGTCATAGATTCAACTCAGAACCATAAATCATACTTTAGAGCTGTCCAGTTGTGATCGGATCACCCAGGACGCATGTTAATGCCTGTTCTGAACAGGGCCACAGAGTATTCTCACGTGTGTGTGTGTGTGTGTGTATATATATATATATCTGTATATATATCTGTATATCTGATACATTTGCACCTCACCTCACTCTCTGTTGTAGGCGGAGGCCTCTCTGCGGGTTCACAGCAGTGTGGAGTGCAGCAGTACGTCCACAGCGGGATCTGGGTCTCGTCCGGCTGCCACCCCGACAGATCGCTCACCACCCTGGGGTATTTGGCGTCCTGGTAGGCTAGCTGCTCCTCAAGGAAGGCCTCAAAAGAGACGATAAACAGGTTCATACAACAGCGAGGAAATAAAGCCAGACAGAACTTTGAGCCATGTCGGGTTTACTGTGAATAAGAGCTAAAGATCGATCGGTAATTAGCTGACAAAATTTGCTTTTCTCCGGCGTGAGAGGGCCAAGATGCTGAACCTTGCAGCAGTTCTTCTTTGGGAATCACATACCACTTGTATTTAACACATTTCACTGATCTTAAAGCTCAGTTTCCCGCTTTGAACTTGTTTTTTTGGTGACATTTAAATGCGTTTCAGTTTTCCGTAAGAAGAGTTCCTGTACAGCAACAACCTAAAATCATACCAGGAACTCCCAGTACCTTTTCTGTGTTAAAGGTTGTCTGCAGTGGACATATTTCAGCTGTATTTTCCCTCGTTCATATCCGGTGTCTCACAAAAACGTATTTGTCCTAATTTAATTCTTTACGCTTGTCTACACAGGCATCATAACCCCTTACACATCTCATGTTTTGTGCCTGCATGTTTGTAAGCCATTTTCTTGCAAGTTGTACACTAAACTACAAAGATTATGCTTGTATTTTGTATGTTTCACTGTAAGCATTTCAAAACACTTCCATTGGACAGCATTGCATTGGCTGCTGTCATGCTGCAGGTGTTAATATGTTAAACTGAAATATATAAATGTTCTTTTCCAAGTGCTTTCAGGTGTCAAATCGGCCAAACTTACTGTAATCTAAACAAATAGATCACTGTAACTCAGCTGCCGACTGTTTGAGTTTTCAGTGCTTGATTTTGATGTGGTTCTACCTCTTCCATAAACTCCAGACGGGTCTTGGTCTCGGCACCGACTGACGGATCCATCTGGAACCTCAGGGAGCTCAGCTGCCTCACTAGCCCCTTCTCAGGAGGGGTTTTTGGGTAAGGGTTGGCTATTAAAGTCCCGGGCCTCAGGGACATCAGCACTGGGCCTGATGAAGATATGTTAGACACATTTACGTTTATATGGTGGATCACTGAGAGAATCTAAAGGCATCTACCTATCGTGCATCTGTCAGCCATCTGTCAACGCATTACTGACTTCTGTTGATCCCTAACAGCCACTCCTGAGCCGTCATGGCCGCCTGGTTTCCAGCTGTCATTGGGTACAGATCCTCTTGGAAAACACCTGACTGGGAGGAGGAAGAATAACTCTTTAGCTTTAGTTTCTGTCCTAATCATCAGTAAATGCAGCGTAATAAGAAAAGCGAGTTAAACGTATCATCCTAACCTCTTTTCGTGGTACGATCATTGACAGTGGTTCCACCAGGTCTTTGAAGGCGATCAGACGGTAAAATCGGAAAACCTCACAGGCGCTCACGTCCAGGCCACGCTTTGGCATCACCGCTAAAGTGATGAAGAGGTCAAAGGACATTGGAGTTGGTCGTGGGTTGATGCTAGAATGGATGGTCCGGAGAGACCGGTAAGAGCATGACCCGTCCTAATTGGTTAGTCATTGTTGCCTTTGTTGGTTGAGTTGGTTAGGTTTAGGCATGCAGAGTGAGATTGTTCAAGGTTAGGGTAAGAATATCCGGGTAAAATAATCAGTTGCAAAGTAGGGCGGGTCACGTCTTCGCCCCGATTGGTCCGTTGACTATCCATCTTTGCATCAACCTTGGTCATGGAGCATTGGGAAACAGTTGTTACACCTTTTAAAGTATGACTAGCTAAAGTTATGACAGCTACGGTGGCTTAAGTTATGACAGCTACGGTGGCTTAAGTTATGATAGCTAACTAAAGTTATGACAGCTACAGTGGCTAAAGTTATGATAGCTAACTAAAGTTATGACAGCTACAGTGGCTAAAGTTATGATAGCTACGGTGGCTTAAGTTATGACCGCTACGGTGCCTTAAGTTATGACCGCTACGGTGCCTTAAGTTATGATAGCTACGGTGGCTTAAGTTATGACCGCTACGGTGGCTTAAGTTATGACAGCTACGGTGGCTTAAGTTATGACCGCTACGGTGGCTTAAGTTATGACAGCTACGGTGGCTTAAGTTATGACCGCTACGGTGCCTTAAGTTATGACCGCTACGGTGCCTTAAGTTATGATAGCTAACTAAAGTTATGACAGCTACAGTGGCTAAAGTTATGATAGCTACGGTGGCTTAAGTTATGACAGCTACGGTGGCTTAAGTTATGACAGCTACGGTGGCTTAAGTTATGACCGCTACGGTGCCTTAAGTTATGATAGCTAACTAAAGTTATGACAGCTACAGTGGCTAAAGTTATGATAGCTACGGTGGCTTAAGTTATGACAGCTACGGTGGCTTAAGTTATGACAGCTACGGTGGCTTAAGTTATGATAGCTAACTAAAGTTATGACAGCTACAGTGGCTTAAGTTATGACCGCTACGGTGGCTTAAGTTATGATAGCTAACTAAAGTTATGACCGCTACGGTGGCTTAAGTTATGACAGCTAAGGTGGCTTAAATTATGACAGCTAAGGTGGCTTAAGTTATGATAGCTAACTAAAGTTATGACCGCTACAGTGGCTTAAGTTATGACAGCTAAAGTGGCTTAAATTATGATAGCTACGGTGGCTTAAGTTATGACAGCTACGGTGGCTTAAGTTATGATAGCTACGGTGGCTTAAGTTATGATAGCTAACTAAAGTTATGACAGCTACAGTGGCTTAAGTTATGACAGCTACGGTGGCTTAAGTTATGATAGCTAACTAAAGTTATGACCGCTACGGTGGCTTAAGTTATGACAGCTACGGTGGCTTAAGTTATGATAGCTACGGTGGCTTAAGTTATGACAGCTACGGTGGCTTAAGTTATGACAGCTGCGGTGGCTTAAGTTATGATAGCTAACTAAAGTTATGACCGCTACGGTGGCTTAAGTTATGACAGCTACGGTGGCTTAAGTTATGACAGCTGCGGTGGCTTAAGTTATGACAGCTGCGGTGGCTTAAGTTATGACAGCTGCGGTGGCTAAAGTTATGACAGCTGTGGTGGCTAAAGTTATGACAGCTGCGGTGGCTAAAGTTATGACAGCTGTGGTGGCTAAAGTTATGACAGCTGCGGTGGCTAAAGTTATGACAGCTGCGGTGGCTAAAGTTATGACCGCTACAGTGTTGTAGTTGGTCTTTTTACAAAATGAAGTTAGTTCAGGTTGCTAAAGTTAGTATTTTTCCTCCAGCAAACTAAGTCAGTCTTTTTCTAGTAAGTACTGGTAGAGACATCTAAGTTTTGGGGCTTCCAAAACAAGTGTTTGTGCTGCTATAAGTAGTACAGCAACAGCTGGCTTAACGTTAGTTGGTCTTGTGTGTTTGTGCAGCTAACAGTATTGCTACCCTAGCTGAATAATTTATTGTAAGTAGGGGAACATCTGAGTAGCTGAACATTGTCCAGATTAGGTCTGTTTGTGACCTAGTATGCCTATACAGATACTCTTGCTAAAGCTTATATTTAACATTTATTGTTGGTGTAGCTAATTTAGTTGTGTACAGCTAGTGAAAGGTGGTCTAACTGTATGAGCTGAAATATGTGCCACCAGAAACTGAATTTGAATCATTTATATTTGCATTTGAGTTGCTAAACTTAAATAATTGAATTGAAAAACTGAATTTGAATCACATAATTTGATAATTTGAATTTATTTGTTTGGAACTGAAGTCCAATAAAATTTGATCCTCACTGAAAATTCAACTCTATTATATCTTCACAATTAGTTCTCACAATTCAATTTCAAGTTACTGTGACAGACAGGTCAAGGCAAGCACTTCTTGCTCGTTTCAGCGGGTACTGTGCTCCAAAACGTAGGTGCTGATTGGCCAAGGAGGAGTCCTGTGTGTCTGCGCCACTGAACTCTATCTATCGATCTGCGCTCGATTGCTCTTCCTTCACCCTTCAACTACCTGGATGTCTGTCACAGTAACTTGAAATTGAATTGTGAGAACTGAATGTGAAGATATATAGAGTTGAATTTTCAGTGAGGATCACATTTTATTGAATGTATTCAGTTCCAAACAAATACATTCAATTTCAAAATATACTATTCAGATTCAGTTGTTCAATGCAATGATTCAAGTTTAGCAATTCAAATGCAAATGTAAATGATTCAAATTCAATTTCTGGTGGCACATATTTCAGCCCATATAACTGCTACAAGTTGCTAAAGTATTGGGACTGGGGGCTAAAGTTGGTATTTTTAAAGTTAAGTTTCAAGTAAATTTGTAAGCATCAAGACAGTAAACTTTGAAATAGGGTTGCACGATATCAGGAAAATATGTGATATGCGATAACGTTGAATATCGCGATAATGATATTTAACTTGTGATAAATAAAAAGATGGTAAAGTGTACTCAGTTCTGCCTTTCTGTTGCTTTCAGTATTCTTTTAAAATACGCCAAATTGCTTGTTGAATTTAAAACAAATAAGCATTTCTAACATTGTTTTATTGAACAAATTGAACATTGAATTGACAATGACAGGCACTACTTAAAAAGAATGACATATACACAGTTTTCTACTGATATTTTCTTTCTATCGCGATATGTCGCAACCTTTTGCGATATGTATAGTGCCAGTTGATATTGTGATGACGATAAAAAAACTACATATTGTGCAGCCCTACTTTTAAATAACACTTTATCTGCTTGTGTCTTTTGATCTCACCGAGTCCTTTCTGTGGCAGCAGAGACCTGTACTCCGTCAGGAAGCTGATGTAAGGTTTCTCAGTGCTCAGCTCGTAGTAACGGATGTTCCCGTCACCCTAAATCAAGGTATTAAAGGGCACACCAATTATGTAATTTGTCCCATTTTGCATTAACATATTTAGGCAACTCTAAATTGGTTCAATTTTCTGGAGAAGAAAAATTATTTGGAGTGCATCAACAACCAAACTGTAAAACAAGGAGTTTCTTAACCCGACCAACTGGAGGAAATGAATGCAAAGTTGCAGGGGTAGAGTTGGTTAGTTTTATAACCTTTCCAGCCAAGTAGAGCATGTGTGTGTCTGGATCATAGAATGGGAAGAGGACTCCTGCAGATCCGTCCAAATCTTCTTCATACAGAGGCTCAGATAAGTCGTCCTGCAACCAAACAAGCACTATTTATTAGATTCAGATTAGATTAGATTCAACTTTATTGTCATTGTGCGGAGTACAAGTACAAAGACAATGAAATGCAGCTTGCGTCCAACCAGAAGTGCAAAAAAAGCAGAAAAGTGCAATGTGATATACAAAGTATACACAGGACAGGACAAGAAAAATAGTGCAGTGTAGACAGTAGTGTACAGTTGGTTTAGCTACAGAAGGTGGTTTAGAGTAATATCAATTAAATATAAATATGTGCAGTGTATTAGCAGTTACCGTATAAGAGCAGAATAAATATGGCTATGTAATATGAACAATGTATGAACATGTACATATATGTCCAATGTAGTAGCAGTGACATAATAGTAAGAATATAATGTTACTGCTACGACATTGCACATATATGTACACCTTAGATTTCCTGAATAGCTGCTTAAAAATGCATCGTGATTGGATTAGTCTCTTTAATTAAAGGTGCTGTAGGTAGTATTGTGAAGATCCAGGACTTAGCCAAAAAAATTGAACATCGACAACTTCTCAGTCCCTCCCCCCTTTCCCCTAAAGCCCAAAACAGTCTCCTAAGCCCCTCCCTCCACAAGGGAGAATGAATGCGTGTGCATTAACACGCAGTTAGACACCCCCCCCTGGCCCTGATTGGTGCATCTGAACAGGGAGCTGTGGATTTTCGCAAATCGCACTACAGGCTGTAGGTGGAGCCAGAGGAGCTGGATTTTTTTTTTTTTTTTTAAATTACCTGCTTCATGTTCTACTGGAACATAGGATCAGTTTCAGCAAATATGACAGAAAGTTAGTTTTATAAGTCTTACCTGTTGCACCTTTAATCCACAGGACATAATCCATCTTAAAAAATCCTCCACTGTTTTATGCTTTTCATCGTATTTTAATTTTCATTACCAGATTTCTTTGAAGAAGCAGGGCTAGGGTTACATATTTAATGTGCATTTGATGTGTCTGTGGTTCTTACAGGGTCCCAGAGGACGATCTGTCTGTGATTCCAGGGTGAGCTGCCGGTGGACACAAGCATCTTCAACCCTCCAATGTATAAAACCTTACTGGCTCTGTGGGACTTACTGCTCGACACCTGCAGGTACATTATTACACATTTAGTTTTTTTTTTGGTTTTGTACACAATCAAATGAAATGACCACTTCTAAAACACACTTGTAGGATTTTTCCCGTTCGCGGGTCCAGGACTCGAACCCGTCTGTCTTTGGACGTGACTGCCAGCCTGCTTCCATCACTGTTGAAGCTGACGGACAGCAGCAGCGCGTCAGACGGGTAGCGGTGGTGGACAGGCGTCAGAAGCACCCGCACCGGGTACCTGAGCACCGCACCTACCTGGGACACATCCCAGAGGAGGACCTAGGGACGAAAGAGAAACGGCTGTTTTTCTGGGTAAGTTTAAACTCACTGAAACACAGATTGCTCAATCTGATGTGCACCATTTAATTAAAGCTCAATTATTGACAAACTCTGGCTGTCGTCAGTGACCCAACGAGTGCTGCTAAGTACACCTGACTCTCATCCCCAAAACCAGACCAAATACACAGAACAAAATTATAAACTCAACACTTGTTTTTGCCCCCATTTTTCATGAGTTGAACTCAAAGATCTAAGACTTTTTCTATGTACACAAAAGGCCTATTTCTCTCAAATATTGTTCACAAATCGGTCTAAATCTGTGTTAGTGAGCACTTCTCCTTTGCCGAGAAAGTCCATCCACCTCACAGGTGTGGCATATCAAGATGCTGATTAGGCAGCATGATTATTGCACAGGTGTGCCTTAGGCTGGCCACAATAAAAGGCCACGCTAAAATGTGCACTACATACGTTCTGGACAGATGAGGATCCTGACCTTGTAGTCGTAGGCAGCGCTAAGCAGCAGGTTCTCAGCTGTCGGATGCCACTCAATAAGCGCCACCCTCCTGCAGTGACCAATCAGAGTCTTCCTGGCCTTGGTGAGGTTCTGTTGGACGCCACAGACCGGGATGTCCCAGACCTTCACCTGCGTACACAAACAGTAACTGGGTTGTATGCACTATTGAGAGGCAAAGTTCATCCCCTTCCAGTGGACCCCATGGGACCTTATTTTCAAAGAAAAAGAAATTGTATGGTAGTAAACAGGGAATGACGAATTATTATTTGATTCCGTTTGAATTGAGCCATGAATTACACTCGATGTTCGTCAGTTTAAAAGATAATTTTGCAAGTGAAGAAAGTTTATCGTAGAACCACTTTTGTGTGTGGAACTACATATCTCGTCTCCCACAATACGTCACCTTGTTTGCTAGCTAGCTTAGCGATGTAACGTTATCTTACCTGATGTGTTTTATCCAACAGTTTTACCAGCCAGGGAGCGAAAGAACAAGCAAGACGTGTTAGTTGTTGCACACCGGTACGAAGCACACAGGCATCGTAGCTTCTATGTCACTTACTTGAATGTGTAGTCTTTCTAATTGCGTATTTTCACAGTCTTCAACAGCTTTATGACAAACAGACTTTTTTAACTGTCAAAATAATTATTTGTCTCTCCCCGTTTACTACCGTACATATTTTTTCCAAAGTAAGGTCCCACATTCGCCAAAGGGACTTCGCCTCTCTTGCTGCTTACCGTGCAGTCCTCTGAGCACGAGGCGATGCAGTGATCATCAAACGGGTTCCACTTGACATCCAGGACGCTCCCACTGTGACCGCACACCCTCGGGTGCTGAGGGTCCACCCTGCCTGTCTGAGAGAGCAAGACGAAGGAAATTATACCACGTAGGTCACAGCAGCAACAACAGAAATGAGAATTCACACCAACTGAGATTTAGATTCATTTATTTACTCTTAGGCTACGTCTACACTGCTACGTTTTGGTTTAAAAACGAATATCTTTTGCTACGTTTACGCCCGACGTCTGCACTACTGCGGCGTTTCCGAGCCCCTGAAACGGAGGCATTTGGAAACACTGCTGCCCCCCGTTTTGGTTTGAAAACTCCGGGGTTGCGTTGTAGTCTGGACAGACACAAACGGAGACCTTGGGAAATGACGAAGCACGTCAGTTAGTCTTATTGGTTAGGTAGGCTCGGTTTAGGGAAGGAATTTGTTTTGGTGGAACATGTGTACGTTCAAAAGTTGTGTTAGTCGTGCAATAGAAAGCTCAGATTGGACAGATAGTCTAGCTAGCTGTCTGGATTTACCCTGCAGAGATCTGAGGAGCAGTTAACCATAGTCCTCACAAATCCCCCGGAGGTTAGAACGCCAACACAAAGACAGAGGAAGGGGACGGACATCCGGCCGAAAAGAGTGAAATCCGGCGGATTTTCCGGCAGCAACGGCACAATCCCGGAAGTGGAACGTCGTGGATATAGACTTGATAGGCTTACATTAGTAACAGTAACAATTTCACCTCGTTGTCGGTCTTGTGTTGACTTTTCACCATTGTTGTTCTTTCTTCAAAGTATTTTCTGTATATCTATTTTCTGAATATCTTACCAGATTTTTGCATATACAGAGTGCTTGTTGGCATCTAAGAACTTAGTTGGAATAACCGATTAAGTAATTTAGCTAAATGTTTCATTCACAAATGCAAATTTAAGTAACTTAACACAGAGCAGGAGAGCAGTGTTTCACTGACATGTCTTTAAAGGTGCTCTAAGCGATGTCACGCGTTTGTTAGGCTACAACATTTCAATTCAATTTAATTTTATTTATAGTGTCAAATCATAACAAGAATTATCTCAGGACACTGTACAGATAGAGTAGGTCTAGACCACACTCTGTAATTTCCAAGGACCCAACAATTCCAGTGATTCCCCCAAGAGCATGCATGAATGTGTAAGTGCGACAGTGGCGAGGAAAAACTCCCTTTTAGGAAGAAACCTCGGACAGACCCAGGCTCTTGGTAGGCGGTGTCTGACGGGACAGACCCAGGCTCTTGGTAGGAGGTGTCTGACGGGACACACCCAGGCTCTTGGTAGGAGGTGTCTGACGGGACACACCCAGGCTCTTGGTAGGAGGTGTCTGACGGGACACACCCAGGCTCTTGGTAGGCGGTGTCTGACGGGACACACCCAGGCTCTTGGTAGGCGGTGTCTGACGATGCCGGTTGGGGGTTTGATGAACAATGGCAATAAAAAAGTCACAATTAAGATAATGACTAGAGTAATTGTAATAGTTCATGGTGTCGTAGAGCACATCATGGCGTAACAGGGCGTTGGCCTGTTACGCCATGTTCTGTTATTTGTTGTCACATACAGCAAACATCTCCTAACTATCCGCTAGCTGCCTGTCCCCTGAACACACTGTAAAAAACATCTCCTAACTATCCGCTAGCTGCCTGTCCCCTGAACACACTGTAAAAAACATCTCCTAACTATCCGCTAGCTGCCTGTCCCCTGAACACACTGTAAAAAACATCTCTTCACTATCTGCCTGTCCCCTGAACACACTGTAAAAAACATCTCCTAACTATCCGCTAGCTGCCTGTCCCCTGAACACACTGTAAAAAAACGTGGTCTCTGTAGACAGCCCAGGCTCCACAAACGGCAACGAAAACAAACTGGCCAACCTGCACCACCAAACATAACAAACAGAGTTCCAGCCAATAACGACAAGAAGGATTATGGGGTGGGGGGTTAGTGCACGGAAGGGAGGGGGTGTGGACGGGATGAGGAGGAGGGAGGGGCGAGCTAGCCTCGTTTTGTTTGACAATACTTTGAATGTCAACAAGAAGTGACGTCACCCAACTTCGCTTAGAGCACCTTTAATGATTTACGGTTTGTACTCCGTTACTATAAGTATCCAAGCATCAACAATAGATTCTAAAATGTTTAGCTTTCATTGTGTTCAACAGGAGGAAATGGTGACAATGGACTACGCACGTGATGGATGGGCAGGACTAAAAAGGACCCGCCCCCGGCGCACTCTGTCACCACGGCGATGAAGCAAGGATTGGCTGAGCAGTAGTGGTTGTCGTGGACGCTCCGTGTGATTGGCACCCCGTCGTAGCTGTGCTCCTTCGTGGACGGCTTCCCGAAAACGTGACGAAACTTTGAGCAGCGGAAAGACGAGCGCCACGACATCTGGAGGACAAGAAGTTCAAAGGTATTCAAAACTTTATTAGCAACAAAATAGTGCAGTCATGTTACGTGTCCACTGTGGGTTTTTGGGATTGCCTCGCTTCCCGGCATCGGACACTTAATGTTCTCGCTACTCTCTTTTGGAAACGTTCTCTTATTTTACTAAAATAGATCACCGAAATGCGTCTCTGAAAACATGTTATGTGATCAATAATCCACAGCTTCTGAATCTGTCTATATTTCAGATCGACAACGGTCAATTTAAAAGACCGAGAGTTATCGAGAGACGGCGAGTCGAGCCGGATGCCTCTGATTTACATAAAGTAGGCTGGATTCAACTTTATGCAAATGAAAAAGCCGGCAACTCGACACTCCGTCTCTGGAAAGTTGAAGCAACGCTACGAGAATGCATTGCCCGGCTACTTACATAGACAATGACTCGGAAGTGTGGAAATGACTCTGCCAGTGGACACGTATCTCAACAATTACTGTAACACACATCTGCACACGTAGATGGTGTGTGTGTGTGTGTGTGTGTGTGTGTGTGTGTGTGTGTGTGTGTGTGTGTGTGTGTGTGTGTGTGTGTCCTAGGTAATCTTATAAAAAACTAAATCGGGATTCAGTTCATCCCTAGTCATGTTATATGTCCACTGTGGGTTTTTTTATGGCAGGTATCGCCTCGCTTCCCGGCATTGGACGCTTAATGTTCTCGCTGTTAGCAGTTATCAATTTCTCTTCACTGATAAGCAAAGAAAACAGACTCCACCCTTCTACAACCGCTGTGTGTGTGTGTGTGTGTGTGTGTGTGTGTGTGTGTGTGTGTGTGTGTGTGTGTGTGTGTGTGTGTGTGTGTGTGTGTGTGTGTGTGTGTGTGTGTGTGTGTGTGTGTGTCTCCTAGGTAATCTTATAATAGTGTTGTGGAACTTCAGCAGCTGCCTAATCAATAATGTAATCGGCTGTCATTATTGGCTTTTCATAATCTTATCAATAATGGATCAATTTCTTCAATAACTGAACTCCTTAATCATCCACACACTCTCACTCTCTCTCTCTCTCACACACACACACACACACACACACACACACACACACACACACACACACACACACACACACACACACACACACACACACACACACAGATAAATCCTTCGTCCAGAACAGTTTGCTTGTGTTATTAAACATTCATCAGTTACATACACACTTTCCTGTTGTTACAAATTCCTTCTGACCTTTGACCTTTACTGCAGCTAGAAGAGATCAGCTTACTGCGGAGAAAGAGGACAGAAGAAAAGGAAGAGACAAAACATTTTTTCACCTTAATTTATCCTCTTACCAGCCAATTACCAACTAATTGTCATTGTTGCACATAGCACTGTTAAAACAAAGTACACTGAATCAGACGTAATTTGAGTATACTTCCACATAATGTTCTTTTTTCTTCAGTAATATTATTATACTTAATACTATGTCATTAGTGCTACTAAATATACCCTAAAATACATTGAAGTGTTCTTGACTGCACTAGGGATGTGCAATGAACTGGATTTTGATTTAGGCTCCTAAAGATCGCAAAAACAATTGTAATGTAATTGAGAAAAACAATTATTTTGCACATACAAGCAAACAAAGGAAAAATAGATAAATATAATTTTTTTCTAATACTGCAGTACTTAAAAAAAACAAAAACAGGTATTATAAAAACAATCAATTGATTATAGTGCAGTGGTTGCCAAGCTATATAAATTAAATAAACAATGCATGGTTGTGCTTCACTGCTAGCAGAGCATGGACAAGTTTGGGACTGTCAGGTCAGTAAAAAGTAGACAAATCTACAGGAAAAAACCACAACAGACAAGAACAGGAAGTGGTAGTAGTGTTACAATAGTATCTATGGAGATGGTTACATGTCTTTGGTTACATTTTACAGTAAAAGAAATAACAGGAAAACGTCTGCCTTGAGCCTTGTGTGAGATGCTGGCACACTGACACATGCCTTCCTCAACCAACACTTATAGACAACACAGAGCCCACACAACACTGATAACTTCTCTCACTTCTTCCTTCTCTTTGTTAAAATAAATTAAATAGTAAGAATCCACATTACCTTAATGTGTTGCAAGTAATTCAACATCTTTCTCTTCATGTTAATCTCTCTGCTGTTGTGTCTCTAATAAAGACAAACATTCCCCAGATAAATAAAAGGATTTGGTCTTACCTCTGAAAGACTCGTGCAGAAGTCTGAGGACTCTAAATTATTATAAGGAGTATTGTTATGATGCCCACATAACTCCTGTCTGTCATCTAGCTCTGTCAGAACTCTGACACTACACCGTTTCCTGCCAAAGACCGGTACCGTTCAATCCGCTGGCTGACCGTATAACTCCTGACTTCTGACTCACCGTGTGTGTGTGTGTGTGTGTGTGTGTGTGTGTGTGTGTGTGTGTGTGTGTGTGTGTGTGTGTGTGTGTGTGTGTGTGTGTGTGTGTGTGTGTGTGTGTGTGTGTGTGTGTGTGTGTGTGTGTGTGTGTGTGTGTGTGGGTGTGTGGGTTGGATCCATGACGTCTCGCCTCCCCTTCCACATTAGCAGAGCCGTTTATGCACGGCTGCATGCGCACAAACACCACTCTACATTTGATACTACTTGACACGCACACACAGAACCTGTGCCAAACAAAAACACCATTGCAGTTTTTTTTGGATTAAAACGACACTAAACAGTGGGCACAACTGAAGCCACATGTGCAAAACTCAAACTACAGTCTGCACTACCAGCAGTCACCTGAACGGAACAGTTCACATCACCTGCAAAACTCATTCACAGCAACACAACTCTTAACACACGTCTCAGAACAGGCTCAGTGCAGAGAAACACTCCTCACTGAGATCACACACACACACACACACACACACACACACACACACTGTCACTCAGAACACAGAGTAAAAACACTAGCATCAAACACCAATACAGAAATTACAATCTTTACAGTTTGAACAGTTTGAGTGACTTCACACTACTCAATAGTTTCTTTAAAGGTGCTGTAAGCGATGTCATGTGTTTTTTAGGTTACATTTGTTGTCACATACAGCAAACATCTCCTGACTATCCGCTAGCTGCCTGTCCCCTGAACACACCGTAAAAAAAAACGCAGTCTCTGTAGACAGCCCAGGCTCCACAAACAACAAAAACAAACTGTGCCAACCTGCACCACCAAACATAACAAACAGTCTTCCAGCCAATAACCGACAAGAAGGATTTGGTTGAGCCATCACCGCAGCAGCGTTAACACGTAGCCTACACTAAAGTTGTTAATAAAATGACACACAGGAGTTAAACACATAGGCTTCACCATGTAGTTATTTCATATATACTAATTATTTGTTGAATTACCAGAAAACATGCTATATATTACTACTACTACCTATATATATATATATATATATATATATATATATATATATATATATATATATATACCATCAAGACCACATGGAATCTGAGGTGTTAACAAGTACAAACGTTTTCATTTCCTCTGCATTTCCTCTTCTCTTGCCCACATCAGCTTCTCTTGGTGTACTCAGTCTCTCATCGCCTTCTCTTGGTGCTCTCATCACATCTCCTGAACACCGGTAAGGGCAACTTTGTCTAAATGTGCTTGAAATATTAAAGCAAAAGTATTTATTGGGCAGAATGGTTCCGTTCAGAGTTATATTATTATATTTATATCTTGTTATTGGAATATTATTACTAATGATTTAACATGTAAGCAGTATTGTCATGTTACAGCTGATGGAGGTCAAGCAGATTTACTGTTGGAGAGTTTAATCTGTAGCACAGTCTCATGTTTTAAAAATGTATATTTTGTTTGTAAAATCCGACTTTGTTAAGAAACTAAAGCTGTCAGAGAAATGTAGTGCAGTAAAAAGTACAATATTCCCCTCTGAGATGTTGTGAAGGAGAAGTATAAAGTTGCAGAAAATGGAAATACTCAAGTAAATTAACCTCAAAGTACAGTATGATGATCTTCCATTTCAAAAAGAAATTAAATTAGGAATATATATGGTGCAAATACATTTTAAAAGTCTGTTATTGTCACCTTCACACAGAAGTTGGAGCTAGGAGCAATGTCATTTCTCTGATAAATGAGAACTGCAGTTGACCACACTGAATGTGTGCAACCACAGCCCTCAACAATCACAAAAAAACTCAAAAAACACTTGTTGTCGATTGGTTTTCCACAGTTTTTGTTTAGCTCGATGGCTTCAATGCGAACATATGAGGTCACCATGAAATCTGGAGGCCAGCCGGAGCAGACTCTGATCAACACTCTATCGATGAGAAGACTCTGGTATTCAGATCATATTCATTCACAACTGGAGGAGAAATTCACATTTGATGCCAGGAAGTCCAAATTGAATCAAATCTAAAAGTCGACAACCATGTGTTAGTGTGAGGCTGATTCACCTGTCAATCTAAGGAACCACAGTGTCAGTTAGAAAACTGATTCATGAGAGGCGGCATCTGGTGGCCATTTAGAGGAACTGCATCTTAAGTAACTTTAACATTGCTTTGAGCTGGCAGAAGTTATAATATCCTCTCTGTGCTTCTTCATCTGTAGGGTTTCCACCAACAGAGCTCTTCCAGCCAACACTTCGGTCCTTCGAGTACCACACAGGGGTAAGGAAGTGGTTTCCTTTGACTTTTTGACTACAAATAAAAGCATGTTATTTTTCTTGTGGGTTAAATCAAAAGTGGAAGGACTTATTTTTTCCAGATCTGTCGCCTAAATCAACTAATTGAATGGAGGAATATTGCACACAAAAATATCACACAGAGTAATTTACCCATTTCCATGTGAAATATGCTGGCTCTATACATGCTAAAACGTGCTGTTATTTGCATGGAGTCTGGTGGGTTTGGTGATGGGGATTTTTTCATGTAAAAACAAAAAGGATCTTCCTCCTTAACACAAAATACTATCTCTGTAGGAATCCTTTCCATTATTTTGTCAAACACTTAGAATAATAATCTAAAAATGTCAGTGGTAAAAACACATTTGCCCATTAATGTTACAGCTCTCGGTTCGCAGCTGTCCGTTACATCGTTCTCGCTCAATACTCAACTAATTTTCATTTTCATGTTTGTTGACATTAGTCACTTAGACACCAATGCATTGGAAAATGGGGTCCATGTTGGAAAAAAACAAAACAATACAGCCCTTACAATACTTGCAATCAATAAGCAATCATACTGTGGTTCTGCACCAGGGAAAATGAGGAGGTACCCATGGAAACAAATCAGCTAGAGGAGGCCCTGATGATGAAGAGTCCAGTGGTGAAGGAGGCTCTGCAGATGGGTGTTCCTCGTCACCTCATCTTGCCAAAGGTTCGCGCGAAGATCCTGTCTGACAAAGTCGGATACGCCGACGTCCGTGAGCTTCTCAGGGACCCGAACATGTAGATCCTGGGAACATGTATTAAAGGTTTCCTACTCGAGCACTGCAGAGTTTCCAGTATATTATCTAGAGGAGTAATGTGAAAGGGAGCCGTTTTTATTGCCTATCAGTCAAAGACAGTCCATGAATTTTAGAAATTAAATTGCACAAATAAAAAGCTAGCAACCAAACAATAAGTGTCTACTTTTCAGATTGTAAAGCCTTTCGAGACATATTTGTGATTTTGGCCAATGTAAATAAAATTTACAATTAACTGAATGATTTGCTGTGCTGTCTATTGAAAACCAAAACTATTTTGTATGAATAAAACATGATTTCAATTGATTTAATTATGTATAAGTTGCAAAGCAATTGTAGAAAAGTTTTAATAAATCAAATCAGGATTACAGTTCTTCGAACATGACATTAAATCACAACATTTTGGAGGGTTAAAAGCCAAGATTTTTAAAATACATTTTAATGCAATTTCAACATTTTGCAACCACAGAATTAGAATCAAGTTTAAGCAAATCACACTACTTGGTTAAGATACATTGTCGTCAAGGTTAAATGTTCATTAAGAAATGCAGCTAGTCCTTATACTGGCTCTGGACATTGGCATCGTCCAGTATGATTGTACCTGTCTAGCTGTTCATCATGTATCAGCAAAACAACATACAAAATATGCACGTACATAATACATAAGAGGTTGAAGAAGGAGCTGAAGAAGACAGAGTGCTATAAGTAGACATGTTAAGGTGCTGAGCTGTTGTGTTAGTTTGGTGTTCAGAACTTGCAGGAATGAAGGTCCTTGATGTCTGGGTAGTTGAGTTAGTTTGGGGTTTAATAGTTGGATCAGAGGCAGTTATAGTTTGTACAACCACCTTCCCACTGCTGCCTCCTGGTGGTCCAACTATAGAACAACACTTTCTACTACAAACAGGACTGTGACTGCTGCATTTGTCTAATTTTAACACTCAAAATAGAAGAAGACATTACAGATATAGTTGGCCACGTCAAGGACACAAAAGAAATCACAGGTCAGGATGAGACAGGCGGAGTTTTGATCAGAAGACTCATTGATGATACTTAATGAATAACAAGGTTCTGTCAGATCCCAGTGTATGAAATGCTATTAAATAATGAAAATTAATGAAATGATGTAGGTGTGAGAGGGTCAGGTGTGCTAGATGTAGATGTTGCAAGTCCTGACGTTGTGGTGCAATGGCCAGATGTTGTAGGGAGAATGCCCGATGTGGAGATGAGAGGTACGGATGTAGACTACAGGCCATTTTATGCTTCTGCGGAGGCTCCACGCAGAGCTTTCACCGTAGCCTACGTAAGTGTGGGGAGTGTGTGGTAGAGGGAGAAGTGGGAGAGTGACGGCGCTTAGCTTTGTAGCGAGTACTGACTCTAGAGTCATAGTGAGAGAAACAAAGTGTCTCTCCTGTTCTTTCTGACCACGGTGAGACATCTTTGGCAGGAGAAGTTAACCCTCTCCTTGATCTCATGTTGTTTATGGAGAAGGAGAACCAGGAAATGAGTCGGGGTAAAATGCAACGCTACCAAGCCACGGACGAGCGATGTGCATCGCTGTGACGTGTAGTTACATTTTTTGAGAGGTGCACGTCAGGCTATGGCGTAGGGTCCGGCGTAGACGCAGAGGGGTCTGCGGGGGTACGCCGTCAATTCGACGCAGACGCATAAAACGGCCTTAGGAAGGGCCAGAAGTTGATGTGTGAGGGGCAGAAGCTGAAGTGTGACTGGCAGATGTTGAAGTAAGAGGGGCAGAAGTTGAATTGTGAGAAGTTGAACAGGGGCAGATGAAGTGTGAGGGGCAGAAGTTAAAGTAAAAGGGCCATAAGTTGACGTAAGAGGGCCAGAGTTAGAGTGTGAGGGGCAGAAGTTAAAGTAAAAGGGCCATAAGTTGACGTAAGAGGGCCAGAGTTAGAGTGTGAGGGGCAGAAGTTAAAGTAAAAGGGCCATAAGTTGACGTAAGAGGGCCAGAGTTAGAGTGTGCGGGGCAGAAGTTGAAGTAAAAGGGCCATAAGTTGACGTAAGAGGGCCAGAGTTAGAGTGTGAGGGGCAGAAGTTAAAGTAAAAGGGCCATAAGTTGACGTAAGAGGGCCAGAGTTAGAGTGTGCGGGGCAGAAGTTGAAGAGGGAGAGCCAGAAGTTGAAGTGCGAGAGGTAGATGTTGAAATGTGACTGGCAGATGTTGAATTTAGAGGGGCAAAAGTTGAAGTGCGAGGGCCAGAAGTTGAAGTGTGAGGGACAGATATTGAAGTGTGACGGGCAGATATTGAAGTGCTAGGGGCAGAAGTGGGTAAAATAGATGGGGGGCAATTGCAGTTTTGAATTTTTGGGTAAAACTCAGTAACAGTTGTGTGGAGCGGACACTGCGTTCCAGGAAACACTTTAAATTCAGAGTCGTCTCCCCTCAGTTCTTTATGGAGTTCTTCCAAAGTCTTAGCCTGCAGATATACGTTTTCAGGGGGAACATTGTTGGCCCAGTGTGCGCTCGCTAGCCACATCTTCATGTTGGCGCTGTAGCAGCAGAACGCTGACCAGAGCTTGGAGGGAATATTAATCCTGTTTCTGAGGATGTGGTTGCTGCTTGGCTGGGCTCCGGTTACCACAAAGCCTTCGATAACGCCATTGTTGCCGTTGCAGTATTTGTCCATGACACATTTGACGCACGTCTCCATTCTGTTCCAGCTTCCCTGGTTGAATCTGGCTGCTTGTGGGACGACGTTGGTCAGGGTGAAGGTGGCCATTTTGTCGGACCCGTTGAACGCATGAGAGCTCGGAAATAAGTGGCCCCTGTCAAACACTCTATTGCGTCTGTAATCTATGTTCCCAGCCTGGTGGTTGTAGGTCTTGTTTTTGTCTCCGAGCTTCATGTTCTTGTCATCTTCGTCCTCAAGCTGTAAGAGATGAAGTCTAAATTAGGACTATAGACAAAATCATAATCACATTTATTGTACGATTACTGATCATTGGTCATTTTGGATTTATTGAAATTAAACAGTTAAACAAATCAATACAACAACTTACAAATGTGGCACCAGGTTTTGAGGGTAATATGTTAATATTGAATATATGTTGTTTATAGGACCCCCCCATACAATTTAGAACAGTTTAGTTTCTCGCCTATTCATTATTTTTGTTATTTTAAGATGCATGTAGTTACAGCAAGAAAGACTGTCTAGCAGTGTTTAAGTCAGTTGTACTCCTCGCCACTAGGCGCTGACATTGACCAGTAAATGGCAGAGTGAACTCTAGGGGCAGAACTAACGTGAGTTTTACTTTAACTGTTAATGTCGGCAGCCATTAGGCTTGTGGAAACTACAGTGCAACTTATATTGTCTTTCTTCTGATAATTACAGAAACTGAGTTTTTATTTATTAAAATATGTGGCACCAGATTCATCCTTCCGTCGTCAATCTGCACCTGTTACACAAACAACTTGAACTGTCAACTTTACCTTAATTGAACTTTTGGAATACACCTTGTAATGTAATAAATAATATTAAAATATATTAAAATGTTTTAATATTATTAAATAATAAACACAAAATAAGATCAACCCTTGCAGTGCATTTTTACAATCTATTGAAAACAAGTACCGGTCATAAATAAAATACATACAGACAAAATATATTTTTGTTATTAATCCTGAACACAAGACAAAGTAAGAGTTTACTTGCAAACGTAATTTGCGAAATAATTGTGTCGGTTACATTGTTTTTGTGATCGTTAGGAGCAGAGATTGAATTGAAGTGTGTTTTTTCAGTGTTTTAAGCCCCCAACGTCTCCTTCCAGGCAGCGCTGCCTGGAAGGAGCACTAGGATTATGCAATGGTTATGGTTAGAGTTAGGGTTAAGGTTAGGGTTAGGGTTAGGGTTATGGTTAGGGTTATGGTTAGAGTAAAGGTTAGGGTTAGGGTTAAGGTTAGGGTTATGGTTAGGGTTAGGGTTAAGGTTAGGGTTAAGGTTAAGGTTAGGGTTAGGGTTAAGGTTAGGGTTAAGGTTAGGGTTATGGTTAGGGTTATGGTTAGAGTTAGGGTTAGGGTAAAGGTTAGGGTTAGGGTTAAGGTTAGGGTTAGGGTAAAGGTTAGGGTTATGGTTAGGGTTAGGGTTAGGGTTATGGTTAGGGTTATGGTTAGAGTTAGGGTTAGGGTAAAGGTTAGGGTAAAGGTTAGGGTTAGGGTAAAGGTTAGGGTTAGGGTAAAGGTTAGGGTTAGGTTTAGGGTAAAGGTTAGGGTTAGGGTAAAGGTTAGGGTTAGGGTAAAGGTTAGGGTTAGGGTTAGGGTAAAGGTTAGGGTTAGGTGCCTTGAAGTCAACGGTCGCAGCGGTGACGTTAGGGGCTTAAAACACCATTGAGCGAGATTGAAACCGTGGTCAAAATGTGATTAATTGCGCAGCCCTAGTCTAAGTTACAATCCAAATCTCATTACTATAAACACACACTAGTTTATTTTGATCCAATCCCACATACACTACATTTCCGTGCCGTAATTACTCACTAAATGAAGGGCGTAACTTTGGGTTCAACATTGGGGGGAGGTTGAGATCTTCACTTTTGAGCTAAATTGAAAATATGAGCATCAAACACTTAATTTTCTGCATTCTGGTAACATTTTCTGCATCAATGTATGGTGCAAATGTCTTTAATTATTTAAATTAAATCATAATAGGTTTTTCTGGGGGGGGGTGCACTGGTCAGTTTGGATTATTGGGGGGATTGATAAACTCACCTGGGGCTCTATCTTCCAGTTGTTTGCGGGTCTCTTTCCTACTCCCCCTCTGTACTTGTAAGCAGAAAACACGGGGATCCTGTTCTTGGTGTCGTAGAGAGTCACAAACCGTCTCTCGTTCTCAAAAGTCTGGCAAATTGGTTTGTATCGGTTCTGGTTCAGGATTCTCCCGCCCTCCAAGACGCCCGGGACCTGTGGCTGAGTTCCCTCGAGGAGAAACTGGTCACAGTCTGACAACGACTTTACCACTTCAGCCACTGTGGGAACAATGGACAGAAAGAGGGAGGCAGCGATGGGATACCACGTATTCGGTGACGTCATCGTCAAACACTGTGTATCATTAGGTGGACGGGGGAACAAAAACAATGTAGTTGAGTTAGGTTGCAATTGCACATACAGTTTGTTTTATCCAGTTTCAACCACAGCAGGAGAGTTATCTGTTATGATTAGGGTTGCAACTAACGATTATTATCACTATCAAGAAATCTGTCCATATTGTTCCGATATATCGATTAAAAAAGATGGTAATTTTCTCGATTAATCGATTTGATGTTTGGCCTTAGCCTGGTTGACACCAGACCCTTCTCAGTTGTAACTGGGAGTGGGTCTGGGGAAGGAATTCACAGCCCATTTCCAAATGGGCGTCACCAACGGACACCGCTCAAATGCCTCTGGGCGCAATTGGATAGTCCTTCAACCAATCAGAGCGATGAAGGAGATGACGTATGCAGAGCAACAGAAAAACATCTCAACCAGCGAGCATGTTGCAGAGCCCGTCGAGCTATCGTCATCGTGTAAAGCCCGCCTCGACGGTTGTGATTGGTGCCGCGATTTGGAAAAATTGGAAATGGGCTCTTGGCCAGACGGACTTGCAGAGCAAATCTCAAAATTTGCGAGAAGTTCATCAGGGTTTTCCCAGGTTAGTTTGGCCTACGAAATGTTAGAAAATGGTGAATATGTGGATCAGTGTTTCCCCAAAAGCCCAATATGACGTCCTCAAATATCATGTTTTGTCCACAACTCAAAGATATTCAGTTTACTGTCACAGAGGAGAGAGACAGTGTGGAACGGGCTTTGAGGTGTTGTTTCTTGTTTGGTGGGTGTGTCAGAGATTGTTCAACGCACCAGCATTTCAGTCCAATTAAACATTTTGCTACGTTATTTTGAGTTGCTCAGTGGGGCATGAAGCCATCATGGAGACAAATGTTACATGGCACTGTGCGGCCCATAGAGCAGACGCACTAGAGACAAGCTACTTCCTGTTTACCGCTCCGCTAACTTAAATGGGGATTGAATGATTTAATCATACAGCTCTTTCCAGACTTTCCAAATGTTATCGGACCGAATAGATCAAATTCTGATAGTGGTGTGTGGTTGGCATGCTTGAAAATACACTCACCTAAAGGATTATTAGGAACACCATACTGATACCGTGTTTGACCTACTTTCGCCTTCAAAACTGCCTTAATTCTTTGTGGCATTGATTCAACAAGGTGCTGGAAGCATTCTTTAGAAATGTTTGCCCATATTGATAAGATAGCATCCCCCACACCATTACACCACCACCACCACCAGCCTGCCCAGCGGTAACAAGGCATTACGGATCCATGTTCTCATTCTGTTTACGCCAAATTCTGACTCTACCATCTGAATGTCTCAACAGAAATCGAGACTCCACAGACCAGGCAACATTGGTTGTGCATGAAAATCCCAGTAACTGAGCAGACTGTGAAATACTCAGACCAGCCCGTCCGGCACCAACAACCACGCCAACCTCAAAGTTGCTTAGATCACCTTTCTTTCCCATTCTGACATTAAGTCTGGAGTTCAGGAGATTGTCTAGACCAGGACCACACCCCTAAATGCATTGAAGCAGCTGCCATGTGATTGGTTGATTAGATAATTGCATTAATGAGAAATTTAACAGGTGTTCCTAATAATCCTTTAGGTGACTGTATGTATCTATATTATTATTTATTGTACCATGTAAGTCTATAAGAAAAGTATTTTTAGGCCAGAGGGCATCACGTGACGCTAAATATCCACCGTTTGGCTGTTCAATTTGCTTCAAAGCCTGACTCCCTGCCTGGGGTCTGTGGTTTCAACCACAGATGGATACTAAAACAGGTTTCAACATATTCTTATTTATTTAATCTAAAGGGAAACATAAGTACATACAACAATGTTATTCTTCATGAACGTGCTAGAAAAAGATGCCAAAACTGATTAAACAAATTACCCAAATAAACATTTTTAAACTTTAAAATTGTTGATCTAGTCTAGTCTGTGTATCTATTTTGTTTAACAGAAAGTAGAGTTAACTTTAGTTTACTACAAATATGTCCAAATTAAAGCTTGGAGTCATGATATTTATGACACTCAAAAAAATAAGGAAGCCAAACATTTGGAGTAAAATCTAAGTTTTCTGTTTTTCTAAAATTAAAAAAACATTTTTGAATACACTTATATATAAATAAAGCTGTCAAGTCGAGAGCCAGATCATGTCTGCAGCGTAATAGTCAAATTTAAGATGCTCATTATATTAACTTAAAAAAACCCATTTCATTCACGTAATTATACAAATTATAGCTGTGCTTCTACAAATGAGAATTTTCAATTAAAAACGAAAGTTCTCTGCGCTTCTGCAGACCACAGCAATCCGGTGCAACAAAGGCAGGACAAAAACGGTATAAAGTAACAAAAAATAGCCAGTGCAACACAGATGTCTTCTTACTTGATAGTTTTATTACTTACGGTGCAAAACAGTGACTAACATTTCGATGTAGAGTTACATCTTCATCAGAGTCCTTTTTTCAATGTTTCAGATGCCAAATGTGAGGAAAAAACTCCTAAAATGTATACAAATTAAGTATAAACAGGTCAATAAACTCCAAGAAAAACTTACCAGCTTATGGACAGGCTTTGCAGAAATCATCCAAACTGTATTTTTATTGTGTTTATATAGCACTAGAAACCAGACAGACTTCCTCAAATATCAAACTAGCTGGTGGAAAAAATGTGAATCATACTGTTAATTCAGCAGATTATGACGGATGTGCTTACTTTCAGTCATGCAATATTCATAAAGGAATAGTTAACCCAAAAAAAACATAATTGTTAGTAGTACTCACCTCCCTGAGCTCTCTTTGGTCCCAGATAAAGTTTTCTATCGAATTATATTAAGGATAGCGGAGCGCCCAAGAAATGAAAGCATATCAGAGCAAACAGACTTCAATGGACGCGGAACGAAAAACAGCAAAAAAGGTTTTAAAACGTTCTGAAAATTCCTGAACAGTATTATTCAAGTGTCTTGTATCCATTCATGGGCTATAAAAATCCAAACACTTGTTTTGCACGTGTGTGTATTGATATGCTATTATGTTTTGGGCGCTCCCTCTACTTAACACCATGCGATAGAAAACCCGTTTTTGGGACGATAGAGAACCTCGGGAGGTGAACTATGTAGTTTATATTGTTAAGTAACTGTTATGTATCCAGCGAGTAAAAAAAGCAAACATAATTATAACATAAAATAACATAAAATTGTAAATATGTCCAACATTATACCTGTAAACAGCATGTTAGCATTACTATTTATCTCAAAGCACCACGCTGCCTCAATACATGCTAGCATGGCTGTAGACCCTTTACCCAAAGCTGATAATTGATTTGTGCCCAAATGTAACTTATTGAATATGAAATTGTTCTTTCCCATGACATGTTATCAAACTTTCAAAGTCGCTTTCTTCTTTAACCGTACCGTTATTCCCGCGTGTCACGGAAACGTAAGCCCACCCACGACCTTTTCCTTAACATAACTGCGTCAAAAGGGACACCAATAGTCCCGACCAAGCACGTTTATTTAAAGTGCGTTATATGACGCTAAAGGAGACTCTTACCGTCAATAACAACGACAAAGGCACCTGACCAAGCGGCCGTATTTTAAAAGACGGGAGTGATAATCTGTTGACATTGTGTGCATTGGTATTGGTGATTTAAAAAACTTCTGACAGTATCTGGTAATTGACAGGTTTTGTGTAATTAATTTAATTTATATTGTTTAAATATTCAGAGTATTTGATTCTTAATCGCCATCTGAAGCCATGCGAAAAATACAACCTTCAAAGTACGCTTTCTACACAATCTTTAAAAAAAAAGTACAACCCATGAATATTGAAAAATAAATTGCACAAATAAAAAGCTAAACAGCAATTCAACAATGCATTGACTCCATCTCATTGGGTGTCTGTTGTATACATTTTAAAGCCCTTTGAGACATATTTGTGATTTTGGGCAATGAAAAATAAAAAAGTACAATTAACAAACATGTTTGCTGTGCTTTCTGTTGAAAACCAATACAATTCTGTTAATAAAAAAGCAATTTAAATTGATTTTATGTATAAACTGCAAAGCAATTGTAGAAAGGTTTTAAAAAAATCAAGACAGGATTACAATTCTTCAAAAATGATATTAAATTACAACATTTTGGAGAGTTAAAAGCCACGATATTTAAATACATTTTAATGCAATTTCACCATGTGGCAAGCACAGAATTATGGTCAAGTTTAGGGAAATCAAACTACTTTGTTAAGATTAAACCAAACATCAAGGTTACATTTTAATTAAGAAAAAGCATCTAGCCCTTGTTCTACTGTCTCTGTATATTTCCATCGTGCAGTATGATTGTACATGTCTAGCTATTAATCAGTTATCAGAAAAACAATATACAAAATATGCATGTAGTACATAATACGTAAGAGGTTGAAGAAGGAGCTGAAGAAGACAGAGCGCTATAAGTGGGGATGTTAAGGTGCTGAGCTGTTGTGTTAGTTTGGGGTTCAGAAGTTGCAGGAATGAAGGCCATTGATGTCTTGTTGGGGATGGTTTGTTTGGGGTTTAGAAGCTGAACAAATGAAGATCGTTGATGTCTGATTGGGGGTGTTTCAGGTTCAGAAGTTGTGGGAAAGAAGGCCATTGATGTGTGGTTGGAGGTATTTGTTTGGGGTTCAGAAGTTTCAGTAATGAAGGCCATTGATGTCTGGCCGGGGGTGTTAGCTTGGGGTTCAGAAGTTGCCGGAATGAAGGTCATTGTTGTCTGGCCGGGGGTGTTAGTTTGGGGTTCAGAAGTTGCGGGAATGAAGGCCATCGATGTCTGGCCGGGGGTGTTAGTTTGGGGTTCAGAAGTTGCGGGAATGAAGGCCATCGATGTCTGGTCGGGGGTGTTAGTTTGGGGTTCAGAAGTTGCCGGAATGAAGGCCATTGATGTCTGGTCGGGGGTGTTAGTTTGGGGTTCAGAAGTTGCCGGAATGAAGGTCATTGATGTCTGGCCGGGGGTGTTAGTTTGGGGTTCAGAAGTTGCCGGAATGAAGGTCATTGATGTCTGGCCGGGGGTGTTAGTTTGGGGTTCAGAAGTTGCCGGAATGAAGGCCATTGATGTCTGGTCGGGGGTGTTAGTTTGGGGTTCATAAGTTGCGGGAATGAAGGCTGTTGATGTCTGATCGGAGGTGTCTGTTTGGGGTTCAGAAGTTGTGGGAATGAAGGACATTGGTGTCTGGTCGGAGGTGTTTGTTTGGGGTTCAGAAGTTGCCGGAATGAAGGTCATTGATGTCTGGCCGGGGGTGTTAGTTTGGGGTTCAGAAGTTGCCGGAATGAAGGCCATTGATGTCTGGTCGGGGGTGTTAGTTTGGGGTTCAGAAGTTGCGGGAATGAAGGCTGTTGATGTCTGATCGGAGGTGTCTGTTTGGGGTTCAGAAGTTGTGGGAATGAAGGACATTGGTGTCTGGTCGGAGGTGTTTGTTTGGGGTTCAGAAGTTGCGGGAATGAAGGCCGTTGATGTCTGATCGGAGGTGTTTGTTTGGGGTTCAGAAGTTGTGGGAATGAAGGACATTGGTGTCTGGTCGGAGGTGTTAGTTTGGGGTTCAGAAGTTGTGGGAATGAAGGACATTGGTGTCTGGTCGGAGGTGTTTGTTTGGGGTTCAGAAGTTGTGGGAATGAAGGACATTGGTGTCTGGTCGGAGGTGTTTGTTTGGGGTTCAGAAGTTGCGGGAATGAAGGCCGTTGATGTCTGATCGGAGGTGTTTGTTTGGGGTTCAGAAGTTGTGGGAATGAAGGACATTGATGTCTGGTCGGGGGTGTTAGTTTGGGGTTCAGAAGTTGCGGGAATGAAGGCCGTTGATGTCTGATCGGAGGTGTTTGTTTGGGGTTCAGAAGTTGTGGGAATGAAGGACATTGGTGTCTGGTCGGAGGTGTTTCTTTGGGGTTCAGAAGTTGTGGGAATGAAGGACATTGGTGTCTGGTCGGAGGTGTTTGTTTGGGGTTCAGAAGTTGTGGGAATGAAGGACATTGGTGTCTGGTCGGAGGTGTTTGTTTGGGGTTCAGAAGTTGCGGAAATGAAGGCCGTTGATGTCTGGTCGGAGGTGTTAGTTTGGGGTTCAGAAGTTGCGGGAATGAAGGCCGTTGATGTCTGATCGGAGGTGTTTGTTTGGGGTTCAGAAGTTGTGGGAATGAAGGACATTGGTGTCTGGTCGGAGGTGTTAGTTTGGGGTTCAGAAGTTGCGGGAATGAAGGCCGTTGATGTCTGATCGGAGGTGTTTGTTTGGGGTTCAGAAGTTGTGGGAATGAAGGACATTGGTGTCTGGTCGGAGGTGTTTCTTTGGGGTTCAGAAGTTGTGGGAATGAAGGACATTGGTGTCTGGTCGGAGGTGTTTGTTTGGGGTTCAGAAGTTGTGGGAATGAAGGACATTGGTGTCTGGTCGGAGGTGTTTGTTTGGGGTTCAGAAGTTGCGGAAATGAAGGCCGTTGATGTCTGGTCGGAGGTGTTAGTTTGGGGTTCAGAAGTTGCGGGAATGAAGGCCGTTGATGTCTGATCGGAGGTGTTAGTTTGGGGTTCAGAAGTTGCAGGAATGAAGGCTGTTGATGTCTGTTTGGGGGTGTTTGTTTGGGGTTCAGAAGTTGCGGGAATGAACGTTGTTGATGTCTGGGTAGTTGAGTTAGTTTGGGGTTCAATAGTTGGATCAGTGGCAGTTATAGTTGATGGGAGAGATGTTGTGATTGGTGGAGCAGTGGTTGTTAATGTAATGGTAATTGATGGTGTGTCTGTAGTTGTAGGTATAGTGGTACTACTTGGAGTACCAGTAGTCGTGAGAAAGCTAGTTGTGGTGGAGGCATAACCAGATGTAGAAGCAGGAGGAGCAGATGTACCAACACCACCACCAACAGCACCACCAACAGCACCACCAACAGCACCAACAGCACCACCAACAGCACCACCAACAGCACCAACAGCACCACCAACAGCACCACCAACACCACCACCAACAGCACCACCAACAGCACCAACAGCACCACCAACAGCACCACCAACAACACCACCAACAGCACCAACAGCACCACCAACAGCACCACCAACAGCACCACCAACAGCACCAACAGCACCACCAACAGCACCAACAGCACCACCAACAACACCACCAACAGCACCAACAGCACCACCAACAGCACCACCAACAGCACCACCAACAGCACCACCAACAGCACCAACAGCACCACCAACAGCACCACCAACAGCACCACCAACAGCACCAACAGCACCACCAACACCACCAACAGCACCAACAGCACCACCAACAGCACCACCAACAGCACCAACAGCACCACCAACAACACCACCAACAGCACCAACAGCACCACCAACAGCACCACCAACACCACCAACAGCACCACCAACAGCACCACCAACAGCACCAACAGCACCACCAACAGCACCACCAACACCACCAACAGCACCAACAGCACCACCAACAGCACCACCAACAGCACCACCTCCCACTTCTCCTTGTCCACCGTCATGATTTTCTGAATTATCTTTTTTCTTTGTAGTTGTGGTAGTAGTAGCTCTTGTAGTAGTAGAAGTAGTAGTAGTAGGGACTGTGGTTGTTTGTGAAATTGTAGTTGCTGTAGTTGTAGGTATAGTGGTGCTACTTGGAGAAGCAGTAGTTGTTGGAACGCTAGTTGTGGTAGTGGGAGGGGCAGATGTGGTTGATACTTGGGGTGGGCATTTGCATTTTTGATTAAATTCTGGGTAAAACTCAGCAACAGTTGTGTCGAGTGGACACTGTGTTCCAGGAAACATCTCAAATCTTGAGTTCACTGTGCTCAGTGTTTGCTGGAGTTCAGCCAAAGTCTTTGTCTGCAGATATTTAGTTTCAGTTTCCTGAACATTGTCGCCCCAGTGCGCGCTCACTAGCCACTTATTCTTGTTCTTACTGTAACAGCAGAATGCCGACCAGAGCATGGAAGGTATATTAACCCTGTTTTTAAGTATGTTGTTCTTGCTGGGCTGTGCCCCAGTCACTAAAAAGGCTTCTTTGGCATCATTACTGTTGATGCAGTACTTTTCCAGGATGCATTTGGTACAAGTCTCCATATTACTCCAGCTGCCACCGTTGAAAGACACTGCTTGTGGAACGATGTTTGTCAGGGTGAATGTTGAGGTTTGTTCATTTAAATCAAATGCATAAGAATTTGGAAATAAATGGCCCCTATTATAGACTCTGACTTCGTTCTTCTCTATTTTATAATCATCATCAGTGGCCTGTTTGCGGTATGTGCCATCCCTCATGTTGTTGGTGTTTCTTTCTTCAAGCTGCAAAAGATGAAAGGCTCAGTCAGTGATACTCATATTGTATTTGTATGATAAAATAAAATACCAGAAAGTTATTTGTTTGCAGATTTATTTTGATTCCCAAAGTAAACCACACCACAGTTATCTGATTTAATGTGACATTTCAGATTTAGTAAATTCCAGTGATTTGTATGTTATTTATCATTTTAAAACGGGAACTTGTGTAATTGATTAAAACAACTTTGAGAGGTAATCCTAGTGATCAGCACTGATCAAAAAAAAAGTTTCATTAATGATTGTATTTTCATTCAAGAGACAGAAAAACATACCTGTGGCTCTATCTGCCAAGGCGGTCTGCGTGTTTTTTTTTATATTTTGTTCTCCTCTGTACTTGTAAGCAGAAAACACTGGAATCTTGTTCTCGGTGTCGTAGAGCGTCACAAACCGTCTCTGGTTCTTGTAAGTCTGGCAAACGGGTTTGTATCTCTCCGGGTTCACAATGTTGCCGTCCTCCAAAATGCCCGGGATGTGTGGCGGAGTCCCATCAAGAAGAAATTTGCCACAGTCTGACATTGAGCTCACCACTTCAGTTAGTGTAGGATTGATGGACATGAAGAGGAAGGCAGCGAGGGGCAGGAGATGCCATCTCTTTAGTGAAGTCATCATCACCTACTGGGTATTGTTTTGGCCAGAGGAAAACACAAATAATTGTCAAACATAGCATAGAATTAGAGTTTGTTTACCTGTTGAAATAGCCTAGTCTCACACTAAATGGGGAATAAATGACTCTATACGTCATGTATGTTTATTCAACACGGTTAGTGAAATGGTCACGTCATTTTTTATCTATTGATTCGTGTACACGGACACGTTTATCTCATTTTTTTCGTGGTGGTCAGCACGTTATGGGAAGCATCTATACGGAGGTTGGGTTTAGGAAAAGAAGAACGGGGAAAGGACACGTCAAACGCTGGGACACGATCCGCAGTCTCTGGGGGACGCGGGACAACAACGGGACGGTTGGGTTAAGGAAAAGAAGAACAGGGAAAGGAAACGTGACACGCCGGAAACGATCCCCGGTCTCCTGGATGAAAGTCCTGTGTTGTTTGACCCATCCACCACCCCAAACAAACTCCCTATGCAGATTTTCGGCCGTTCATGCTATTCGCTACCGTAGTTGTGCTGTGATCACGAAAGATGCTTCCCATTGAAATACATTAGTTTAAAAAACATGCTGACCACCACAATAAAAACGAGATAAACGTGTCCGTGTACACGAATAAATAGATTCAATTACGTGACCATTTCACGAACTGCCGTGAGACTTGGTTGGTTTATTGTTGGCAGTTAAATATTTTGGACACTTGGTGGCGGGTACTTGATGCACACAGGGTTATATATATATATCCAACCCGTTCTCAATCCGAAGTCGTAAAATAAGGACGTTTGGACAGTGGCCGTCAGCGTCTGATGCGACGTAAAAGGCGTCCTTCGCCGTATTAATGTAACGCACCGGGGAGAGCAGCAGTTATATAGGATTTAGAGAGTAGTATGTAAGGGCAAATTTCCATGCTGGGAGGTTGGTTGGGGTAGTGGATGGGTTAAACACAGGACTTTCACCCACGAGAGTGGAGTTCGCGTCCCGTTTGTCACACTTGTTATAGTCGCTTTTTTTTTTTTCTCCCACGTGCCACAGAACCGTACGCCCACCCACAACCTTTTCCTTAACATAGCTACATCAAAAGGGACAGCAATAGTCCCGACCAAGCGCGTTTACTTAAAGCGCTAAAGGGACGGCAATAGTCCCGACCAAGCGCGTTTACTTATAGCGCTAAAGGGACGGCAATAGTCCCGGCCAAGCGCGTTTACTTAAAGCGCTAAAGGGACGGCAATAGTCCCGACCAAGCGCGTTTACTTAAAGCGCTAAAGGGACGGCAATAGTCCCGACCAAGCGCGTTTACTTATAGCGCTAAAGGGACGGCAATAGTCCCGACCAAGCGCGTTTACTTAAAGCGCTAAAGGGACGGCGATAGTCCCGACCAAGCGCGTTTACTTATAGCGCTAAAGGGACGGCGATAGTCCCGACCAAGCGCGTTTACTTATAGCGCTAAAGGGGCGGCGATAGTCCCGACCAAGCGCGTTTACTTATAGCGCTAAAGGGACGGCAATAGTCCCGACCAAGCGCGTTTACTTATAGCGCTAAAGGGACGGCGATAGTCCCGACCAAGCGCGTTTACTTATAGCGCTAAAGGGACGGCAATAGTCCCGACCAAGCGCGTTTACTTAAAGCGCTAAAGGGACGGCGATAGTCCCGACCAAGCGCGTTTACTTATAGCGCTAAAGGGACGGCGATAGTCCCGACCAAGCGCGTTTACTTATAGCGCTAAAGGGGCGGCGATAGTCCCGACCAAGCGCGTTTACTTATAGCGCTAAAGGGACGGCGATAGTCCCGACCAAGCGCGTTTACTTACAGCGCTAAAGGGACGGCAATAGTCCCGACCAAGCGCGTTTACTTATAGCGCTAAAGGGACGGCAATAGTCCCGACCAAGCGCGTTTACTTATAGCGCTAAAGGGACGGCAATAGTCCCGACCAAGCACGTTTACTTATAGCGCTAAAGGGACGGCAATAGTCCCGACCAAGCGCGTTTACTTAAAGCGCTAAAGGGACGGCGATAGTCCCGACCAAGCGCGTTTACTTATAGCGCTAAAGGGACGGCGATAGTCCCGACCAAGCGCGTTTACTTATAGCGCTAAAGGGGCGGCAATAGTCCCGACCAAGCGCGTTTACTTATAGCGCTAAAGGGACGGCAATAGTCCCGACCAAGCGCGTTTACTTACAGCGCTAAAGGGACGGCGATAGTCCCGACCAAGCACGTTTACTTACAGCGCTAAAGGGACGGCGATAGTCCCGACCAAGCGCGTTTACTTACAGCGCTAAAGGGACGGCGATAGTCCCGACCAAGCGCGTTTACTTACAGCGCTAAAGGGACGGCGATAGTCCCGACCAAGCGTGTTCACTTACAGCGCTAAAGGAGACCTTTAACGTCAATAAGAACGTCAAAGGCACCTGACCAAATGTCCATATTTTACGAGATGGGTGTGAGAATGTGTTGATATATCAAGAAGCATAGGTGGAAAGAGAGACGGGGCACAGGTAGAAGGACAGGAACAGACCCAGGGATGGAGCGAAGGCCTTCTGAATGTTTTCTCAAAAGCCCCAAATCTTTTAGGGTTTTAAAATAACTTCAACTTTTGTCATCTTTGGGTAAATTAATAAAGCAAAAGTTCTGTTGTGAACTCTACTAAAATAGGTTTTAAGATTAGTAATGCTGTTTACGCCAAATTCCTACCCTACCTATATCATGTAACTTAAAAGTAGAAACATCAGTCAATGTTTGCCTCTCTCAGTGGCAGGAGTACTGTAGATTACTCTAATCTAATCTATGTTCTGTGAAAATCAGACCTTCCTTCCTTCCTGGAGGGAAGCCAGGATTAAACCTGGGAAAACCTTCCTTGTTGATTCATTTAGGATAAATGAGACTCCACAGCATCATGAATCAGTACCTAAAAGAAAAACCCCTGCCGCACACTGATTATATCTGCCGCTCCCATTTTTCTATTGTTCTCCTATTAGTTTCACCTGCTGTTTTATCTTTGCTTTGTTTACTTGACTATTATATTGTATTGCTTTGACTGTGAAGTAGAGCCCTGCAAGCCCGTCGGGGCCCGACGGGCTAAGCCCATTCGGGCCGGGCTCCGGCCGTTTTTTTTTTCTTTTTACAGATCGGGCTCGGGTCGGACTCGGGCTTATTTTAGCTTCTCTCCTCATTGTGCCCATAATATACGTGCAGCAGAGCACACGTCACAAAGTGTGTATGAAATATTGTTATATTGATTATATTATAAATATTATACATCGCCTAAGAAAGTAACACAAACGCAACACGCATACATGCACGCGCGTCACTCACGTGCATTAAACAGGTGACACTGACAGTTGACCATGGACAGTTTGTCCAATATTTTTGGGCATGATAATAAAAGGCCTATAATAAAAGTTTACCTCTTAGTAGTGTGTGACGTGTGTGTGTTTGCGTGTGTAGCAGAGAGAGCGCGCGTCCGAGAGAGAGAGAGAGAGCGCATCTAGAGCGCGCGTCCGAGAGAGAGCTTAAAAGTGATTAATGTTGGTCTCGGGTCGGGTCGGGTTCGGGCTGAAAAAATTGCAGGCGTTGTCGGGCTGGGGTCGGGTAGGGCTTGAACACCACGGGCCAGGGCCGGGTTAGGGCTGGAGTTTTTGGCCCGTGCAGGGCTCTACTGTGAAGCACTTTGTGACTGGTGTCACTTTAATTGAATATGAAAGAACAGCAGTAGCATGTCGTAGTAATGGGGGTGGTTATGGATATGACACGTGCCTTTGGTGGGGGAGCTCTGGGTTAAATTCCCACTTCGATACATCAACCAATGTGTCCCTGAGCGAGACACTTAACCCCTAGTTGCTCCAGAGGCGTGCGACCTCTGACATATATAGAATTTGTAGCAGCTTAATGACATGTCATTTAATGTAATGATTAGAATCGTAAACAGGTGATTTCAGTTAATTGGGTTGTATAGTTTTAGCTTCGTTGTCATTCTGAGCAAGGCAAGGCAATTTTTTTAATAGAGCACTTTCTCATACATAGAGGTTATTCAAAGTGCTTTACAAAAATATACAATTGAGATACATGAGATACAGACACATTTTGTAAAGGCATAAGATAGTTTAAAAACAAATAATAAAGTAATTAAAATACCATCAAAACGAGAGAGAACAGTCTTCAGTCTTAGATTTAAAAATGGTTATAGTTGGTGCTTGCTTTAGATCCAGTGGAAGCTGATTCCAGCAGTGGGCTGAAGGCCGTTTCACCTACCGTTTCGAGTAGTAGGTTACAACTAATGATTATTTGCATTGTGGATTAATCTGTGGGTTATTTTCTCGAGTAATCGATTAGTTCTTTGATCGATAAAATGTCGATCGGTGTTTCCCAAAGCCAGGGAAGACGTCCTCAGATCTAATACCTTTTTTTTTTTTTAACTTGAGAAGGGTTTTGAATGCAGTTTGAATGACTTTTTACTTGTGTAGCAGAGTGTTTCTACACTGTGGTATTACAGTATAGTACCTTTGCTTCAGTAAAAGATTCTGGCCCACAATAACTTTGGTTCGTCGTCTCATTGCTTTGCCTAATATTGCCCCAGCTGTAGCAGTAGATAACTGTATTGACCCCGTGGGGCAGTTGGGTTTGGGGCACAGTCATAAGGCACTTAATGACAGGACATCAGACATATGATACAAACAAATAGTCCCTACATCAGACACCGACAGACATAACATGAAGAACATACATCACACACTACAATACACTATACACCCTTGGGTATGACCAAGCCAGCTGGACATCAAGCTTATTTTGACTGAGCTGTGTGATCATTTTGGAGTTGTGTTAAAGTTGTTGTTGCCGATATACTAACAGGTGTGTGCATTGTTATGGTCTACCTCATCAATAAAGGTTGGCCTTCTGCGTTATATATTTGTAGATGACATACAATGTTAAAACAATCTTTGAAGCCTGTAAAATGGAAGCTTCTTTTGGCTAATTTTAACCTAAGAGTTGTATGTATGTTGAGTATTTAACTATAATATTTACGTGCATGTTCAAAGCATCATAAAAATCACTTAAACTTATCTTAACTTTTACTTCAAGTGAAAAAAGAACACAAAAGAGCCTCTAAACTCTATTCTTTTTAAGAAATGTGTATCCTGTTCTGACCTACACTGTACAGTAGGGCTGGGGAATTATTCAATATGATAATTTATCGTCTTTCAATGGAATATCGTGATGAAATCATATATCGAGAGATCGTGATATACAATTACGTTATAAATTGATAACAAGCACATACCTAATTTTCTCATTGGGATTTGTTTTTTCTATATAATTCCACTTAAAACTGTTTACCACATTAAGGATTATTTATCTAAATCTATCTTGAAAAATATTTTGTGAATGCACCAACAATCAACAATATCCATATCGATGTATTTGGTCAAGAATATCGTGATATCTGATTTTCTTCATATCGCCCAGCCCTACTGTACAATATAGATTATTTTTTTTTTAATTACAAAAAGAAGTTTAGAATTTAAGACTAGATGAGAATTTAAAACTAGATTAACTTAGATTTAAGAAAAAGTTATATCCCGCACTCTGCACTTGCTACAGCATCACGGTTTCTGGACCTTCGTCATGACTATTTTCAACAAAGATTACAACAATGCTTTTAAATACATAATGTTCGGGCCCCTGGTTAGCTTACCTGGTAGAGCGGGCACCCATATATAGAGGTTTACTCCTGGACGCAGCGGTCGCAGGTTCAACTCCGACCTGTGGCCCTTTGCTGCATGTCAATCCCCCTCTCTCTCCCCTTTCATGTCTAAGTAGTCCTGTCCAAATAAAGGCCTAAAAATGCCCAAAAGGTAATCTTTAAAAAAAAAAAATACATAATGTTCCGCTTGTATATAAGAGCATTGTTGTAGTCATTGTTGAAAATACTCTTGATGAAGATCCAGAGGGACCCAAACGTAAACCGCTTGATGTAGATCCAGAGGGACCCAAACGTAAACCGCTTGATGTAGATCCAGAGGGACCCAAACGTAAACCGCTTGATGTAGATCCAGAGGGACCCAAATGTAAACCGCTTGATGTAGATCCAGAGGGACCCAAACGTAAACCGCTTGATGAAGATCCAGAGGGACCCAAACGTAAACCGCTTGATGTAGATCCAGAGGGACCCAAACGTAAACCGCTTGATGTAGATCCAGAGGGACCCAAACGTAAACCGCTTGATGAAGATCCAGAGGGACCCAAACGTAAACCGCTTGATGAAGATCCAGAGGGACCCAAACGTAAACCGCTTGATGAAGATCCAGAGGGACCCAAACGTAAACCGCTTGATGAAGATCCAGAGGGACCCAAACGTAAAGAGCAGAGTGCGTGATCTTCGATGGAAGCTGATTGCAAGCAAAAAATACCACAAATCAGTTTGTTCCCACACCTCCAATGTTAGGATTTGTTGGATAATAATTTTAAACTCAATATCCTTTTTTAGATTTTGGACTTTTTCCAATCAGACAAGCCAAGACACTTGAAGACGACACCTTGGGCTCTGGGGGGAACTGCGATGCTTAATTTTCCTCAAACAATGAATCAAAAAATTGAGAACCAAGAACTTACCTTTTAGATACGAGCTTTGTGAAATCTGCCCAAAACAGAATCCAAGTTAGTATTTAACACAAACTGTGTGAAGGAGGTCTGAGTTTTAATTTCAGTGGAGGTGTGGCTCCAGCAATATTTATTTAAAATTTCACCTATCTTGAGAAAAGTGGCACAAGTCTTGATTGCAGACACCAGATTGTACACTTGGGACCTTCCCTCCAGGGGCGTAGCAAAATATTCTGGGCCCTGTAGGAAGGCATTCTCAATGGGCCTCCTCCCCACATCCACAGCTATTCATTCAAGCATCTTTTTGGGCCCTCCTCACATGAGGATACCACGCCTGGGTACTCAGTCCCCTTTCCACCCCCAGTCCGACACCCATGTTTCCCTCCACCGTTGCAGCAGAAAATCAGGGTCTCGACTTTTTGTTCACTGTGACCAAACATGTCCTATAACTGTGCGTGCTTTCAAAGTTCCTCATCACGTCAACTTAACGATCCAAGTACATTTTCTCATGAATTGTATTACAAAAAACTTGGTTATTACCATTTCATGCTATATACTTTATACTTCCACTCATAATCACAGTGTTCTTCTACATGACGATGTTATCAAACGCTTAATGACACCCCAATCATTTACGTTCACTCTACAGTACTTTTAATATTATTGTGCAGGATGTGATGGGAGTAAGGTCAATATGTCGTACAGTGGAATCAAACAAATCAAAGAAAACAGAGGTCATTCCTTAAATGTTACGGGAACACTTCACACAGCCGAGTCATAGATACTGTGTGTTGTGGCTTGATGTACTTTTGTTATCTGATACCGTTCTCGTTAACGTTGACAGATCAACACCAAAGCACTTATGGCGTTTTTCCATTACATGGTACCCGACTCGCCTTTTTTGGTTTTCCATTATGAAAAAAAGTCCCTGCTACCTGCCAACTAGGGATGTAACGATTACAGTTGAAACGGTAAACCATGATAAAAAATGTTGACGATAACAATTACCGTTTTCATTTAAAACAGGGGTGTCGAACTCAACTTCACTAAAGGGCCACACTGGAAAATGAGAATCACATTAAGGGCCAGACATGTTTGACATGAAAAATACCCGTGACTGTATTATTTGTGTCTCAAATAGCTTCCTCACTAACAGTTTGGTCGACATTAGGGGCTTTCCGACCGGATAGTACTTGTACTTTTTAGAGGAAAAGTACACTTCTAAGCAGTTCTAAGAACTACTCTCCCCCAAAATCTTTTTTTCCGTTTGTATTCCCGCTGGCCAAGTGGCCATAGGGACTGGTAGGAGGAACAGACCCGCCTCTGCCTGCTGCGCTGTAAACGTGTGTGTGTGTGTGTGTGTGTGTGTGTGTGTGTGTGTGTGTGTGTGTGTGTGTGTGTGTGTGTGTGTGTGTGTGTGTGTGTGTGTGTGTGTGTGTGACAGCCGGCGAGCCGCAGGACACGCTTGTGGAGTTTAACTCCAAAAAGACAGTTAACCACAGGTTCCCGTTAATCTCATGATGGACATGTGTTGTGATATTTAAACAAACAAACCGTCAACGGCAAAATAAAAGCCTCTTATTTACGAGAGCGGTCTGAGAGACCTCCAGCTCACAGCGAGGTGTGTGTGTGTGTGTGAGCGGTCTGAGAGACCTCCAGCTCACAGCGAGGTGTGTGTGTGTGTGTGTGTGAGCGGTCTGAGAGACCTCCAGTGTGAGCGGTCTGAGAGACCTCCAGCTCACAGCGAGGTGTGTGTGTGTGTGTGTGTGTGTGTGTGTGTGTGTGTGTGTGTGTGTGTGTGTGTGTGTGTGTGTGTGTGTGTGTGTGTGTGAGAGTGGTCTAAGAGACCTCCAGCTCACAGCGGGGTCTCTGAGCAGGACTGGCCCAGCGACGAGCTAGCGGCCGGGGCAGGCGCCTGCTGGCTGTCGCCTCACTTCATGGAGCTTCTCAACTCCGAAAACTTTGAAGCAAATTGTCAATTCGGCATCAATTTTCGCAAGACTGCCTATATTCAAAATCTAAACAGTTAATTTCTTGCCTAAAACGTTGTCAGAAGTGAATTTAATGATGAATAAGATGGTGAAAATTGTTAAAAAATGTCCCATTGTTGGTTGTTGCTCTGTCTGCAAGTTCCGAGTTGGCAGTGGGCGGGACTTATAAGTTCGACCAATCAAGTCCACCTAGGAAAAGGGAAAAGGTAAAGACCCTGCTCTGAAGTAGGAGCTAAAAAAGTACGCTACTACGGCCAGAGGAACTTAAAAATCCCCAAATTCTTCCTGTCGGAACACGACGAAAAAAGTGTTCTAGAACCGTTTAGTTCTAAGAACTGCAGAAATCCCTCCGGTCGGAAAGCCCCTGTATGCTCTAAAATGTCAGCAAAAAAAGTTCCTTAGCCATCACAAAGTTTAGCAAATCAAAAGATTATTTCTTTTTTTTTACAACAACCCGTTTCACAGCCTGAATATGTAAACTCTCTGGTTCTACGGCAATTTCGGAGCCTCAAAGTCGGCAAATCTGCCAAATTCTGCTTTTGAGTGTCGCACAACAGCAGTGTGTAAAACAGGTTCCCTACGCGGGCCAAATTCTATGGTGAACATAAATCAATATGCGGGCCGGATCAAAATTAGCGAGGGGCCGGATTTGGATCATGGCGGTTTCTTTGATTTGTTTACACATTGTTCTTTATGTCTCAGCTTGAATGTTTGGATTCGTGTCATTTAAACCTGCACTACTGGAAATGTTCCTGACAAATAAGCTGTTTACACGCTGAACCCTTGTTCCTTTGATGTTAAAAGTTGCACTTTTGATAAGGTTTTGCCTATATATTTTGAATATTGTTGAAAGACTAAGCTAATCTGGACTACTAATACTGTGTTTGTAAATGTACTGGTTTTCTTATTCTTGTTTTATACTATATATTCTATTTTTATACTATATATTTATTTATTAACGGTTGCTGACAGTGTCACTTTTTTATGCTGCTAAGTGAGTGATTGATGTCATCTTAATTTCGTTGTGTAGAGATATGCAATGACAATAAAACTATCTATCTATTTAAAAAATAGCGCAATAATACCGAAAAAAACGTGATAACTTTGGTCACTATAACCGTGAGGTTAAATTTCCATACCGTTACATCCCTACTGCCAACAGGGACCTTTTTTTTTTTAATATCGTCTCCCGTCCAGGTTCCAAGCGAGCTGAGGCGAAACCAAAAAGGTGACGTGAAAACCTGCAGACTACTGATTGGTCGGAGAGAATCGTCACTAATCACTGCGTCATCATTGCTATAGCGACAGACGGGGGTGTCCTGAATAAACCCGCCCTTTTTAAATAGTTTAGCCAGCGGTGTTTGCTGCCTCCGGCTTCTTTTGAAACGAAATGTGTCTTCTGGTAAACAGCCACACACCTTTGACGTTCTGTGCAACGTTAGGTCAGATGACAACCGGCCACGCTCGCCTCACGCATGAGGCGGGACTAAATCTGCGATGGAAAATGGTAGGGCTGTGCTCGATTGAAGGAATTCTTAGTCAACTAACACTCATTCAATTATATCGACTAATCGATTAGTTGATTTAATCGACAGATCTGTAAATCTGAGTTTCTCCGCAAAGAGTCATGCAAAAGCACCACTTTAATTCTTGTGTTTACCAGAGATGTGCTCGTACGGTTCTTGGAAATAAGTCATTCAGCATGAAAAAAGCATACAATATAACTAATCGACTAAAGAAATCTTAGTTGACTAAGACCAAAACGACCGATCAGTCGACTAAGAGGGGGCAGCCCTAGAAAATGGAGAACGGGGCGCCGTGGTCGAGTAGAGCTGGTACTAGCGGTGGGTAAGCGCCATTAGCCTAATGTCCAACTTAAAGGCAAAACCCACGTTTGAAGATTAATGAGCTGATATTTCCTTCAACAAGATCCTGTAATGTGTGTTCTACATCGCTGTCCATCAATGTCGGTGTCGGACTCGTCATCAAAATCAGGAACAGTCGCCCAAAAAAACACTCCAACATGAGCCGCAGTTTGTGAAGTAGACGCAGCTTCACTTTCATGTCGGGGAAGGTGGGGTGGGGGGTGGGGGGGGTGAGCTGTTACCGGTGACTTCATTGGGTAAACAAACGTGATTGGTGGATGAGTGGGACTCCAGCTGGTGTGACTGGTTCCATCCTCTCCATCTGATTGGTCAGTTCCAGACGCTGTAAGAACCATTACACCGTGTTCTCCATGTTGTTGTGCTGTACTTTGGACAGAAACTGCCAAAACACCGTAAAAGGTATGGCCGCTTTTCCACGGAGCATGAGTTTTAGGCGCCAACATGGCCGAAGCAGCCGATTGGTCAGGTGATCAGTTTGGGGGAGGGGTGTCACCCTCGAGAGCGTCGGAGATCATCAGGCAGAGTTGAGCGAACGACGGACGCTCCTCCGGTCTCTGAAACGGAGAACAAAAGTCATAAATGATGTATTCAAAGCTGTCCCTGGACCGTAACCAATGAGAACAAGTCGTTTATTCCTCCCCTCTAACACGACCCGCACGAGCGTTTTCCTTCGTCACATCTAAACCAGAGAACGTAACCGACGCGGTTTTAAACACGTTGTTAACCTTGTGAAACGGTTGCAATTTGGTTAGGTTTAGAAAAAGATAGTTTGGTTTGGTCCAAATGAGACGTTACCTCACTTCAGGGCATATGATGCAGAACGTTACGTGGCTCCGTTTGTTTCGTAAAGTTAAAAATAACTCGCCATTTACTAGGGATGTCCCGATCAGGTTTTTTTGCCCTCGAGTCCGAGTCATTTGATTTTGAGTATCTACCGATACCGAGTCCCGATCCGATACTTCTATAATATATAAAAAAAGAATAAAGAAGAGCGAAAAACAGATCCAGGATGTTCTTCTGTTCTTTATTTTTTATTTAATTCACCTTATTTTAACATTCAACAACTCTGTGACCAAACGGAGCTCTTCCTCTTCTGTGAGGCAGCTCGAACAATCAAGTAATAACAGAAATTCTTCACTTTTGGACTTTAGTGCAACAGTAAATATAAAAAAAGTCTGATATAAAAACAAATAGCACCTCAACTTAAAATACCCAGCAGGCATGTAAACAAATAAAAAAGTTAAAGTGCCTCAGTGTTGGCAGAGCCAGTAATGAGCTTTTAGGAGCTGCCCTCCTGACTCTTACTGTCTGCAGACATACTCGCGCTGTCCGCTTCAAGCTGTGTTCTACGTCGCCGGCTTTAACCAATAGCGTCTCTGCAACAAAGTGATGTCATGCCGCACGCGTTGCTGTTTCTGTGTGGAGTCCAAAGGGTCTAACTCTGTGCCACCGCATAACTGTAGATGTGTTCAAAAATAATGAGAATATATATACATATATATCCGAGTCCTGATCGGGAGGTAACGTCCGATTCCGATCGAGTCTGAAACCACGTGATCGGGCCCGATTTCCGATCACGTGATCGGATCTGGACATCCCTACCATTTACCTTTATTTACAAACGGGACACGGACCTTGGTCTCCTGGGTGAAAGTCCTGTGTTTGTTTTAGTTTTTGGCTATTAGTGTTCATAAAAGCCTATAATAGCAACTGGAAGTCAAAGGACAAAACCAGAAATGGAACGAACTCAAAATATCTTCTATAAATAATTCTCCATACAATCATGCCTAGAAACTGAGGAGGAAGAAAACCATATTATAATCAGTATTTTCGTTATCAATGGATCAAATTACTGTCATCCCAACGATCATTTTTCAGCTTAAATCAATTCAAAATTCAGATCAACTGGACACTAAAATGAACTAAGATTATTACTGACGGAACATGATTGGGTGCCATATTTAACAGTACTTCATACAGTGTATTTAGAACAAAAACACAGTAGCATGTTGTTTCTCACGGTTCTCACCTCATGCCAACTGATTTGCATGATGTCATAGATGGCGGGCGTGGCCATTTTGGGCCTGTAGAGGCGGTGACCCTTGGTAACCAAGGTTACCACCTCGTGGTTCTGACTCTGTTCGAACGGCATGCGGCCCTCAGTGAAAACCTCCCACATCAACACACCTGGAGACACAAACGACACAGGTTTTAAAAGGTCCCATGGCATGAACATTTCACTTTGAGGTTTTTTAACATTAATATGCGTTCCCCCAGCCTGCCTATGGTCCCCCAGTGGCTGGAAATGGTGATAGGTGTAAACCGAGCCCTGGGTATCCTGCTCTGGCTTTGAGAAAATGAAAGCTCAGATGGGCCGATCTGGAATCTCCTCCTTATGAGGTCATAAGGGGAAAGGTTACCTCCCCTTTCTCTGCTTTGCCCGCCCAGAGAATTTGGCCCACCCATGAGAAAGAGAGAAACATCATGGCTTTCAAACGAGCAAAGTGGCAGTTGGTCAAGGCTACGCCCCCCCCCCTCTCTCTTCCTCAATAGCATTTAAAGCTACAGACACAGAAATGGCACATCCTAAGGAAAGCTCATTGTGGGACTGGCTCCAGTGGCTGTAATTCTGCACCAAGGCTGAATTTCAGGAAAGAGACTTCAGATACAGTATTAGGGGACCACTAAGGTCTCTATAAAAGAGACTTCAGATACAGTATTAGGGGACCACTAAGGTCTATATAAAAGAGACTTCAGATACAGTATTAGGGGACCACTAAGGCCTATATAAAAGAGACTTCAGATACAGTATTAGGGACCACTAAGGTCTCTATAAAAGAGACTTCAGATACAGTATTAGGGGACCACTAAGGTCTATATAAAAGAGACTTCAGATACAGTATTAGGGGACCACTAAGGCCTATATAAAAGAGACTTCAGATACAGTATTAGGGGACCACTAAGGCCTATATAAAAGAGACTTCAGATACAGTATTAGGGGACCACTAAGGTCTATATAAAAGAGACTTCAGATACAGTATTAGGGGACCACTAAGGTCTATATAAAAGAGACTTCAGATACAGTATTAGGGGACCACTAAGGCCTATATAAAAGAGACTTCAGATACAGTATTAGGGACCACTAAGGCCTATATAAAAGAGACTTCAGATACAGTATTAGGGGACCACTAAGGCCTATATAAAAGAGACTTCAGATACAGTATTAGGGGACCACTAAGGCCTATATAAAAGCATCCAAAGAGCACCATGTCATAGGACCTTTAATAAGTCGGGAACGTTATTGTTAAAACTTTCAAGTGTTCCCAGTTCAGTGTTTGGTGTTTTAAGCCCCCAACTTCGTCTTCCAGGCCTGGAAGGCACTAGGATTAGGCAATGGTTAGGTGCCTTGAAGTCGACGGTCGCAGCGCTGCCTTGAAGTCGATGTTTGGGGCTTAAAACACCATCAAGCTCCCAGTTCACGCCAAAGATTCACACTGAAACCGCTTTTGAACGTAGTTGCAAGTTTCAACTTGCAGATCTTTGGTCTAAAGTGGGCTTTAGTTAGTTGCAAATAAGTTGTAAAATGTGCAAAAAGAGGCTGATAGAATTGTGATGTTTATACTCAATGATTTATTGATGTTAAAGTGTGCGTACCGAAGGACCAGACGTCCGACTTGCTGCTGTATTTGCAGAAGTTGAAGACTTCAGGAGGCGACCACTTCACTGGAAACTTGGCTCCGGACGAGCTGGTGTACTGGTCGTCCAACACGTATCTACAACAACACACAACAACATTGAAATGTGACAGGAATAGCCAATCCTTCTGCCTTGTTTTAGGCATTGACTGAAAAAATAATGGACGTAGCATAAGCATCACCCATTGGTTGGTGGACGGCCGTTTTGAAGCCAGGAGTTTACATTTTGACTGTCACTATCTTGGTGTTTTGGAGCCAGAAGTGACCATATTTGGACAAGAGGGTGGGGAGGATGACGCAGCTAAGCCAGTATTGTTTATGGTCGCAATGGCGCTTGCAAATTCACCCATTTTTAACACTTCTGAAGCGAGTCATCCAGTGGATCTCCGGGTACTGGCAAACTTTCACATAAGTTACCAGCTAACGCTAGCGAGCTTTGGCGCTACCGAACGCTGAACAAGACATTTTTAAAAGAGCAAAATGTTCCAATTAACAATGATGCAGTGAAAAAAAAAACACTGTGAGAGAGTTAACAGTTTAAGATGAAAACATGGACCCAAAAACAAGTTAAAGTCTATTTTAATGTCCACAGTGTTAGCATGGTTAGCATTGCTAAGCCTCTGTCCAGATTGACAGGTCCTAAAGCATCCCCATTTCAAAATAAATGGGACCATAATTTACAATATTAACATCCTGCTGTACTGAAGAAGACTTGAAACTAGCGATTGAGACCATAAACTTGTTTATTGAGGTAATAAATGAAGTAAGACGTAGGCTCGTTTTCTCACAGACTTCTATAGAAACAGACTTCTTTGTTGAGTCGCCCTTTGCTGGAATTTAGATAGAATGCAGCTTTAAGGAGCTTCAGCATTGGCTTCACTTTTCAGACCACAAAGTTGACGCTTGGTTTTAAGACGCTCTAGATAAAGGACGACAGATAAACATGTAAATGTGTTGGGATTAAGTTTGTACCTGGCCATGCCAAAGTCAGACACCTTCACCACCAGAGAGTCGTTCACCAGACAGTTTCTGGCAGCCTGCAGAGGAAGTGAAGAAGGGAAAAGAGAGGAGAAGGAAACAGAGAAAGTCTTATTGTATTGAGCAGTTCTAAGTTTGCTGTACTAGTACACACTAGCAGCGTAGCTTCAGGAATGTCCACCACTTCGGCCCAAACTGAAATATCTCAAAAAGTTTTGGATGGATTGGCACCAAATTTAGTACAGACATTCACGGTGTACAGACAATGAATCACAGCGACTGTGGTGACCCCCCGACTTCTCCTCTAGCACCACCATGAGGTTTACATTTGAGTTTTTTGTGAAATGTCTCAACTATAAAATGGATTGCAATTAACGTGTTATGATTTTCTGAACCAAAAATTGTCAATTTACGTCAAGTATTGAAATCAAAAGCGGAATCTACAATTCCGATATTTTTTTCTATCTCCACCCCCGCTCACTTGCGCGTGTCCGGACAAAAAAAATTGTTGAAGTGAATGGAGTCACGACCTTAAAATCAAAAGACGAATCGAAACCTGTTTTTTTTTTTCGAGAATCGTGAAACGCTTAATTGCAATGGAATTTGATTTTGATAGTCATTCTTCCCTTATGATGAATTGTAAGTTCTGACTATCCATCCAACAATTTTGCAAATTTCACATCATTTTACAGACCACAAATATTTAAACTTTTGGTGAAGGAGCCAAAACTACAATCTGGACCCTCTACAATAAAGCTTGGTAAAGTTGCTAACGGTATATGTACACATGTGCGCCTTAAAGCAGTGATTTTCAACCACTGTGCTGAGACGTGAGAGATCGTCCTGTGTGCCGTGGGAAATTATCCGATTTTACTTAATTGGTCCAACAAATATTTTTTATTGAGTTACTGCAAATAATTAGCCAATTTTTCGCATCTGTGCCTGCAATGTGATGACTGGCAGAGAAATTAAATACTATTCTGTGTCAGTAGGTGGCAGTATAGCGCAATAATGACCTTGTTGATTTAAGACAATATAATTACTGCCCCCTGGTGGCAGTGACAGGATGTAAGCAGTAGGGCCGAGATCGTCAACGTAAGCCTGCAACAGCCATGGATACATTTTTAAAAAGGAAAAATGCAGATTCTGATCTTATTAGGATACAATGTGTCATTTTGTAACATTTTTGGTTGGTGGTGTGCCGCGGGATTTTTTTTTATGTAAAAAATGCGCCGTGGTTCAAAAAAGGTTGAAAAACACTGCCTTAAAGTGATTGTTAAAAACACAAGACAAAGCTTTCATACAACTGAATTGTTTTTTGTGTTTCAGGATGGGACATGCTTGGAAAACATGACTTTGCTACAAGCAGCAATGCAAGTCAAAGTAGCTGTGGAAACCAGCCGTATTAGCACGTCTCCACGTGTGGTTAGTTGTTTTAATAAGTTTCTACGTTCTGGGTTAAAAAGTTCCTGTGGTCCCAGAATCCAGTCAGGATGAATAAAAGACCTAGCCTGGGAAAACCATGACGAACTTCCGGCAAATTTGAGTCCGTCGGGCCGAGAGCCCATTCAAGCCCATTTCCAATTTTTCCAAATCGAGGCACCAATCACAACCGTTGAAGCGGGCTTTACACGATGCAACATGCTCGCTGGTTGAGATGTTTTTCCGTCACTCTACATACATCATCTCCTTCATCGCTCTGATTGGTTTTATGTCTATCCAATTGCGCCCAGAGGCATTTGAGCGGCGTCCATTGGTGACGCCCCTTTGGAAATGGGCTGTGAATGAACCTTCCCCAGACCCATTCTCAGTTACAACTGACTGGAATATCAGAGTAACGTGTAGGTTACCAGATCTCTGTGGATGAAGCCCTTGGCCTCCAGGTGCTCCATGCCCTCGCTGACGTCCAGGCAGATACTCAGCAAGGACCCCAGGCTGAAGCTGCCCCGCCGCTGCCGGAGGAAGTTCAGCAGGCAGCCGTGCTCCATGAACTCTGTGACGATGTAAATGGGCTTCTGCTGGCTGCACACTCCGTACAGCTGCACCAGTTTAGGGTGAGACAGTCTCCTGAAGAAAACACACACACATTATAGACAGTGATGCAAGTAGAAGAATTTACAATTGCTTTACTGTTTTTCACTCTGACAGATCCGTTTTAATCAACACAGTTGTCCACAGCGGCCACAGGATGACCCGCGCAGCGTTTCCCTCTATGTTGATTTTGTAGTGGCGGCCCGCCATGGCAAAATTTCTGCCGCCACGGTATCAGAAATAGGGCAGACGCACAATGTAGTCGCGGCTGCCTTTTAAAATTATCCTGCCGACATAATGCACCCCCCCGTTGGCTGCCGCTCACATTGCAATTTAACAACAAGTAGAACTATTCAGAGGTTATTGGACCCGTCCACTTTAACAACCAGTAGAACTATTCAGAGGTTATTGGACCCGTCCAGTTTAACAACAAGTAGAACTATTCAGAGGTTATTGGACCCGTCCAGTTTAACAAGTAGAACTATTCAGAGGTTATTGGACCCGTCCAGTTTAACAACAAGTAGAACTATTCAGAGTATTGGACCCGTCCACTTTAACAACAAGTAGAACTATTCAGAGGTTATTGGACCCGTCCACTTTAACAACAAGTAGAACTATTCAGAGTATTGGACCCGTCCACTTTAACAACAAGTAGAACTATTCAGAGGTTATTGGACCCGTCCACTTTAACAACCAGTAGAACTATTCAGAGGTTATTGGGCCCGTCCAGTTTAACAACCAGTAGAACTATTCAGAGGTTATTGGACCCGTCCACTTTAACAACCAGTAGAACTATTCAGAGGTTATTGGGCCCGTCCAGTTTAACAACAAGTAGAACTATTCAGAGGTTATTGGACCCGTCCAGTTTAACAACAAGTAGAACTATTCAGAGGTTATTGGACCCGTCCACTTTAACAACAAGTAGAACTATTCAGAGGTTATTGGACCCGTCCACTTTAACAACAAGTAGAACTATTCAGAGGTTATTGGACCCGTCCAGTTTAACAACCAGTAGAACTATTCAGAGGTTATTGGCCCCGTCCACTTTAACAACAAGTAGAACTATTCAGAGGTTATTGGGCCCGTCCACTTTAACAACAAGTAGAACTATTCAGAGGTTATTGGACCCGTCCAGTTTAACAACAAGTAGAACTATTCAGAGGTTATTGGACCCGTCCAGTTTAACAACCAGTAGAACTATTCAGAGGTTATTGGACCCGTCCAGTTTAACAACCAGTAGAACTATTCAGAGGTTATTGGACCCGTCCACTTTAACAACAAGTAGAACTATTCAGAGTATTGGACCCGTCCACTTTAACAACAAGTAGAACTATTCAGAGGTTATTGGACCCGTCCACTTTAACAACAAGTAGAACTATTCAGAGTATTGGACCCGTCCACTTTAACAACAAGTAGAACTATTCAGAGGTTATTGGACCCGTCCACTTTAACAACAAGTAGAACTATTCAGAGGGTATTGGGCCCGTCCACTTTAACAACAAGTAGAACTATTCAGAGTATTGGACCCGTCCACTTTAACAACAAGTAGAACTATTCAGAGGTTATTGGACCCGTCCAGTTTAACAACCAGTAGAACTATTCAGAGGTTATTGGGCCCGTCCACTTTAACAACCAGTAGAACTATTCAGAGGTTATTGGGCCCGTCCAGTTTAACAACAAGTAGAACTATTCAGAGGTTATTGGGCCCGTCCAGTTTAACAACCAGTAGAACTATTCAGAGGTTATTGGACCCGTCCAGTTTAACAACAAGTAGAACTATTCAGAGGTTATTGGACCCGTCCAGTTTAACAACCAGTAGAACTATTCAGAGAGTATTGGGCCTGTCCAGTTTAACAACCAGTAGAACTATTCAGAGGTTATTGGGCCCGTCCAGTTTAACCAGTAGAACTATTCAGAGGTTATTCGGCCCGTCCAGTTTAACAACAAGTAGAACTATTCAGAGGGTACTGGGCCCGTCCAGTTTAACAACCAGTAGAACTATTCAGAGAGTATTGGGCCTGTCCAGTTTAACAACCAGTAGAACTATTCAGAGGTTATTGGACCCGTCCAGTTTAACAACCAGTAGAACTATTCAGAGGGTACTGGGCCCGTCCAGTTTAACAACCAGTAGAACTATTCAGAGAGTATTGGGCCTGTCCAGTTTAACAACCAGTAGAACTATTCAGAGGTTATTGGACCCGTCCAGTTTAACAACCAGTAGAACTATTCAGAGGGTACTGGGCCCGTCCAGTTTAACTCCACATATTGTTGTGTTGATGTAGTTTATTCTCAAAACGTTCGCTTTCTTCCGAGTCAACTATTATACGAACAGCTCCACCAAAAACGTCACCGCGGTGGGTCCGTTCTAATTGGACAACGTTCAACTTGTTCTGTCAGCTCATCGTCCTCAGTTCCTCAAAAAATACAGTTGTTGTTCGGACAGACCTGCCCCCACTGCTTAAAAAAAAATCCTAAAAAAGGAAACAATGCCGCGATTTACTCACGTAAATCAGAACGGTTTTGTTTCACCTTTTGTCTATTTTCTTTTGTCTGGCTTTAGTTTTTATTGTCAGCTTTTCACAAAAGAAACTTGCCTCACAGTTCAGGTTTTGCTACGAATTCAACTCTGGAAAAGTTCCACTGAGAATCAAATGGTAAATTACTGAATACTGGTTTACTCCTTTAAAACTTCTGAACCTCACGAACAACTATTTCAACTACAGTTGTTACAAACTGAGGCAGTGACCAGAGCGGCACTGCGTCATTAATCGAAGGCCGTGCCCCACTTTTGGTGGGAAAAACATCCCGCTGATCATCACTAAGTTAACTGCTTTACTTTGGGGAAATGTGACGTTATAATTTCTGTCATTACAGGCCACCCTAGTTCAGAGGACAGGAGGATTACTGCATGTTCTTGCAGTTATTCCTCATCTCCACTAGAGGGCAGCATAACTCAACGGTAGATATGCAACTTAATGCTCGCTTAACCCGTCTTCTTAAACAATTGACAAACTATTATTAATCCAGAACTCAACTGCCTGGTTGTTAACTAAATCAGGAAAGAGAAAGCATATTACCCCAGTTTTAGCTCCCAATGTCTTTTACTTCTTTTTGGGACCGGCCTACGTTACTAATTCTTTGTCGTTGTATAATCCTTCACAGCCTCTTAGATCGTCTGCTGCTGGTGTATTATTGTAAGTATTATTTTCAAGAATGTCATAATTATGAGATATTGAAATAATATTGACTAGTGTAGAATTCATATAGATACTAGTGAGGTATTTTGTATCATACAATGTATAACGGTGTATTTATTGATTTGTTTTTGGCTGTAATGGGTTTCCTTACATAATAAGCCCCAGACAACACCAAATAGTTTCAACACCAATTTTCATAGAGTTTGTTATTTGAGAGTGTGAAGAGAAACAAAGACCATAAAATTGGCAACTTTACCTTAGCCTGTTTTTAAAGATGCACCAAAACGATGAAACTCCCTAGCCAAGAATATAAGAGGCCAAAAAGAAGGGACATCCGGCGAAATTCCCGGCGGCACCGGAGCAATCCCGTTAATGGAAGTGGAATATAGAGTAATGGGAACACAGAGCTCAACAGGGGCCGCCCACTTTTCTTAACGCCTCTAGTTCCAGAAGGGATTTTACCTGTTTAACCCTTGTGTTGTCTTCGTTTTAACCTTGAAAAAAAAACACTTTTTTCTGACATTTGTGACATTTTTTCACAATTTGTTTTTGCTTTTTCCAACGTTTTAAATTTTTTAATTTTTTTTCTACAAATTTTCAGCACTTATTTCTACATCCAATATTTTCTGATATAAAACAAAAATTTTAAAACGGGCCAATGTGACCCGAAGTCAACACAAGGGTTAATATCTCTGTTGACATTTCATTAAAAGCGTACTGTACATAAAGAGGTTTAAGCCTGGAACCGAGCTGAGATGAATGGTGATTGTTCAATAATTTGAGAGAGAGAAAGAACACTTTGAAAACGGCAAAAAAAGCCAAAGGTACGAGACTGTGTACAGAAACAATCAGAGGCTTCAATGGTAGCAGCTCGCTAGGCGTCCGAGGGTTGGCGGCATAGGCAGAAATCACGGTAGGGGGGTCAGGACCCACCCCATCTGAGAGTTGTCACCCACTAAAAATATCATAAAAACCACGCTGTGTATTGTAAACAATATATACTTTAAATAATTGGGTAAGTAGTAAGACAATACCACCCCAAACAGGGCAAAAAATGCATTTTGAGTTTAGAAACTTTTGAATTCCCCCCCTTCTTTGCCTCACAGTGGTTTGGGCCACTGCTTGGTTTTCTCCCTTTACGTTAACGGTACACAGAAGTCCGGAGGGACCCGTGGGACCCATGGGAGTGATACAAATGCAAACTTAGTGTGCATCTTTATTTGGCACTGCTTTAACTTAGTAATTGTTCCTTTGCTTTTCTGTCTTATTATTTGTTCGATGCTTATTGGATTGCTTGGTTTTTGCACTTGTTTTAATATGCATTATGTTTTCCTAGCCCCCCCCCCTCTCACATCATGACTTTAGCCTCCTCGATGAAGTCCTCCTCGTACATGGCTCCCTCTCTGATGGCCTTGATGGCCACTTGGTGCTTAGCCCTCCACTTGCCGAGCCTCACCAGGCCGACCTGGCCGCTGCCCAGCTCCTTCATGAACGTCAGGTCACTGGGGTTGATCTCCCACTTCTCTGGACGGAGGAAAATCAGGGGAGAGGAGGAAGGTAAGAGAGGTGCGTTCATGGATGCAGATTGTTTAAAAAAGCTGAGCGGGGTTTCTGTCCGGACTCACCGTAGCTGAAGCCGGCGGTGGACGGAGCGGACTTTTCCTGTTTCCCTACAGGATACCTCAACCTGGCAACAAGACCTGAGTCATAGATAAATGACATAGAGAAATGTTTACACACGTAGCCCACAGTATGCATGAAAGCAAATGTCAAAGCTAAGGAATGGAAATGGAACTTGGAAACAAGTGTATCTCCGTGTGGACTTCGTCAATCCCACCAATCGGTCCCAAAACGTCCCAGTTAGAGAGGAAATGCCCTCAACATATTCTTTGTAAATCTTTACAATCATTCCCCGAAAGAACCGAGCAGGATATCGCCGCAATATCGACATTGATTGATTTGGTGAAGAATATCGTGATATCTGATTTTCTCCATTACGCCCAGCCCTAATTCACAGTTTCTCAGTCGGACCGAACGAGCACATTTACCTCAACACAAGAAACACAGCAAATCGTCACATTTTTGTCAAAATAGTTCACCTGCTGCGTTGTGTTTGTGGTACTCGATCAGGTCAGGGATAGAGCTGAACAAGTGTTTCTCAGCGAGGTAAAACTGTGGAGGCGAGCTTTGGGTCACCTTGATGTGGTAATGTTTTATAGCTGCGCTTCCCTCCCTGCAAACACCACAACAACACCAACATCATCATCATCACAACAATGTGACTTCTCGGCTCCATTACTACACAAAAATAATGTAACAATTAAAAAATGAATGCATAGGAAGCAAGTTTCTAGACCGTACAGGAAAAAATATATATTAAAAAAACCCTGAAACTATAAACAGTACATTTAGAAGATATGAAATGAAGAACATCAAACTTGCAAATAAAGACAAAGGGACAACACGGCGTCTTTACCCGGCAGCAGACTTGGCATAGAGGGAGACAGTGTAGGTCCCTGGAGTGCTGGAGTCTCTGACAATGAAGGCGCCTTCTTTGTCCTGCAGGGGGGGACACACAGGCTTAAACTACATCAGAGATTAAGTTTTGATACCTCCGCCAAGGAGGTTATATTTTCCGTTTATTTGTCATGACCGAAAAAACGAGATCCAGGGTAGAAGCGCCCGGTGGCTGGCGTCTCCCTTAGAGATCGGGTGAGACGCTCAGTCATCCGTGAGGAGCTTGGAGTGGAGCCTCAGAAGCTCCTTTGCTTCTGACTGGCTAGTAGTCCTTACCTAGGTACTGTCAGGACACGCCCTCATACTCTGCTTCTGACTGGCTAGTAGTCCTTACCTAGGTACTGTCAGGACACGCCCTCATACTCTGCTTCTGACTGGCTAGTAGTCCTTACCTAGGTACTGTCAGGACACGCCCTCATACTCTGTTTCTGACTGGCTAGTAGTCCTTACCTAGCTACTGAGCATGTGCGACGCCCTCATACTCTGCTCCTGACTGGCTAGTAGTCCTTACCTAGGTACTGTCAGGGCACACCCTCATACTCTGCTTCTGACTGGCTAGTAGTCCTTACCTAGGTACTGTCAGGGCACGACCTCATACTCTGCTCCTGACTGGCTAGTAGTCCTTACCTAGCTACTGAGCATGTGTGACTGCCAACCAAGATGTTACAGCAGTGAGATGTCTCACTCTGTAGCTAAAACAGAGAGCTCAACACACAGGGTGAAAAGAGGAGCTGCAGCAATGTGCAGTACAACAAAAATATATATATATTTTTTAAATTAAACCATGTAAACCTATTCTGGTACAACCTCTAAATACAATTATGAACCTGTAAATGAGCATAATATGAGCACTTTAAAGTATGTTAGGGGCATTTTAAGTCTTTAACGTAGAGAGTTAACTGGAAAAGAAGAAGGAAATAGATGCAACAAAAGGTCTTTGGCCAGAATTGAACCTTTAATCTGGAGGCCATCAGATCATTCAAAGGTGCAGTATGGCCTTTTCTGTACGGCTTCGTTTTGGATAGTTTTTGCACCATAGGACGACATATATAAAAAACAGTGGAACTCTGGCCCAATCCCAAAGTGAGCCCTGAGGACTAAGGACTAAAGACTTCATTGATCTCAGGTGCTGAGTGAGTGAGTGTGTGAGGCCACATGGGCTCAGATGGGTAGAAATGGGATTGGGACATCGCTTCACCAGATCACATGTTACCATGGCGACGTTTAATAACAAAGATGTTGCCGACACTTGCCGGTTTGGGAATTTTGATTTTAAGGTTGTTGCTTTCCACACGGCCGAGGCCCAGGAGACGGCTGCCTGATTCCACGTGTCAAACTCTTGTTTTACAAGCTGGACAGCAGGTGGTCGTGGTCGCGGTCGTGGTCGCGGTCGTGCTGTTACCTTTTGCAATTTCCGGATTTCCCTTTGGTCTCCGCGGTAAACGTCACAACGCTTTGAACTGTGGGTAATTCCCTTTGGTGAAGTCTGCAGCGATGCAGACTCACGGAAAGGGCTCGGTAAGTGTGTCTTCGAACCCTCACGCCCTTTGAAATTCGACACTGGGACGACCCTAAGCCCTTACGAATTTCGCGAGAACACGCACCAAAGTCCGTGAGTCCGTGAGTCCCTGACTTTGGGATTAGGCCAATGTGTCCAATAACTCGGAGTGGAAGTCAAAGAGGGACTAAAGGAAGGTAAACACACGGAGGGTAAGAACAATGAAGAAAAAGTGTCAAAGATGTAAATACACCCGGAGGGAAGAAAGCTGTATGGAAGTAAAGAGGGATCTTTCTTAGACAAACGCTCACCTCTTTCCTCAGCAGCTCCTCTGCTTTGTTCCTGTTAACTTGTTTACTGTACCAACTAGAACAGAGAAATAAAAAAAAAGAAACATCTCAATAATAATCATATCTGCATTAAAATGACCTTTTAGTGTAATGAGACTTTCTCCGGTCCTGCTTGAGCTTTCAACAGATAGAGATCTGGCTGTGCAAAACTATAAATTCACCAGTTTATATATATATATATATATATATATACACACACACACATTATCTCACAAAAGTGAGTACACCCCTCACATTTGAGTAAATATTTCATTATATCTTTTAATGGGACAACACTGAAGAAATTACACTTTGCTACAATGTAAAGTATGAAGTGTACAGCTTGTATAACAGTGTAAATGTGCTGAGATTTGACATTGACATTGAGAGATGATCTTATGGAAAGTACCCCATGCCAATCTCTAGGTATGGTGAAGGGGATGTGATGATGTGGGGGTATGGTGAAGGGGATGTGATGATGTGGGGGTATGGTGAAGGGGATGTGATGATGTGGGGGTATGGTGAAGGGGATGTGATGATGTGGGGGTACGGTGAAGGGGATGTGATGATGTGGGGGTATTTTAACTCAAAAGGCCAAGGGAACTTCATCAGGATGCATAGTATCCTGGATCCATGAAATAACTGGCCTTTCAAAATAAAGATCTGCCTGCCTCTATGGGAATTTAGCATAGCAACTTTTGTTGCCAGCGGTTTAGACATTAATGGTTGTGTGTTGAGTTATTTTGAGGGGACAGCACATTTACCCTGTTATACAAGCTGTACACTTCATACTTTACATTGTAGCAAAGTGTAATTTCTTCAGTGTTGTCCCATTAAAAGATATAATGAAATATTTACTAAAATGTGAGGGGTGTACTCACTTTTGTGAGATACTGTATATATTATTCACTGTTATATCAACTGTTAAAGTGCTGTAACTTTATCGTGACAGTGACAAATGATTAACAAACTCACACAAACTGCTGCACGTTTCCGGATTTCTTCTCTGTTACATAGTTACTTGGGATGTAGCCTTCCTCGCTGGGAAACGCACACACACCAGTCACCAAAAACACACACAAGGAAACAGGAAACAGGTTAGGATGCCAGAAACACACAAGGAAACAGTTGCTTTGGAATAACTCAACTATTTAACTGATGTTGGTGATCAATTTCAGACCAGCGTTGACATTTTAGAACTACAAAAACTTGTGAAATACAAACCTTACAAATAAAAACTTTCATAAGAATTTTCATATTTCTGTGACAGTAATCTGAATATCTTCTAGTCTCTTCTCTCCTCTGTGACAGTAATCTGAATATCTTCTAGTATCTTCTCTCCTCTGGGACAGTAATCTGAATATCTTCTAGTATCTTCTCTCCTCTGGGACAGTAATCTGAATATCTTCTAGTCTCTTCTCTCCTCTGGGACAGTAATCTGAATATCTTCTAGTCTCTTCTCTCCTCTGGGACAGTAATCTGAATATCTTCTAGTATCTTCTCTCCTCTGGGACAGTAATCTGAATATCTTCTAGTCTCTTCTCTCCTCTGGGACAGTAATCTGAATATCTTCTAGTATATTCTCTCCTCTGGGACAGTAATCTGAATATCTTCTAGTTTCTTCTCTCCTCTGGGACAGTAATCTGAATATCTTCTAGTCTCTTCTCTCCTCTGGGACAGTAATCTGAATATCTTCTAGTCTCTTCTCTCCTCTGGGACAGTAATCTGAATATCTTCTAGTCTCTTCTCTCCTCTGGGACAGTAATCTGAATATCTTCTAGTCTCTTCTCTCCTCTGTGACAGTAATCTGAATATCTTCTAGTCTCTTCTCTCCTCTGTGACAGTAATCTGAATATCTTCTAGTCTCTTCTCTCCTCTGTGACAGTAATCTGAATATCTTCTAGTCTCTTCTCTCCTCTGGGACAGTAATCTGAATATCTTCTAGTTTCTTCTCTCTGACAGTAATCTGAATATCTTTGAGTTGTGGACAAAACAAGACGTTTGAGGACGTCATCTTGGGCTTTTTCGGAAACACTGATCGACATTTTTCACCATTTTTTTTTACATTTTAGAGACCAAACAACTAATATAATAATAATTGACAGATTAATCATCAATGAAAATAATCGTTAGTTGCAGAACCTG
>CM042336.1:22776351-22808851 GCA_023566125.1 Zingel zingel | reverse complement strand
TATTTAACCACATTTATCTGACTGCTGGAATACCTGGTTACTTATTACAAATACCAGACTGTACAATAAATAGTTTACATTCAAAGCACAAGATCAGAAAGTATATAAACCAGTTCAACTTCAGCACTACCAGGACCCATAAATACTCTTTATACATTAATGCATTCATGATTTAAAAAGGTATAAAATGCCATTTCACTGCATCCAGCTATACTCAAAGTACTTTAAAATAAGTACTTCAAGTTCTTATGACAATTTAAATTGATGTTAGATTGAATGTAAACATCATAGATTTCAATTTGGTGGTCCTTTTGCAGTATTGTTTTTACTTTAATAAAGTAAAAGTACACTTCTAATGCTAGTAGCGAATGTGTTAGCTGTACCTTAAACTAAACACAGACAGTTGAGTGGTTAAAGGTTTCTTACTGTCTCCAAACAGGTTGTACTCCTCGCAGCCCGGAGCCTGTTTTTCCGCCTGGCGACAGCAGAGCCACGCCCCTTCCTGCCAGAACTGAGGGTGAAACTTGGCCGAGACCACAGGGTTGTCTTTGATCTCTGCAGACAGAAAGTTTCCGTGTTAAAAAAGGTTTACGTGTGAACTGGAGGGTCTGTTTTCGATGACATTTAAAGAGCTCATATTATGCTTTTTGGCCTTTTCCTTTGTGTTATATATCTTTTTGTGCATGTTATAGGTTTACAAAGTGAAAAATCCCAAAGTCCACCCCAAAGGGACTTACCATCTCCAACAGAAAACACTGTTCACAAACTGCTCCAAACAGCTCTATTGTAGTCCAGCCTTTACTTCAGAGACAAACGTGGTCACTTTGGAACACACGTTATAATGCTCGCCTAGCTGCTAGCATGGCACGCCCTCATACTCTGCTTCTGACTGGCTAGTAGTCCTTACCTAGGTACTGTCAGGGCACGCCCTCATACTCTGCTTCTGACTGGCTAGTAGTCCTTACCTAGCTACTGTCAGGGCACGCCCTCATACTCTGCTTCTGACTGGCTAGTAGTCCTTACCTAGGTACTGTCAGGGCACGCCCTCATACTCTGCTCCTGACTGGCTAGTAGTCCTTACCTAGCTACTGTCAGGGCACGCCCTCATACTCTGCTTCTGACTGGCTAGTAGTCCTATAAATAAATGAAAAGTTAAGCAGAAACTGTAGTGTACACAACATGGTCAAACACATAGTGTACACATGCTTAAGGGTACTTTTGTTTTTTGGTGTTAACATCCCCGTTTCTTTGCTTGGCTCAGGGTGGAAAAGTTTGCGATGAAGTGAAATGGAAAACAGACTAATGCTACATTTACACGTGGCCGGCTATTTTCATAAACGGACATTTCAAACATCGTGCACAGCTGTCATTTTTCAGAAAAGTGTTCGTTTACATGTACCCGTGTGTATATGCCGTCAATGCCGTCAAGAGCACGCCAGACCTGTAGGTGGCGGTGTAACGAGAAGCTCAAGCACACGTTAGCCAATCAGAATCCAGAAAATAGCAACAACAGCAACGAATCACTTCCTCTCTCTTCTCTTCCTCACTTCCTCGGCTGCCTAAACCTCCGTTTGTCTCAGTTTACGTGCAAACGAAGTTTCCCAAAATCTCCACTTTGGCCGGAGTTTTTAGAAATAATCATTTTTTTGTGATAAAAACGGGGTTTTCGTGTGAATGAGAGGCCAAACCGCAGGAAAATATCTGCATCTTCCCTTCGTGTAAACGGGGCATTAAAGTAGAAAGTTACAAGGTTGTGACCAAGATCTGGGCTTCAAAAGTTGTGTTTTTGGAGTCAAACTGTTTTACTGAATTTTATTTCAAAACATCCAAACTAACCCCTGACCTCGTTTCATCTGCGCGACCACCTAGTCTCAGGTGAAACGTCACGTATAGAAACATAATGGCAGAGGAAACAGTGGGCACTGCTGGAAACTGTGGTTTTAAAGTGTGAAAACATCTTTGCAAACAGCTCAAACTGTATACTGAATGTGATCTATCATTCTACATCTGTGTACGCTGCTCTGCTGTTTTCAATCGATATTATTAGTAGTGGAATGGCTTCGAATGACGACCAAAAACACTTATCTTTTACTGTGACCATTTACTGTTCAATATGCAGTGGTGGAATGTAACAAAGTACAAATACTTTGTTACTGTACTTAAGTACATTTTTCACGTATACTTTACTTAAGTACAATCAATAGTGCATACTTTTGACTTTTACTTTGTTACATTTTGCAGCAATTATCTATACTTTCTACTCCACTACATTTCTACAACGTTCCGTTACATTTCCGTTACATTTTCTGATGTTTTCCCCCGTGCCCGAACGTCTTCCTGACCATCACACGTTTGCAGTCCGCAGGGAAGCCTTCAGCAGCGGCCGTCCAGCTCCCGGTGCCGCTCGCGATATTACGAATCCCACTATGGCCACGCCAAGACCCGCCCTTCAATAGCATCTACTGGCCAGGCGCGTACCGCTCCCGTTACTACCGCTGCTCCCGTTACTGCTGCTGCTCCCAATACTCAATGCTTGGTCATATGTGAAGCATCCGTTCACATGAGGTTAATATACAACTCGTATATCTATCTTAAAATCACTCCCAGTCCTCCTCAGCTGTGAAGCCACGTACTTGTTGTCCAAGCCCATGTGTGCTCGCTAAATAAATGTGTGCAGCATTCACTGTCCCGTGGGAAATAATGCAAAATAGAGCTTCATGCAGATCACCCTGATAGATAACCAGAATTGTATGTCAGAATGTAAACTAGGCCACAGATGGTAACCCCAAATACATTAACCTAAAACTAACTTAATTATGCCAAAATATGCCACAGCCCATACAGTTTTTTTATTATTAGATTATAGACATTAAGAGAATAAATCGTTATGCAAGTACTTTTACTTTTAATACTTAAAGTACATTTAAAATCAGGTACTTTTTACTTTTACTTAAGTAGGGTTTTCATTGTTGTACTTTTACTTTTACTAAAGTAAATATATCTCTGGTTATTTGTACTTTTACTTAAGTACTAAGATTCTGTACTTCCTCCACCACTGTCAATATGTTTTACAAAACAAGAAAGTGAGCAACTTAAGCTTGACGGACATGTTTTGCATCTAGCGTCTCACGTTCATCTCAGCTAGCAAGAGTACACAACAGACAACTTCCGTGTAGCCTACTTCAAAATAAAAGCACTTCCTGTGACGGTTTGCAGTAAAACTAAATTACTGTTAAACAAATTGTGTTGTGTACATTTTCACATATCAGCTGTAAATCAATTAGAGTAAATAATGTAAATAATGCATTTTAATCACACTATAATTTACCATTTCCTTTAGACTTTTTAAACTAAACAACATGCATTTATTATTCAAGAGCTTTAAAGTGCCCATATTATGAAAAAAAATCACTTTTCTGGAATTTGGGGTGTTATTTTGTGTCTCTGGGGCTTCCACACGAATACAAACTTGAAAAAAAAAATAAACATCCATGCTGTTTTGAGTGAGATACGGTTCCTGAATGTGTCCTGCCTTCATTCTCCGGGTGAGTTGTTCTAAATCTGCACGGCTTTCTACGTCACTAGCCAAAACAAGGTGGCTAACCGTAGCATGCTAGCTCGTTCTGAATGACAAAACACAACTACAACACACACTAGTTCACCATAATCTACAAAATAACTACTTACATGTCCCTGTTCTGCAGGTTATCCACGCAAAGTTGGCAGTGCGCCCTCATTTAGAAGAAGTCTCCCAGCTAATCCTACCTTGTACTGACTGAAGTTGTATAAACAAACAGCTAGCTAGATGATGTAATCCTTACCTAGCTACTGAGCATGTGCGACTGCCAACAAAGATGTTACAGCAGTGAGAGGTCTCACTCTGTAGCTAAAACAGAGACCTGAACACAGGGTGAAAAGAGGAGCTGCAGCAATGGGCAGTACAACAAAAATATGGTGTCTTTTGAAAATTAAACCATGTAAACCTATTCTGATACAACCTCTAAATACAATTATGAACCTGAAAATGAGCATAATATGAGCACTTTAAAACAAACATTTCACAACAGATATAATACGAGTAGAATAGAATAGAGACTGACCCTCTTTGAGGCTCTGGACCCAGAGACTTCTGCTGTCGTGACTCGGAGCGAACACGTAGAGAGTGTTGGCATCGTACACCACCTGCACACAAACACAAAACTGGTTAGGAAACACTGACGTCAATTAGTTTGTATGTAATGTTTAGTAGAGACGTTTGGGGCATTTTACAGTTTAAAGATGCCTTGTGTGTCTCTTTTTTTGTTGTTGATTTTTTTGTCAGTAACAATAATTATTATTATTATTATATAGCTATCCAACCAAATGACAAGATGCAAAACGGGTTGTATGATTGGTTGATTGGTAACACCTTGGTTAATCATTTCATGTATGCTGATGATCTCGCCATATCCTCTCCCAGCAGTGCTGGTTTTCAGCAGCTACTGAATATCTGCTCTGAATATGGGGTGAAATATGATATGTTGTATAATGCCAAAAAGAGTGCTGTCTTGATATGTAGGAAAAAAGGACTTAAGTGGAAAAAAGTAGAATCTTTGTTTTCCAGACTTTTATCTGTCAGGACAAGTGATGAGTGTCTGTAATAAAATGAAATATCACTGCATTACAGATCAGTTTGTACATTAGTAGTTTGTCTCCTGTCTAAAGTTAAGCCTTTCCTGAACAGGCACGACCTAGAAAAGGCTATTCGTGCCTTTATTAGTTCAAGGTTGGATTACTGTAATGCTCTTCATGTTGGTCTGAATCAGACCTCCATCTCACGCCTTCAACGTGTTCAAAATGCTGCTGCTCGCTTTTTAACAAATACATCTAGACGTGCACTAGAGGACGACACGGGAATCAATTGTCGCTCCCATCCTATCCCGAGCCCACAAAAATACTCAAAATGCAAAAATCCAGAGAGAAAGACTCCCGAATCCCGTCCTGCTCCTGTTTCGTTCCCTATGTTGTCTAAAGTTATGAGACTCTGTGTGTGTGTGTGTGTGTGTGTGTGTGTGTGTGTGTGTGTGTGTGTGTGTGTGTGTGTGTGTGTGTGTGTGTGTGTGTGTGTGTGTGTGTGTGTGTGTTGTGCACACAGCTGCAGCAATGGCCCGAGGGAGCGAGAGCAGGAAGTGACAGTTTATCGAGACTCCCGCGGGTCACGGTATTCCCAATCAACAAACATATTGTGAGTTGTAAGTAGGTTCTCTTTTCTAAAACGAAATGCCTCGCAATCTCCGGCTCCGTCCCGCTCCTGCCCACTCCCGTTGCTTTCTATGCTCTAATCCGTCCCTATCACGTTACCGACAGTGAAACTGACTCCCGTACCGCGGGACTCCCGCTGGAATCACGTGACCCGCGGGAGTCCCGAAAAATTGTCACCCTCTAACGTGCACACGTCACTCCTGTTCTCTACACCCTACATTGGCTCCCTGTGCGTTTTACAATAGATTTTAAGATCTTATTGTTTGTTTTCAAGGCCTTAAATGGCCTGGCCCCCGAGTATTTGTCCAAAATTTTTACTTTGCGTGAGCATAACCGGTCACTGCGGTCTTCAAACCAGCTGGTTTTAGAAGTCCCAAGGTCAAGGTATAAACGGTGGGGTGATTAAGCTTTTGCGGTTGCTGCCCCGAGACTCTGGAACAAGTTACCCCCTGATATTCGCACTATTACAGATGTAGCTCTTTTTAGGTCCAAACTCCAAACCTATTTGTTTAGACTGGCTTTTAATACGTAGTAGTGGTGGGACAATTCCACTCTCCTGTTTCTTTGTAACCTTTTCTGACTTTACTGTGTGAAATGTTTCATTCTTTTTATGGTATGATATCTTGTTTTATACTTGATTCCTGATGTAAAGCACTTTACATACCTGCTGGTTGCTGTAAAGTGCTATATAAATACATTTTGATTGATGGATTCATTGATTGAGTTATCAGATGATGAGGATATATATACAGGCAGCGTCGCATATTATATGCCCAAGCTAATATGCTGGTAAGGAAATTCCACATTGGCACGGATGACGTCAAAATTAGTTTGTTTAAAGCATATTGAACGCCTTTGTATACTGCTCCCTTATGGACTAAGTTTAAAAAGGCGAGCATGCAGAAGCATAAGGTTGCTTATAATGACTGTATGAGGATACTGCTCAACAAACCCAGGTGCTCTAAGGCAAGTGACCTGTTTTGTAATACAGGGGTCAGCAGCTCCTTGCAGGCATTATTGAGGAGTCTTATCTACAAATTCATTTGTCGCCTGAACGTCTCCCAGAACAGCATTGTTATATTGCTGGAGAATCCTAATTTTAGTGCCATACTTTACCAATCATCACTATGGAAACACTGGTATAAGTGTCTTTTATAGAAATGCAGTATTGTTGTTTCTTCTGTTTTTATTTTATTTCTCTGTATATGTTTATCTTTCTCTTTTTAATGTATGTTTAGTTGATGATGATGATGATGAATAATACAGAACCACACAACCTTTGCCAGGCATTATGACGTTAACAAACAAAGTTGTAGGCCACAGCTAAGTAACTTCTGACATCCCCCAAAGTAGGCCAACCCAAGAGACACATATTTTTAGATTAGGTGTGACTTCCGCTTGTCAAGGATCATTATTTTTGTATTATAATAAGAAAAGAATGAATGGCCGTACGTTCACCTAGGAAAAGCAGAAACAACTCTCAAGCCGAAGCAAAATGATGAATCATAATTGTCCCAATTTTAAATTCACTGTAAAACCGCTGGCATAATTTAAGTCAGCAACCGCACTCCTTCTCTTGAGTCATAACTCAGTTAAATCTGAACACACAGACTTGATAAATGGATAAGTGAGCCCTAGAAGTCAGATGCAGAATAATAACAGGACTGGAGAGCGTTGGAGTCTTGACAGTGTCAGACTTTAAAAACTTCTAATCTAGATGATCTAAACCGCTTTATTCAGAGATTAAACTTTTTCTTAATTTCCGTGTCTTGCACACAAACTTCCCAACCCTCATGGGTTCATAAGACACCACAATGACAGTCGCAGTGCTCAAACATTCAATTACATTTCACCATATACATACCTGAAAGGGGTATTTGTTCTGGCAGGGGATGATTCCTCCGAAGTTCTTCACGATCTCGGCACATCGGATGCGGCTCAGCTCGATCGAGCCTCTCTTGAACTTCTTCTGTTGATGGAAAAACAAATGCGGGTTTTTATTCACTTTTGCTACTATTGTTATAAGAAATCAACTACACACAGAGGTGACGCGTAGGCGCAATTTACAAATGGACACAAACGTAACTTAATAAAGACATTTGCACCATAACTTGATGCAGAAACATTCACCTGAATCCAGTAAATGAAGTGTTTGACGTTCAATCTTTCAATTTTGCTCTTGAAATACATTTACGTTTGGGGTTGTAACGTGACAAAATGTGGAAAAGTTCAAGGGGTATAAATACTTTTGCAGGCCTCTGTAGAGCTCAAGCATTTGTCTGCAGTTTCGTTTAAACGGGAACTGAAACGTAAAATTAATGAAGTGACCTCTGCTTTTCCATCGTAGTACGTCAGCCGGCTCTTGGTGAGGACGAACAGTCTCTCCTTGTAGTTCAGCGGTGACGTCCGCCGCTTCTGCTGCGAACGCTTGATGAGTCTCTCCTCCAATAGCAGCTCTGCACTCATCGTGGCCCCGCCCACACCCTCAGCAGCCCATTGGTGGATGTCGTCAGAACGCAGCGAGCTGGAGCTGAAGTGGGGAAAAAAAACGCAGTTTAAATTTTAGTCACATTTTTTGTCACAGAATCTAACTCCTAACTCCTCAGGTTTATAGAGTATTTGAGTTCATTGGTTTTTTTTGTTTTTGTTTTCTTAACTAATGTACAAGACAGATTTGGGGAACTCGGGTCGCACGACTTGACTCGAGTCAGACTCGAGTCGCAAGTTTGAGGACTTGAGACTTGCTTGGCTTACATTGATAACCTACTCGACTTGATTTTGACTTGGTATTCGAGTCTTGACTTAAACCTGAGACAGATAAATCAAAAGATCTTGACTTCTTATTAATGTAATACAAAGTTAAGAATATATATATATATATATATATATATATATATATATATATATATATATATATATATTTATATATATTTATATATATATATATATATATATTATATATATATATATATAATATATATATATATATATATATATATATATATTATATATATATATATATATATATATTATATATATATATATTATATATATATATATATATTATATATATATTATATATATATATATAATATATTATATATATATATATATATAATATATATAATATATTATATATATAATATATATATATATATATATATATATATATATATATATATAATATATTATATATATATATAATTATTATTTTTTTTTTCCCCAACAACTTAAAAACTAAAAATATTCAAATATACAACATTTCAGACACATACTCAAAATAATGATCCAGAGGAACAATACAATAACATTCAATTTAAAAAAATATATATAGTGTTAATGCAAAGTTATATATTTTTTTTTTTTTTCAAGACATTGGAAAGTGAGTTTTGGTGAAATGCTCGGTAACCTGGCAACCTTCCAGAGCTTGGCACTTGACAGCAGAGAGGCCAACGCAGGAGGTAGCCATCATGGAGAGAGTTATGCCAAAAATAATAATATATTACTTGAAGGACGATGTAGTGGATGACCGTAGTAAGAAGAGGACAGCGGTGTGCCCGGTCTGCAGCTCAAAAATCACGGACACGACAACAACAACAACATCTACCTTTATCCGTTACTACAAACGCCACAAAAGAAAGGTGACGTTGACGTTACGTAAATGTTTGTTTTTAACGGCTGGACTCACCTAGCTAGCTAGCCAACGGTTAGCTAGCTAACGGTTAAGCTAACTGTTCCTATGCTGGTATGTGCCGTTTGTAACGGCTGGTGCGAGTCGTCCAGCTAGCTAGCTAGCTAGCTAGTTAACCGTTAAGTTAGCTAACGGTTAGCTAAGCTGTTGTTTGACAGTGGTGAAAACAAGAACGTTACTCTGCCATAGTAACCTTTATTAGGGGGGAAATGCTTAACGTTACCTTATTATATAATTATTTTGTTATATACAGCTAAACATAGGCTACAACACAATGCTTTATGCTTAACTTGGGATTAATAAACCTGGCCCGGCTAGCTAGCTAGCTAGTTGTTAGCATGCTTGAAATAAAAGACAAAAATCCTTGTATATAGCTATATATATATATATATTTTTTTTTTTTAAATCCACGTTAAACTTAAAAGGACACCATTGAAGGTGCCAGGATATATATCTAATGGGTTAAATGTTAGCTAGAACGTTTTTTATTTTTTTATTTTAATCTAATAACTACTTAAATCTGTATTACTTGACTTGAGACTTGCTTGATTGTCACCACAGTGACTTGAGACTCGCTTGTGACTTGCACACTTGTGACAATACTTTTACATCTTTTATTTCTACACTGTGGTATTGCTACTTTTACTTAAGTAAAAAGATCTGAGTACTATTTTTCCACATTTTCAACGTGCCGTCAGTGTGTTCCGACAGCAATTGAACGCAGCAGAAGGAAGCAAAAAGTATTGTGGACTCTCTGTGCACCTGCTCACAGGTGGTTTAACTTCATGAACGTAGGTAGTAACATTATAAAACATATGTATCTAAACAGACAAACAAAGGCCTCCTATACAACATTATTGTAGAGTTATATCATGTTTTTGTTGAGACTTAAACGCACTAACGTAAGGTGTTTCCTTCTCCTGCGGTTTCAATTTTGTTGACCGCTGTTTTGTAGCTATAGCCTCACAATCTGCGCAGCCGCAGTAGTTTTAAATAAAATAACACTTTAATAAAGTCACGTCAATAAAAAAAAAGAGATTTTCTTACCTTCTCTCGACATCTCGCAGTTTTCAGTGCATTAGTGTGCGTTTGATTCCCATGTCGCTGTGAATTAGAGGAGCTGGATTCAGGAAATGAAAGACGGGGGCGGACACACGAGACAACACGCACAGTGTGTGTGTGTGTCTCTCTCTCTCTCTCTCTGTGTGTGTGTGTGTGTGTCTCTCTCTCTCTCTATGTGTGTGTCTCTCTCTCTCGCTCTCTCTCTCTGTGTGTGTGTGTGTGTCTCTCTCTCTCTCTATGTGTGTGTGTCTCTCTCTCTCTCTCTGTGTGTGTGTGTGTCTCTCTCTCTCTCTCTGTGTGTGTGTGTGTCTCTCTCTCTCTCTATGTGTGTGTGTCTCTCTCTCTCGCTCTCTCTCTCTGTGTGTGTGTGTGTGTGTGTGTGTGTGTGTGTGTGTGTGTGTGTGTGTGTGTGTGTGTGTGTGTGTGTGTGTGTGTGTGTGTGTGTGGAGAGGAAGAGTTCAGTGGTGTGTGTGTGTGGAGAGGAAGAGGTCAGTGGTGTGTGAGATCATTTGACTGCTTGTGTCAGTCAGAAAGCAAAGTGGAAAATTATAGAATATCTTCTGCAACGTGAAAGTGTATCTCTGTGAGGACCAGCTCGAGTTTTTCAGCCTTAAGAGGGAAGAAGTCTTTTGTTTTAAATGAGAGTTTAAAAAAGGGCCATTTGAAAGAAAGTGAGAACGTTTTTTTTTAAGTGCAGACTTATTTAAAATATGGGAATTGTAAAGAAGGACGGGATCATTTTAGAAAGCGAGTTCTTTGAAAAGTGGGGACTTATTTTAACTTTTTTTTGGGAACATTTGGAAATTGAGGATGTTGGTTTTTTTTGTGTGAGGATGTTTTTGTAAATTAGCGACAGTTTGGGGATGTGACAACAGATTCAAATTAGTTCTTAATTTAGAAACTTGGAAGTTCTGCATGCTTTAAAAAGAGTATATATATTTGTGTGTGTGTGTGTCTCTGTAGGTGTGTGTGTGTGTGTGTGCGTGTGTGTTTGTGTGTGTGTGTGTGTGTGTGTGTGTGTGTGTGTGTGTGCGTGTGTGTGTCTCTGTAGGTGTGTGTGTGTGTGTGTGTCTCTGTAGGTGTATGTATGTGTGTGTGTGTCTCTGTAGGTGTGTGTGTGTGTGTGTCTGTCTCTGTAGGTGTGTGTGTGTGTGTGTCTGTCTCTGTAGGTGTGTGTGTGTGTGTGTCTCTGTAGGTGTGTGTGTGTGTGTGTGCGTGTGTGCGTGCGTGTGTGTGTGTCTGTCTCTGTAGGTGTGTGTGTGTGTGTGTCTGTCTCTGTAGGTGTGTGTGTGTGTGTGTCTCTGTAGGTGTGTGTGTGTGTGTGTGTGTGTGTGTTTTTAAAGTAAGAATGTTTTTTGTAAATTAGGGACAGTTTGTGAATCCGACAAGAGATTAAAATTAGTTTTTAATTTAGGTGATTAATTAATTTTAGGTGTGTGTGTCTGTCTCTCTGTCTCTGTGTGTGTGTGTGTGTGTGTGTGTGTGTGTGTGTGTGTGTGTGTGGTTGTGTGTGTGTGTGTGTGTGTGTGGTTGTGTGTGTGTGTGTGTGTGTGTGTGTGTGTGTGTGTGTGTGTGTGTGTGTGTGTGTGTGTGTGTGTGTGTGTGGTTGTGTGAGTGAATGTGTGTATATAAACAGTGAAACTGGAGCAGCTGACCTGTCATGGTTCATCACATATTACATATTTTCCAACACCTGTTCATTTTGTAATGTTTAAACTGCAACAACAACTGAACTTTGTAACACAAGTCCCGTGTTCTGAGCTCCTTCATGCCGTCAGCAGCTGCTTTCTTTTCTAAAAAAAAGTCAGATCACAGAGCGTGAAACCTCCCGCGGGTACAGAAGCCAGCGCTCTTTACTAATTTCTCGAGAGTCAACTCAAACGCAGTGTGTGCTGGCAGGTCAGCGCACACTTTCACAACATAAACATTCATCTCTAGCGCCGTCAGGACTCCTTCTCAGTTAAATATCTCAAACTACTACTAGACCGATTTTCCGTGAAGTTCGACACTCTCCCTCTAGCGCCACCGTGAGGTTGACATCTGTGGTCTTTGAGTCAAATATCTCAGCGACAACTTTTGGATGGATTTCCATGAAATTTGACACTAGTATTCCTAAAAGGGAGTTCTTCCTCACCACTGTCGCGCTGAATGCTCGCTCTTGGGTGGAATTACTGGAATTGTTGGGTCTTTGTAAATTATAGAGTGTGGTCTAGACCTACTCTATCTGTAAAGTGTCTCGAGATAACTCCTGTTATGATTTGATTCTGTGAATAAAATTGAATTTAATAGTATCCATGGAGCTGTGAGGATGCATCTCACAGATTTTGGTGATCTCTGACCTTCCCTTTAGCGCCACCAACAGGTCAACATCTTTCACTCACCCTGTGGAATGATCTCAGTATTTTCTTTATGGACTAGCGCTGAATTTGGTGCCAACATTTAGGGAGTCACTAACTCTGTGTGTGTGTGTGTGTGTGTGTGTGTGTGTGTGTGTGTGTGTGTGTGTGTGTGTGTGTGTGTGTGTGTGTGTGTGTGTGTGTGTGTGTGTGTGTGTGTGTGAGACGGATGCGTTGTGGTTTCATTCACGTCATTCTTTCACTTCCTCTATCTTTTCTGCTCCATATCTTCTCTCTCTTTCTCTCTCTCTTTCTCTCTCTCTTTTTCTCTCTCTTTCTCTCTCTCTCTCTCTCTCTCTGCACATGTAGGATGTTTGTTTTTAAATTAAACTTTATCGGTGTGGCTGAAGCCGACAAAAACAGACATGAAGTAATATCTGTTTCTTCTTGTTTCTCCCCATGTCTCTTCTCTCTTTTGTCCTCTCTTCTTTGTCACCTTTTCGACTTCCTCCACCCACCTCTGTCTTTTGTCTCTCTCTCTCTCTCTCTCTCTCTCTCTTTCTCTATGTCTCTCTCTCTGTCTCTCTTTAGCTCTCTGTTTCTCACATACTGCAAGGTTTCCGACCTGTGTGGGGTGACATCAGCCCCCGCGATGCAAACTGACTGCGGCGAAATCAACACTGGCCCCTAAAAACTTGATCTAAAGAAGAGATAGAACTAGAAGAAGAAGAGGAGGAGGGAGGGAGTGAGTGAGGGAGGGAGGAAGAGCTGATATGGAAGACGAAGAGACGCAACGACAGTTGACCATGATTCAGTCAGGTAAGTACCTTTTTTTACCTACAGTCTCTGCAGATTAAACACTTAAGAATAATTCAACTTGATCTGACTGGCGCGACTTTGAGGAGAGACTTTCTTCCGTTGGAAGCAGCAGCAGGATTTAGCAAACGATGCTAAAGACTTTGAGTTATATTTCAGCTCTGTACCGCTGCGAAGAGACGGGGAAAAACTACAAAATGTGCACAGTGAATTTATAACAAAATAAGCAGAGTGAGATGACCACTAGTCTACTAAAATGTCAGGATCTGTTCAGTGTAACAAAAGATAAATATGTATGAGAACGTGGCGCTACGGCAGCGTGAGTGAGAGGGCGACCGCTGGTTCACATCCTCCGAAATGTCGACGTTATGAACATTTCTCTTACAAAACGTACACAGAAGCTGAAACTAAAAGTCCCTTTTAAGTGCGTTTTAAAACCTCCGAGATCATGTAATGTAGATAAAAATGTCAGTTTGTGGTGATTTCAACAACAGCGCAGACTTTGTTTGGGGTTCTTTTCTAGAGCTGCGACGATGAATCGACTAGTCGTCAACTATTAAATGAATCGCCGACTATTTTGATAATCGATTCATTGGTTTGAGTCATTTTTTTTATGAAAAAAAAAGTAAAAATGTCAGCTTGTTAAATGTGAGTATGTTTCTAGTTTCTTCTCTCCTCTGTGACAGTAAACTGAATATCTTTGAGATGTGGACAAAACAAGACATTTGAGGACGTCATTTATCAACACACACACACACACAGACAGACAGACAGACAGACACACACACACACACATACACAGACAGACAGACACACACACACACATACACAGACAGACAGACAGACAGACAGACAGACACACAGACAGACAGACACACAGAGACACACACACACACACACACATAGACAGACACACAGAGACACACACACAGAGACAAACACACACACACACACACAGACACACTCTAATATATATACTCTTCAAAACTGTGCTCATTTTTCTAAATCATCCTGAACTTCCATGTGACCGATAAAAATGTTTTAGAAACCAAAACAACTAATCTATTAATCCGGAAAATAACAACATTGAAGATAAATGTTAGTTGCAGCCCTCTCTGTGTGTGTGTGTGTGTGTGTGTGTGTGTGTGTGTGTGTGTGTGTGTGTGTGTGTGTGTGTGTGTGTGTGTGTGTGTGTGTGTGTGTGTGTGTGTGTGTCTGTGTGTCTGTGTGTCTGTCTGTCTGTGTGTCTGTCTGTCTGTCTGTCTGTAAACAGAGGCTGAAAGCTGCACAATAACACCTCTGATCTGCCGAGTTCATCGAAACATTTAGCAGCTGAAGAGCAGTTTCACTTCTGTTTCTGGCAGGTTAACCAGACACAGATTCAAGGCCTGGTCCACATGTACACGGGGCGTTCACACCAAAAAAAAGCGACCCGGCGAAAGTGGATTTGGACAGGCCCTAAACGCACCTGCGCCAGGCGCTTCACGCCGTGAGCTTAGGTCGTTAAAATAGAGCCCTGAGTGTGATTGTAGCGAGGAGCTGTACCAAACAAAGATGTTTTCTTTAGTCTGTACGATACGATTTGTAGGCCGGGACGTCTCCGCAGCACCACGACACTCAATTTAGAACGGTTTGACACAGATTCTGCTTTTAACAAATATTGCGCTGCAATTTTTTTACTTGACTGCTTAACGTAACTCCACCAGTGGAGTTCACACAGATATTGAAAACAAACGCTCAGAAAATGACCCACGCAGTCACACACATTCGCCTACTGAAACACACACATACTGTATGCTTGCCGAGAAAGAAAGACAGTGTTAGTTCTGTAGAAAAGGAAACCGTACTTCCTGAGAAAGACCTCCTACTCAAAACCACAACAACAGTTCAACTGAAACAACCGTGAGAATCAGTCAGTCAGTCAGTCAGTCAGTCTGTCTGTGTCAAGTTTGCACACGCAGCAATTGATCGTTTCCCTGTCAATCAACTTATCGACACCTCCGAACACTGAGGAACGTAAAATCAAAGTCGTACTTTTTCTTACAATAATGAATCCCTGTTTTGTCGGTCATTAATTAGGGGGGCGGTGAAGGGGTCTCGTGATATATTGTCTCTAGTAGTGGATTATTCAACCTTTGTTTTTGTTAAAGAAGGAATAGAAAAGCCCAATACTCAATACTATTGAATCCCAATACTTCTAGAACCACAATAAGTGAAAAATCGCAACACCAATCCAATCGGAGCCCCCGTATCGTGAAAGAATTGAATCAAGGACAAGTAGATCAGATTATTGATATTGTGTGTTTAGTTGAACTTATTTGGCCCTTATTCAAGCAGGAAAAGCATCATTGAAATAAACAAAGAACCCACTTGTAGCTACAAATATATTTATAGGGAGTTGGTATATAGGTCCCATAAGGACTAAAAGCACGGAGTGTGGATTGGTAGCTGGAGAGATGCCAGTTCACCTCCTGGGCACTGCCAAGGTGCTCTTGAGCAAGGCACCGTACCCACCCCAACCGCTCAGGGCACTGGTCCAGCACAGGCAGCCACCTCACTCTGACATCTCTCCATTTGTGCATGAATAGGTTGTGTGTGTGTGTGTGTGTGTGTGTGTGTGTGTGTGTGTGTGTGTGTGTGTGTGTGTGTGTGTGTGTGTGTGTGTGTGTGTGTGTGTGTGTGTGTGTGTGTGTGTGTGTGTGTGTGTGTGTGTGTGTGTGTTTTTATATCCATGGGGTCCAAAAACCGGGAAATACAGTATACTTGTGGGGTCTGCACAGCCTTGTCATGGCTGTGATCTGCTCTTTGACTTCAGGAACTCTAGGATCTCTTGATGCAACGAGTGGTCGTTCATCTCCATCAGACATTGGAAGATGTTGATGTTTTTGTTAGGAGGTATCTCATCACTTTTCATCTCCTTTCAGTTGTTGCCAAAATGCTGGACCCCACAAGGTTAAAGGTCTGTTTGAGGGTTAAGACTTGGTTTTAGGATTAGGGTTAGAATTAGGTTATGTTAGGGTGAGGGTAAGGGTTAAGGTTAGGCATTTAGTTGTGATGGTTAAGGTTAGGGTAAGGGGCTAGGGAATGCATTATGTCAATGACGGGTCCCCACAAAGATAGTGAAACAAAACAAACGTGTGTGTGTGTGTGTGTGTGTGTGTGTGTGTGTGTGTGTGTGTGTGTGTGTGTGTGTGTGTGTGCGTGTGTGTGTCAGGCCTGTATGTAGTGATTTTGAACAAACAGAGTGTAAATTGTGATTTCCCCACAGGTGATCAATAAAAAGTTTAAATTAAATGTGAAGCGGACTCCTCTCTGTGACGATATGAGTTCATGACTGACTCCGCTCTCCTCCTCCTCTGTTTTCCTCCTCAGATCACTCCATCCACTCGGTCTTCTGCTGCTGCTGCGCCGTACAGACCAGGTACCAGCATCAACATATCACCAACACTTCCATTCTCAAAGCAGACATTAAAGTATTTCACTTTGATTTGGGACCTCCTGTGGGATTTCAGGGTTACATTTCCCCACATTTTGTGCTCCCTGCCCCTTAATTATTACATTGCGTATGTACAGTTGCAAGACAAAGTATGTGAACTTTTGGGAATTTCATGGTTTTCTGAATACATTTGTCATAAAATGTGATCTGATCTTCATCTAAGTCAAGGGTATTGACAAATGTAATGTGTCTAAAATAATAACACAACATTTTTTCGATCTTTCACGTCTTTTATTGGGAACAACTCGTATGCCCCGTTTAAACGTACATGGTTATTTTTGGAAAAACTGAGACATTTCCCTTCGTTTGTGCCCTTCGTTTACACCCAAATGGAGAATTCGCCTCTGAAAACGAGTCTTTCTAAAAACTCCGGCCAGAGTGGAGATTTTGGAAAACTTAGTTTGCACGCTGGCATGTAAAACCTTTTTTATTTTTAAAGGATACTATGCATCCTGATAAAGTTCCCTTGGCCTTTTGAGTTAAAATAGCCCCACATCATCACATCCCCTTCACCATACCCCCACATCATCACATCCCCTTCACCATACCTAGAGACTGGCATGGCTTTATTTCAGTTAGCCTAATAGCTGGTTTGATTTGCTTTGAGAGATGATCTTATGGAAAGTACCCCATGCCAATCTCTAGGTATGGTGAAGGGGATGTGATGATGTGGGGGTATGGTGAAGGGGATGTGATGATGTGGGGGTATGGTGAAGGGGATGTGATGATGTGGGGGTATGGTGAAGGGGATGTGATGATGTGGGGGTATGGTGAAGGGGATGTGATGATGTGGGGGTATGGTGAAGGGGATGTGATGATGTGGGGGTATGGTGAAGGGGATGTGATGATGTGGGGGTACGGTGAAGGGGATGTGATGATGTGGGGGTACGGTGAAGGGGATGTGATGATGTGGGGGTATGGTGAAGGGGATGTGATGATGTGGGGGTATTTTAACTCAAAAGGCCAAGGGAACTTCATCAGGATGCATAGTATCCTGGATCCATGAAATAACTGGCCTTTCAAAATAAATATCTGCCTGCCTCTATGGGAATTCAACATAGGGGTGTACTCACTTTTGTTGCCAGCGATTTAGTTACATTAATGGCTGTGTGTTGAGTTATTTTGAGGGGACAGCACATTTACACTGTTATACAAGCTGTACACTTCATACTTTACATTGTAGCAAAGTGTAATTTCTTCAGTGTTGTCCCATTAAAAGATATAATGAAATATTTACTAAAATGTGAGGGGTGTACTCACTTTTGTGAGGTACTGTATATACACGGGTACGTGTAAACAACACCTTTCTGAAAACTGACAGTTGTGCACGATGTTATTTTTGAAAACGGAGAGGTTGACGTGTCCGTTTATGAAAATAGCCGGCCACGTGTAAACGTAGCCATAGAGCTTGTGGAAAAAGTATGTGAACCCTTGACTTAATGACCTCAAAAAAAGCTAATTGGAGTCAGGTTTTAGCACACCTGGAGTCTCGTTAAGATGATGAGTTTGGAGGTGTGGACTACAGCTACTCTGACTGATAAAAAAAAAAAAACCTCAAACGTTTGGAGTTTGCGTTGCACAAGAAGAACAAGCTTATGTGAGCCACGCCTCGCCAAAAAGAGCTTTTCAGTCGACCTATGATCAAGAATTGTTGATTTACATGAAGCTGGCAAGAGTTACAAAGTTATTTCAAAGAAATATTTAGAAATTCACCCGTCTACAGTTAGGCAAACATGACATTGAGTAAAACATGTATGGTTTTAGTTTGGAAGATCCTCACCACTCATGTAATGTTTAAGCCGTTTGTAGTAGATGAACTCAAACTTCAGAAATCATTGTTACGGCCCTTTTAAAAGATGAGAATCTTCTGCTGGCAGTTTGGGACTCAATTGATGAGATTTTCCATGTTTTAGGCTGGATATTGAGGGAAAAACTCAAACATTTGCAAAGGAATAGAGCTGTGAATACTAATAGATTAGTTGTCAACTACTCAATTAATCGCCAACTATTTTGATAATCATTAACTTCTTCTGTGATGTCAGCTTGTTAAATGTGAGTATGTTTCTAGTTTCTTCTCTCCTCTGTGACAGTAAACTGAATATCTTTGAGTTGGGGACAAAACGAGACATTTGGGGACGTCATCTTGGGCTTTGGGGAAACACTGACATTTTATAAACCAAACAACTAATCATAGCCTGGATGCCAGCCGAACTTAGCCCCGCCCACAACATTTGAGGTTGGGAAGTTGGATCTGGACTTGATCCGTTGTGGAACAACTATGCTCCAACCAATCAAATTGTCAGGGCGGGCTCTATACGATGATAGACAGATGATCAACAGTAACGTAATCAACCACGTCACCAAAGAGCGCTTGGGTTGAATTCGTTTTATTATTATCTCAACAATTGAGATGTGTAGATTCCGCCATCGCGTCTGTTATAGAAGATATCGACAGCACCTTAATTTTAAAAGAGGAACAGAGAACCGCGTTTGAGGCATTTGTCGATCGGAAAGATGTTTTCACCATCCTTCCTACGGGATTCGGCAACGTCACATAACTCCGTTGCTCTGATTGGTTGTAGTAGGTCTATCTGTTGCTCTGATTGGTTGTAGTAGGTCTATCTGTTGCTCTGATTGGTTGTAGGTCTATCTGTTGCTCTGATTGGTTGTAGTAGGTCTATCTGTTGCTCTGATTGGTTGTAGTAGGTCTATCTGTTGCTCTGATTGGTTGTAGGTCTATCTGTTGCTCTGATTGGTTGTAGGTCTATCCAATTGAGTGCAGAGGCATTGTCTTTCCTGGTTCAGTTGAAACGCTCCCCATAATCACAGCCCAATGGAGCGGTATCAGACTCATATTCTGACTAGAATCTGAGTATGACGACGTCAGGCTAAATTAATCCAGAAAGAAATTGACAGATGAATCGATGATGAAAATAATCGTTAGTTGCAGCACTGTGTGTGTCTGGAAACAGAGGCTGAAAGCTGCAAAATAACACACCTGATCTGCAGAGTTCATCAAAACATTTAGCAGCTGAAGAGCAGTTTCACTTCTGTTTTTGTATTTCAGGGAGATCAGCACCCACATGGAGCTGGAGGGAAGCACCTCTCTGTGTTTCCAGAGCAGACGAGTCCCAGGGCGCGCCTGCCGAGTAAGAGTGTGTGTGTGTGTGTGTGTGTGTGTGTGTGTGTGTGTGTGTGTGTGTGTGTGTGTGTGTGTGTGTGTGTGTGTGTGTGTGTGTGTGTGTGTGTGTGTGTGTGTGTGTGTGTGTGTGTGTGTGTGTGTGTGTGTGTAGGGCTGGGCGATATATCAATATTATATCGATATCGTGATATGAGACTAGATATCGTCTTAGATTTTGGATATGGTAATATCGTGATATGAGACTAGATATCGTCTTAGATTTTGGATATCATAATATCGTGATATGACATAAGTGTCTTTTCCTGGTTTTAAAGGCTGCATTACAGTAAAGTGATGTCATTCTCTGATCTTACCAGACTGTTGTAGCTGTTCTGTTATTTGCCTTTTCCCCACTTAGACATTATGTCCACATTACTGATGATTATTTATCTAAAATCTAAGTGTGATGATATTTTGTTAAAGCACCAGTTGTCAACCCTAGAATATCGCCGCAATATCGATTTTGAGATATTTGGTCAAGAATATCGTGATATCTGATTTTCTCCATATCGCCCAGCCCTATGTGTGTGTGCGCGTGCGTGCGGGTGTGTTAATGTTTCCCTCTGTGTGTCTGTCAGGTGGACAGGTCGAGGAAGAAGCTCCCGCCGCCGCCTCCTGACGAGGACGATGGTGAAGGTTCGGGGTCGCTAAGTGTCATCGCCATGTATGACTTCAACCCCCAGGAGGACACTGACCTCACACTCAAACAGGTACACACACACACACACACACACACACACACACACACACACAGAGTAGGAGATGTGTGATGATGCAGTGTTTTGTGTGCACAGGGAGAAGAGTACGTCATCCTCCACAAACAGGACCAGCTGTGGTGGAGAGCGCAGGACAAACACGGGTACGACCAAATGAAAACGATTTCAGACACAGCAAAGCAAATATGGATTTTGAATCAAATCTACAGACCTACCTTTATTTACACTTGCTTTTGGTTCTCAGGCTACATCTTCACTCCTACGTTTAAGTTTAAGGCAAGGCAGCTTTATTTGGATAGCACATTTCAACAGGGCAATTCAAAGTGCTTTACATAAAACATTAAAGAGCGGTTAAAAACTATTTAAAAATAAATATCTTGTGCTGCGATTACGCCTGGCGTGTCCGCACTATTCCGGCGTTTCCGAGACCCTAAAACGGAGACATTTGGAAACTGTCTTTGCCCCTGGTTTGGTTAGAAAACTCCGGGGTTGCTTTGTAGTCTGGACGGACACAAACGGAGAACTTTGTAAACAACGACGCTAACGCCAGCGTTCGCCTCCTGATCGGGGTCTCATCAGTCATGACTAGGGTTGGGTACCGAAACCCTAGTTCCTATGCAACCGGTAGGAATTGGACCGGATTAGAACGCAAATTTCGGTTCCTCATTTCGGTTCCACTTAATGTGTCGACTGAAATATTTTCCCTCTGTCGCTCTGAAACGGACGTAAAAATATCACACTTTCTCTGTAGTCTACCGTTAGCTAGCTACTATAAATGTAGGCTACTTTTAAAATGCCATATTTTCCCCTCTGGGAAAGTACTTTAAAACGTTAATATATTGTTAAATTTAAATAATTTTCAGTCAATAAAAAAAGTCTATAAAAGAGCCTTTCTCTGATGTCATTTTTCAGTTTTTCAAGATTCGGATTAGGAATCGGAAGCGTTTTAAAAGTATTGTAATCGTAAAAATCCAAACGATACCCAACCCTAGTCATGACGTGTTCTTCCCTGATTGGCCACTCACCTATCACGTGACCCTTTCAATCAAAAATTGGTTAGATTGTGGAGAGAAGTGTTGATGTAAAGTTGAGTCTGCCGATTACAGATTGTTCATGTTGACTCTCTACTTGTTTTCAGGAACAAAGGCTTCATCCCCAGCAACTACGTGACAGAGAAAAACAATATTGAGGCAAACTCGTGAGTCTGACAACACAGTTCAATATTTTTTTAATGTCTGTCTGTATACGTGTGTGTGTCCTTTGCATATCTCGAGAACTGTTCATCCGATCGACTTCACACTTGACGGGTGTATTGCTAAGGCCCCAAGGAGGCGCAGTGCCAAGTGTGAATGAGCAGAAAAAAAAGCTGCAAGGGCCAATACCAGAGGCGATCGGCCCTTTAAAGGTGCTGTAGGTAGGATTGCGAAGATCCAAAGGCCTGTACTACGACTCAAGATCAACATGCCCTGGATTTCTTTCAGTTACTCGGCTTCACAAACCCTAACTACCGCGGTCCCGCATAAGCTGTGTCTCGACGCTGGTTATGGTTAGGTGGGGGGAAATGTAGCCTCGGCCCTGGAACGTGAACGTTTTGAACGTGGCACCCAAAACTGTATTCATTCTCTTCAACCAGAGGATGTCTAGCTCTTCTTCTCACTGTAAAGCAAAGCATTCATTGTGTTTTTATTTTTGTAATCAAACTGCGGTAACATTGACATAATAAAAATTGTGAATTGCGTTTTTGTTTCCTTGCTGCAGGTGGTACTGCAAGAACATCACCAGGACAGAAGCCGAGCAGCTGCTGAGGCAGGAGGTAACTACCTGTCGATCTGCTCACGCATCTGTTTACATCTACATACACACAGGGCTATTTCAAAGAAATATATATATATATATATATATATATATATATAGATATTGAAATAGATATTGAATATTGATATTATCTGTTTCCCACCTTATTAAGTCATTGTTGATAATTATTGATAATGAGAAATCATTAACATGATCAGTGTCTTCACATAGATGACTGTCGTTAATCATTAATAATCATATATAACTAAAGGCAAACTGAGCAAATTTGTTATTTCAGAAGAGTATATCAGACTGGTAGCCCTTCGTATGACTCAGTACCCATGAAGTAGCTCTCATTTTCAAAAAGGTTGGTGACCCCTGCGCTAGAGCAAGAGCAGTGTGCGGGATTTGTTCCTTTGTTTCGAAGTTGATGTTATTTTCCAGCGCACCTGCACAGAAGAATTTTTGTAATGATGATGTGAGAGTTGTTTCTTCAAAAAAGTATTTTTTTTTTTTCAGCAAAAATGACTTCTTCAAGCTTCTCAGATGTGATGATTCACTGTTTTTCGTTTTCTTAAGTGATAATGAACAGAATATAGACTAGAAAAAATTGGGACTTTTTAACTCAAACAAAAACAAGTAATATAAAGACATCACCTTTTAGCCCTGGAAACATTTTATATTATTTATATTATTTTATATACTTCCGGACGGATTCATGGATAATGAAAGTAACGGGTGTAGCCCTAGCAAAGAGTGTTAGAGGGAATGTTTCCGGCTGTTGACGCCGCCTTCACACTGGCAGTTGAAATCAGCTCCGTAATACGCAATACGCCCCCAGCGGACGTCGTACTACACCATTGAAAAGCTTCGGAAGCGACTCACAAAAATGGCACAGAGACTAGAAGGACTGATAAGTGTCTGAATGTACAATTCTCTATGACCTCTCTCATACAGATATAAACAGGAAGGCTGCTGCGTGGAGAAAAGTTGCCCAGGACGTTGACATGTCACGTCGGTTAAATGTGATATAGGGTATAATGTCAATAGTTTGATGTCTGTTGCTAGCTAACTAATTAGCATTAGCAGGTTTGTTTATCAGTATCATAGCAACGCTAAATTTTGTGAACACATCCGGATGACCAACTGACAAGATTTTTTGCGCACCGCACTCATTCGGATCCAGTTCGGACCCATTCGCATGCAGTCTGCGAATCTCCATAGGAAATGAATGACTTCCGGTCGTTTCGAAGCCGTATCGGAGCTGATTTCAACTGCCAGTGTGAAGGCGGCTTAAGAGTGAATGTTTCCGGCTGTTAAGAGTGAATGTTCCCGGCTGTTAAGAGCAAATGCTCCCGGCTGTTAAGAGTGAATGTTCCCGGCTGTTAAGAGTGAATGTTCCCGGCTGTTAAGAGTGAATGCTCCCGGCTGTTAAGAGTGAATGTTTCCGGCTGTTGAGAGCGAATGTTTCCGGCTGTTGAGAGCGAATGTTCCCGGCTGTTGAGAGCGAATGTTTCCGACTGTTGAGAGCGAATGTTCCCGGCTGTTGAGAGCGAATGTTTCCGGCTGTTGAGAGCGAATGTTCCCGGCTGTTGAGAGCGAATGTTTCCGGCTGTTGAGAGCGAATGTTCCCGGCTGTTGAGAGCGAATGTTTCCGGCTGTTGAGAGCGAATGTTTCCGGCTGTTGAGAGCGAATGTTCCCGGCTGTTGAGAGCGAATGTTCCCGGCTGTTGAGAGCGAATGTTTCCGACTGTTGAGAGCGAATGTTTCCGGCTGTTGAGAGCGAATGTTTCTGGCTGTTGAGAGCGAATGTTCCCGGCTATTAAGAGTGAATGTTCCCGGCTGTTGAGAGCAAATGTTTCTGGCTGTTGAGAGCGAATGTTTCCGGCTGTTAAGAGCGAATGTTTCCGGCTGTTGAGAGCGAATGTTTCCGGCTGTTGAGAGCGAATGTTCCCGGCTGTTGAGAGCGAATGTTTCCGGCTGTTGAGAGCGAATGTTCCCGGCTGTTGAGAGCGAATGTTTCCGGCTGTTGAGAGCGAATGTTTCCGGCTGTTGAGAGCGAATGTTCCCGGCTGTTGAGAGCGAATGTTCCCGGCTGTTGAGAGCGAATGTTTCCGACTGTTGAGAGCGAATGTTTCCGGCTGTTGAGAGCGAATGTTTCTGGCTGTTGAGAGCGAATGTTCCCGGCTATTAAGAGTGAATGTTCCCGGCTGTTGAGAGCGAATGTTTCTGGCTGTTGAGAGCGAATGTTTCCGGCTGTTAAGAGCGAATGTTTCCGGCTGTTGAGAGCGAATGTTCCCGGCTGTTAAGAGTGAATGTTCCCGGCTGTTGAGAGCGAATGTTTCTGGCTGTTGAGAGCGAATGTTTCCGGCTGTTAAGAGCGAATGTTTCCGGCTGTTGAGAGCGAATGTTCCCGGCTGTTGGGAGTGAATGTTTCCGGCTGTTGAGAGTGAAAGTTTCTGCCTGTTTTTCAGGACAAAGAGGGCGGTTTCATGGTGCGGGAGTCCAGTCAGCAGGGAGTCTACACCGTCTCCCTCTACACCAAAACATTAAGGTGATTGACAGCCTGTAACCGGAAGGTTAAAATCCTTACACTGGCTGAGAAAAAACATGAGAAGAAACTCACATGTACAAGAAATCTTCACCTGTAAACTTGTGTTTGTTTTGTTTTCATGTGCAGTTCTAACGGGGATATTCGGCATTACCAGATCAAAATAAGTGACACCGGAGGGTTTTTCTTGGCGGAGAAACACACCTTCAGCTCCATACCTGATGTCATACGCTACCACGAACACAACGCAGCAGGTTCATACTCTCTCTCGTTGTGTACGCTACAGTCACAGATGCCACAGACACATTAACGCTTCGTGTGTGTGTGTGTGTGTGTGTGTGTGTGTGTGTGTGTGTGTGTGTGTGTGTGTGTGTGTGTGTGTGTGTGTGTGTGTGTGTGTGTGTGTGTGTGTGTGTGTGTGTGTGTGTGTGTGTGTGTGTGTGTGTGTGTGTGTGTGTGTGTAGGTCTAGTGACCAGGCTGCGATATGCGGTGGGGCCAATGGGAAGGTGTGTACCTACCACATCAGGATTCAGCTCAGGTAAATAACAATAAACAGACGCTTACTTGTAACATTTGTATCTACTATAATGTATTTGTAGCAGATATAAGTCTTTATAATTGAATTGTATAGCTCCTACTCACAGATGGAAGCTGCCATGTTAAGAAATAATGAATGGCAATGTGTGTATATATATATATATATATATATATATATATATATATATATATACATACATACATACATACATACATACATACATACATACATACATACATACATACATACATACATACATACATACATCTATCTATCTATCTTGTACAGTGTGCGTACATTTTTAAATTGAAAAACGTAACATTTTCTTGGGTGAGGACTCCTGAACCCCCTGCCTTAGGTGACTTATTTGACGTTGACGTATTTGGCGGGGGGTTTAGGCGCCGTTCCTCAAGAAAATGGGTCATTTTGGGTCTCTGTGGTCATTTGGCATGTCTTTGTAGTCGGTTTGTGTCTCTTTGTGGTAGTTTTGCGTCTGTTTTTAACCTTATTTTGGACCGTTAATTTTACCGTATATGTCTACAACATTAGAAAAGCTAGAGCAGATCATAAATAAATTACACTCAAAAAGCTTCAAGACAAAACGTAAAGTTAAAGAAGTCCAAACTACAATCATTAGATCTGAGAAAAGTCTTTTAGTTACATTCACTCGGGCTTAGGAGCTGCCCAAAACGGCTCGGGTGCTGCACCTAAGCCTTACAACGGCAGGAAAAACCCCGGAGTCTTCCAAAAACTGAGGGAAAACAATGCAACTATCACAAAGGGGCTTTGAGATGGTATTGATTGACCTAACTTTCTCTGTCTTCTTTGTCTCATCCTCTTTTCTGTCCATTCTCCCGCCTCTCTTCTTACCTTCCTCTTCTCCCCTGGTTTTCCTCCGTCCAGAGAAGTGGGAGATCAACCCCAGTGAGCTGACGTTCATGAAGGAGCTGGGCAGCGGCCAGTTCGGCCTGGTGAGGCTCGGCAAGTGGAGGGCTAAGCACCAAGTGGCCATCAAGGCCATCAGAGAGGGAGCCATGTACGAGGAGGACTTCATCGAGGAGGCTAAAGTCATGATGTGAGGAGGAGGGGAGGGGGTGGGGGGGGCTGATTCTATTATGGAAAAAAAAATCATAATCACCATTATTTGGGTCAATATTAAAAATGCTGTGCCACGCTAAACTAGTGCAGCTCCACCCCCTGCTGATCGTTCCTTCACGTGGTGTGTGTGTGTGGTGTCTCTGTGTGTGTGTGTGTGTCTCTGTGTCTGTCTGTCTGTGTGTGTGTGTGTGTCTGTGTGTCTCTGTGTGTGCGTGTGTCTCTGTGTGTTTGTGGTGTGTGTGTGTGTGTGTGTGTGTGTGTGTGTCTCTGTCTGTCTGTCTGTATGTGTGTGTGTGTGTGTGTGTGTATGTGTGTGGTGTCTCTGTGTGTGTGTGTCTGTGTGTCTGTGTGTGTGTGTGTATCTGTCTGTCTGTCTGTCTGTGTGTGTGTGTGTGTGTGTGTGTGTGTGTGTGTGTGTGTGTGTGTGTGTGTGTGTGTGTGTGTGTGTGTGTGTGTGTGTGTGTGTGGTGTCTCTGTGTGTGTGTGTGTGTGTGTGTGTGTGTGGTGTCTCTGTGTGTGTGTGTGTGGTGTCTCTGTCTGTGTGTGTGTGTGTGTCTCTGTCTGTGTGTGTGTGGTGTGTGTGTGTGTGTGTGTGTGTGTGTGTGTGTGTGTCTCTGTCTGTCTGTCTGTGTGTGTGTGTGTGTGTGTGTGTGTGTGTCTCTGTCTGTGTGTGTGTGGTGTCTGTGTGTGTGTGTGTGTGTGTCTCCCAGGAGGCTGTGCCACCCTAAACTAGTGCAGCTGTACGGCGTTTGCCTGCAGCAGCGGCCCCTGCTGATCGTGGCTGAGTTCATGGAGAACGGCTGCCTGCTGAACTTCCTGCAGCAGCGGAGCCGCGCCCTGAGGGACGCCTGGCTGCTGTCCATGTGCCAGGACGTCTGCGAGGGGATGGAGTACCTGGAGGGACAGAGCTTCATCCACAGAGACCTGGTGAGCCATGTAACCAGGGTCCAAAATTTACTTTTTTGTCCACCAGCCAAATGGCTAGTGAATGTTCAAATTTGACCAGCCACTTGCATATTTTACCAGCATTTGGCTAGTAGTAGAGATGCACCGATTACAACTTAGGCCATCCGATACCGATTTTAACCGATTTCGATTTCATTTTTTCTAACCACTTTACAGCACACACACATATTTATCTTCTATCTTTTCTTTAATAGAACATGTTGAACAGATAATGGATCACTATAACATAGAACTATATCAATGACTCCTGGTGTGGGACATTCACACACATCTAAAGGTCAATGTTAGAACCATTTCCTTCTCTTCACGTCCAATATCAACTAAAGAAATGTGATTTGGGTTGTTGGTGTGGTCCCTCCACGCCCTACTCTTTCCTTGCAGCTGTTGCATATTGCAAACTTGTTATCTTCTGCACACACGCTGAAGAACCCCAAACAGCTGACATGTTGCAGGTTAATTCACCAGGTTCCTACATGTGGGAGAATAGCGCCGACACGCCTTCACACCGCGAGCGGGTACGAGCCACACACGGCGGAGAAGTTGAGAGAAAGGAAAAAAAGACTGTGCTTGACGAGCGGGATGAGCGTGACGAACGCAACACATGGCAGCTGATTGGACGAACGCGTCACGTGGTTCTTGCTGCTCCCGAATTTCAAAACAGACTCTAATGGCGTCTCGTTCTGAATACGATCTCGTAATTTACGGAAATAGTTCACCGAAACGTGTTTCTGAAAACATTTTAAGCGAGAAATAGCCCGTACAGTTGCTGAATCTGTCTATTTTTTTGATCGACAAAGGTCAGTTTAAAAGATTTTCGTCAGATTTTGAGAGGCGGTGAGCCGAGCCGACCGCTCCTCAGGTGGAGCGTGGAGTGCTGCAGGTCACGTCACGTGTAGAAATGTCAAGTGGGAGAGATGAGGAAGGCTGCCCGGAGTTGGAGGATGCTCCAGCGTCGTATATAGTCTGGTGTGTGGGAACATTTTGGATTTCATGTTACCTATGATGACAGCGGGAATACAACAATAGATAGAACTGCCGCTGTGTGCATGTATTGTGCAACATGCATTCAATATGCAAATTTTAGCTGTATATCATATGCTGAAGTATATTTCTGGAGTGTTAAAGATTAAAGGAAAAATAACAAGAACCTAAAACCGTGATACGAACAGAACCGTGGAATTTGTGAACCGTACCGCCCTTCGTAAACACTCGGCTACGGGTTAAAGTCCTCCAGTGGATCTGGCTGAATGTCCGATGTTTGTGGTTATTTTTGTCTCAGGCAGCCCGGAACTGTCTGGTCAACGATCACAACGTGGTGAAGGTCTGCGACTTTGGGATGACCAGGTACGGCTGCCCTTTTATTTTCCACGTTTTGGATGTACGTTGTTATAAAACCATGACACAGCGTTGGGGGCGGAGCCCCGACGCTTCTTTCTAATGAGAGTTGCTCAGTGGTGCAGGAAGCCGTCACGGAGACAAAACTGACACGTTTTTTTGGACGTTTTTGTCGTGTTTTCAATGTTTTTTACAGAGCCCCCCGGTCCCACTTTGTCAAAAACATTTATTATAACTATCTCGTGGCCTCAAGATAGTAACTTGTAGCCTCGAGATAGTAACTCGTGGCCTCGAGATAGTAACTCGTGGCCTCGAGATAGTAACTCGTAGCCTCGAGATAGTAACTCGTAGCCTCGAGATAGTAAATCGTGGTCTCGAGATAGTAAATCGTCGCCTCGAGATAGTAACTCGTAGCCTCGAGATAGTAAATCGTAGCCTCGAGATAGTAAATCGTAGCCTCGAGATAGTAAATCGTAGCCTCGAGATAGTAAATCGTAGCCTCGAGATAGTAAATCGTAGCCTCGAGATAGTAAATCGTAGCCTCGAGATAGTAACTCGTAGCCTCGAGATAGTAACTCGTAGCCTCAAGATAGTAAATCGTAGTCTCAAGATAGTAACTCGTAGCCTCAAGATAGTAACTCGTAGTAACTCGTAGCCTCAAGATAGTAACTCGTGGCTTCAAGATACGAGTTACTATCTTGAGGCTACGAGATAGTTATAATTATTTTTTTTGACAAAGTGGGACCAGGGGGGCTCCGTAGTTTTTCATGCTTTTTTTTCCGGATATTTTGTTTCCTTTTTTTTGGTGACAATTTTTACGACGTTTTTGTCTCAGTGGCCCAGGAAGCCCTCATGGAGACAGAACTGACCCCCTTTTTTGGACGTTTTTGTCTTGTGTTAAATGGTTTTCTTGCTTTTTTCGACAACTTTTTTGGATCATTTTTACCACGTTTCTGTCGCCATTCCCAAGTTTTTGTCTCTTTGTCTCCATGAAGCCATCATGGAAACAAAACTGACCCCTTTTTTTTCGTGTTTTCAATGTTTTTCTTACTTTTTCTCGGATATTTTGTTGCTTTTTTTTGCAAAAAAATTCGTTTTTGTTGCCTTTCTGGAGTTTTTTTTCCACCTTTTTTGAGGGTTTTTTCTCTGAAGTTTTTGTCTCTTTGGCGCATGAAGCCATCACGGACACATAAATGACCCCTTTCTTTGGACGTTTTTGTCACGTTTTCAATGTTCAATGTTGCTTTTTTTTCAATGTTTTTGAAGAGCTCAAACCCCCCCAATGTTGATCCCAAAGTTTCGCCCTTGATTGTGACTCTCAAAACAACGTATCCACTGATTAACAGACGTCTCTTTGGCCAGAGGGCCTCATGTGAAGGGTACGGAAGTTGCAATTCCTCCGTTTTGGCCGCAACATTCAATGTGCTTCCTGGTGGTACCGCTCTTCACCAGGGACGGAATAAGCTTTTTCCCACAAAATGTTGTAACTATTCCTTTAAAGAATTGTAAACTGTGTAATGTGTGTCAGTTGTCCTGTTCTGACTCTCATCCTGTGTGCAGGTATGTTCTAGACAACCAGTACACCAGTTCTAGTGGAACCAAGTTCCCCGTGAAGTGGTCTCCGCCTGAAGTTCTCCACTTCAGTAAATACAGCAGCAAGTCTGACGTCTGGTCCTTCGGTAAAGAACCGCAAACCCCCCCCCCCTCCCCTCCGCCCCACATGAGCTCTTATTAATCCTCCGAGTCCAGGGTCCCCCCCCCCTCCGTTATAAGCCCTGAGAATGAATGAACTATAAAAATCTAATGACTGTTGTTGGACTTCTTTATCAAGTTAGAGGTGTTATTGATGTGTGTGTGTGTGTGTGTGTGTGTCTGTCTGTCTGTCTGTCTGTCTGTCTGTCTCTGTGTTTGTCTGTCTGTGTGTGTGTGTGTGTGTGTGTCTGTCTGTCTGTCTGTCTGTCTGTCTCTGTGTTTGTCTGTCTGTCTGTGTGTGTGTGTGTGTGTGTGTGCGTGCGTGTGTGTGTGTGTTTGTGTGTCTGTGTCTCTGCCTGTGCAGGTGTGGTGATGTGGGAGATCTACTCGGAGGGTCGGACTCCGTTTGAGACCCACTCCAACTTGGACGTTGTGAATGACATCACCAGAGGAGTCCGGCTGTACCGGCCGCACCGAGCCTCGCAGCCGCTCTACGCCATCATGTACCGCTGCTGGCACGAGGTACTCCACCGCTACTGCTGGCTCTCTAAAAAATACATTTTCTGATTCAAATCCATATCCATTCGAATGATCCGATATCCATTCATAAAATTCACGAGATCGAACTTTCGAGGGACTCCGTTTTAAAGCCTGACTGAAGATCATAGATAGATATTTATTGTCATTTAAAAAGCTTGTATCTACCTTCACGAAAGTGCTCGTTTTGCCACTGAAAGGCTCAGATTAATATTCTAAGTGTCTGACGACATTATGGAAAGGATCCCTTCAGAGATAGACCTTTAAAACCTCTGAGACCTTTCTGTTTAACCAGAAACAGCTCTGAAGTCGCTAGCGCTAAACCCACCAGACTCCAATTTAAAAAGCAATACTTTTAGCGTGAATAGAGCCAAAGTATTTTCACATGTAAATCAGTAAGCTATGTGTTTATTTCAACCAAAACTAGAGTAGTGATGGTCGGAAAAGTGGAAAGACGATTCAGAACGGCTTTTCATAGTTTGATTTAGTTTCTGTCGACTTTGAATGAAGTGTATTTTACGATGCTTAAATCACTGTTTATTTACATGGAGTCTGGTTGGTTTAGCGAACGCAATTTCGCGGATGTTTTTATGTTTAAAAAAAGGATCTTACACTTTAACAGGAAGGCCGACCTCCTCAGAAATCCTTTAGTGGGTTACTACCCCCCTCCCCCCCCCCCCTCCCCTCCCAAATAATGAAAACTGGGCTTTTTCCAAAGTTTTTGTCGCTCTTTTGGATGTTTGTCACATTTTTCTAGGTTTTTTTTGTGTTTTTTTGTCTCTTTTTTGACATTTTTTCCGACATTTGTCGCTGTTTGCCGGGGGTTTTTTTCCGAATGTTTTTCCGAAATTTTTAACGCTCCTTTTTGTCTCTTTTTTTTCAAATTTTTGAGAAAAGTTTTTCAGAAAAGTTTTTCAGAAAAGTTTTTTAAAAGTTTTTGTCGCCTTTTGCCGTTTTTTTCTGTAGTTTTTGACTCTCCTTTCAACGTTTTAGTCTCTTTTTTTCGACCATTTTTTTTAATGTTTTTGTCTTTGGTCTATATCTGAAGGAATCCTTTCCACAATGTTGTCAGACACTTATTGTCAGAATATTACTCTGAGTCTGTCAGCGGCAAAACGAGCACGTTAGTGAAGGTAAATACAAGCTGGACAATTACTCTTAACTCACCTTGTAGCTTGTTTCTCCGCTGCCGACTGCAGCGATCTGATCTCACTTAACCCTCGCGTTGTCTTCCCGTCGATGCAACTTTGTGTTTTTCTGGGTCAAAAGTTGAGCATTTTGTTGTTCTTTTTCTCCACTTTTTTTCAATGTTTTTGTGAAATTTTTTCCAAATCTTTTGTCACTTTTTTGGCGTTTTCTTTAATTAAGTTTTTGACAATTTTTTTACAAGTTTTTGGCACCTTTGGCGATGTTTTTGATGTTTTTTTTGTCACTTTTTCCCACATTTGT
>CM042336.1:22728851-22771351 GCA_023566125.1 Zingel zingel | reverse complement strand
AGTCCAGCATTGGAAATGTTACTTCATTAAAAGTCTGTAAGTGTAATCAGTGTAAAGTTTAGTTAAAGTTTTAAAAGTACAGACCGTTACACTATTATTACTCATAATGTAAAAGCAGGCACCGTCTTTCTAGCTGTTAGTTTGGGAGTTATGGTCAGATCAATGCTACAGTGGAAAATGGTCACTAGATATTAAAATATTAGCAGCAGGAATAGCAAAAGTACGGAGGCCCTAAGGGGACATATAATATGGTATATATGTATATATTATATACATATATATTGGTATATATACCAATCCAAGGCTGGCAAAATGATGCTAACAAAGTACTGCTAACGTTATGTGGCTAACGTTAATACTTCACAATCACAGCATGAGACCGGTGAACAGTTACCGTATCGTTGTTAAAGTTTGGCGATGACACCAGTGGGAACATTTCGTTACGTTTTCAGGAAGATGAAAACCTTTTCCCAACGTTTCTGTCCTTTTTTTCAAAAAAATTGTCACTTCTTGCCAACGTTTGTCGTTTTTTTCTGACAATATTGTCCCTTTTTTACAAAAAAATTGTCTTTTTCCCTGATGTTTTTATTGCTTTTTACCAACATTTTAGTTGCTTTTTAACAAACGTTTCTGTCCCTTTTTTCCAACGTTTTAGTTGCTTTTTTCCAACGTTTTTGTTGCTTTTTTCCAACGTTTTAGTTGCTTTTTTCCAACGTTTTTGTCGCTTTTTTCCAACGTTTTTGTCGCTTTTTTCCAACGTTTTAGTTGCTTTTTAACAACGTTTTAGTTGCTTTTTTTCTCCAACGTTTTAGTTGCTTTTTAACAACGTTTTAGTCCCGTTTTTCCAAGTTTTAGTTGCTTTTTTACAAAAAAAATTGTCACTTCTTGCCAACATTTTTGTCGTTTTTTTCGGACAATATTGTCGCTATTTTACAAAAAGAAATTGGCTTTTTCACTTATGTTTTAGTTGCTTTTTAATCAACATTTTAGTTGCTTTTTACCAACGTTTTAGTTGCTTTTTAACCAACGTTTTAGTTGCTTTTTTCCAATGTTCCAATATCCCGTTGTCCCTTTAGGGTCTCCGTACAGATGTATTTTTGGATGCTATCAGTGACGTGTTATAAATGTCTCTCCCTGCAGTGTTTAATGGAGCGTTACGAGTCTCTGGGTCTGGTCGGGGAGGGCAGTTACGGCACGGTGCTCAAGTGCCGTCACCGAGACTCGGGCCGCCTCGTCGCCATCAAGAAGTTCATGGACTCGGACGACGACAAGACGGTGAAGAAGATCGCCCTGAGGGAGATCAAGCTGCTGAGGGTAAACATGTCAATCCATCAGCCAATCAATCAACGAGTCGCTGAGCATCGAGCGGTCTGTACGCGACTGAAACCTGAGCCACGGAAAACACAAAAGCAGCCTGTCAATCACACGACAACAAGAGTCATATCGTCGACATGAGAGGGAACATTGGAAGACGAGACAAGAAATTCTTCAGTATCTTGCAGTGGTGTAGTCTAATGCAGGGGTCTTCAACGTTTTTTAAATCAAGGACCCCTTAGCTAAAAGAGAGACAAAGCAGGGACCCCCCAACTAAATATATTGTATAAAATAAAGTTGCATATTAAACTGGGCCTACAATAACTTGTAGGGCAGCCTAAAGCCTTTATACATATTTGCATAGAATACTATTAATTATATTATAAATAGCCTAATAATTGTTGGCATGATTTTATAATCATGTTTTAACGTTGAACATACACACGAAGGATGAACTGTATCTGTGGATGGCTACCTTAGTGACACCAGTAAGCCTATCATCCGTGGGGATTCATATTTGCTAATAATATGTTGGATTCATGCGAAGACTTTAAAATTTGGGAGTAAAAAAATCATTTAAAAATGTACTATAATTTGGAGGCCCCCCTGCATTGACTCTGAGGACCCCCTAGGGGTCCCGGACCCCCTGTTGAAGACCCCTGGTCTAATGTATTGTAGTGCTTTTGTGTGTGTGGACCACTATTTGTAATCAAGGATTTTTGCGGACCACCTCATAATACACATAATGAAATATGTCTACACACAGTCCTACCTGAATTAATCCGCACCTCTTAATTAATAGGCCGACTAGCACTAGAACTGTAACTGGTCATCGCATCCGCACAACAGGCTCGTTAAAAGAAAGTTTACTGCACACAACGGCTGCCACATATTTAATTTATTTATTTACTCAAGCGCCCGAGGGCATGATCAGGTTCATTTTAACAACTTTCAACAGCTTATTTCGATAGCAATGGAGTATTAAATCTATATAGTAATAACATAACTTGGATAAAGTCAAAATTTCAAAACCTTTGACGATTTTAGGGGATTATTAATCTTCAGTTTTACAAATCACAAGTTACATATTCTTAATTTTTATGTGAATTTCCTGGTAAAATGAAGGTTAAAAAGCTATTATTTTATATTTATTTTGCTTTTCCACTGACCACCTGCAGTACCCTCACGGACCACTAGTGGTCCGCGGACCACAGTTTGAGAATGACTGTTGTAGTGGGTATACTGTACTGTATATACATACAGTGGCACTCATAAGTTTATGAACCCATGCTAAAGTTGACTAAAAAGAGGAATACAAAAAATAATCTTTTAGAAATTGATCTTAATGCCTTAATTAAAAAAAAATAGGAAACATCCAACCTTAAGGACACCAATTTTCTTTGTGAATGAATAATGTATCGTAAATAAATAAATGTTCTTCCTTAAAATACAGGGGTAATAAGTCAGTACACCCCTATGTATAATTCCCATAGAGGCAGGCAGATATTTATTTTTAAAGGCCAGTTATTTCATGGATCCAGGATACTATGCATCCTGATAAAGAGGTGATAGAGAGATGATCCTGGATCCACTTTTCTGATACACTTTTATGGTTACTGTATCTGAAGTCTCTTTTATATAGACCTGAGTGGTCCCCTAATACTGTATCTGAAGTCTCTTTTATATAGACCTGAGTGGTCCCCTAATACTGTATCTGAAGTCTCTTTTATATAGACCTTAGTGGTCCCCTAATACTGTATCTGAAGTCTCTTTTATATAGACCTTAGTGGTCCCCTAATACTGTATCTGAAGTCTCTTTTATATAGACCTGAGTGGTCCCCTAATACTGTATCTGAAGTCTCTTTCCTGAAATTCAGCCTTTGTGCAGGATTCCAGCCACTAGAGCCAGTCCCACAATGAGCTTTCCTTAGGATGTGCCATTTCTGTGTCTGTAGCTTTAAATGCTATTGGGGAGGAGAGGGGGGGGGGCAAGGTGGAGGGTGGGGGTGTGGCCTTGACCAACTGCCACTTTGCTCGTTTGAAAGCCATGATCTCTCTCTCTCTCACGGGCGGGCCAAATTCTCTGGGCGGGCAAAGCTCTGCTTTGCCCGCCCAGAGAATTTAACCTTCCCCCTTATGACATCATAAAGGGAAGATTCCAGATCGGCCCATCTGAGCTTTCATTTTCTCAAAGGCAGAGCAGGATACCCAGGGCTCGGTTTACACCTATCACCATTTCTAGCCACTGGGGGACCAGAGGCAGGCTGGGGGAACTCATATTAATGTTAAAAAACCTCATAAAGTGACATTTTCATGCCATGGGACCTTTAAAATACAATAAGGCTTATTCTCCGCTCTCATCTTTCCAACCATCAAGCAACTGCGTCACGACAACCTGGTGAACCTTCTGGAAGTGTGGAAGCGTCGGCGGCGCTGGTATCTGGTGTTTGAGTTCGTGGAGCGAACGCTGCTGGAGGATTTGGAGCAAAACCCGACTGGACTGGACCTGAACACCAGCCGGCAGTACCTGTACCAGATCCTGAGGGCCGCAGCCTTCTGCCACCAGCAACATGTGAGGACCAATCAAACACCTCCGTTCTTCTTAATGGGATTTTCTTAAAATTTATTTTAACAACATGCAAAACATACAACTGGCAACATGAACACCCCTCAGGTTTTTTTCGACAATTTTGTCGCTTTTTTCCGACGTTTTTGAAAAAAAAATTGTCGCCTCTTCCCAGCGCTTTTATCGTTTTTTCCGACGTTTGTCATTTTTTTTTTTACGTTTTTGTCATTTTTTTCCGACAATTTCATCACTTTTTTCCAAAATGTTTGTCGCCTCTTCCCGACGTTTTTGACGTTTTTTCCAACGTTTTTTGTAATGTTTTTACGACAATTTGTCGCTTCATCCCCGTCGTTATTTTGACAATTTGACGGTTCTTCCCGACGTTTTTGTCGGTTTTTTTTCGACAATTTTGAAAAAAAAATTGTCGTCTCTTCCTAGCGCTTTTATCGTTTTTTCCGACATTTTGTCATTTTTTTTTTTTTTTTACTTTTTTGTCTTTTTTCGATAATTTGTCGCTTTTTTCCAAAATGTTTGTCACCTCTTTCCGTTTTGACGTTTTTTTTCCGACGTTTTTGTAATGTTTTTTTGACAATTTGTCGCTTCCTCCCGACGTTTTGTCATTTTTTTTTTGACAATTTCGTCGCTTTTTTCCAACATTTTTGTGGCCTCTTCCCGACGTTTTTGACGGGTTTTTTTCCCGAAATTTTCTTTAATGTTTTTACGACAATTTGTCGCTTCCTCCCCGTCATTATTTTGACAATTTGACAGTTCTTCCCGACGTTTTTGTCGTTTTTTTTTCGACAATTTTGTCGCTTTTTCCCGACGTTTTGGTCGTTTTTCTAATGTTCCATTTAATCATTTAACAAAATAGATAATAAGCAATACACCAAATAAACATATGTATAAATGACAACACCAGAGGCCGATCATACACGTCTCTCCGCAGCACAAAGCTTCTTAGGAGTCCTCCAGAAAGTTCAGCTACTTTCCCCGTTTTCTAGTCTAGACGAAAACACGTTTATATGGCGATTTTTCAAAACGCCGCCACCCCGAGCCATCTCACAAAGTGTTGATGGCTTCAAATATGGCTGCTAGCGGAAGGCTTAAAACATTTTCCTTTATTTTGATGATTGCTTTTCTTCTCAGATCATCCACCGTGACATCAAACCGGAGAACATCCTTATCTCTCAGGGAGGCGTGGTTAAGATGTGTGACTTTGGCTTCGCCCGGACCATGACGTCGCCCGCTGAGGGGGGGGTCTACACCGACTACGTGGCCACTCGCTGGTACAGAGCACCTGAACTGCTGGTGGGAGACACCAAGTATGGAAAGTAGGTGTTAGTTTGTGCATCTGAGGATGTGTTAGTGAATGTTGTGTTTCGATACAGACTTTCAGAAAAAGTTGAAAAAAAAGACAAAACTTTCCCAAAAAAGTGGCGAAAGCATCAAAAGTGACAAAAAAGCCACAACAGAGTTAAAAAAAAAAGACATCAAAAAAAGTGACAAATGTCGAGAAAATAAACGTCAAAAATAATGAATGTACACAGGCTGTATATATATATATATAATATATATAACTAGTAGATGTTGGTGAATGTTGTGTTTTGATAAAGATTTTAACGTGTGTGTGTGTGTGTGTGTGTGTGTGTGTGTCTGTGTGTCTGTGTGTGCGTGTGCTTTGTGTGTGTGTGTGTGTGTGTGTGTCTGTGTGTCTGTGTGCTTGTCTGTGTGTGTCTGTGTGTGTGTGTGTGTGTGTGTCTGTGCATGTGTGTCTGTGTGTCTATGTCTGTGTGTGTGTGTGTGTGTGTCTGTGCATGTGTGTCTGTGTGTGTGTGTGTTTGTCTGTGCCTGTGTCTATGTATGTATGTGTGTCTGTCTGTGTGGGTGCGTGTGCTTGTCTGTCTGTCTGTCTGTCTGTCTGTCTGTCTGTCTGTGTGTGTGTGTGTGTGTGTGTGTGTCTGTGTCTATGTCTATGTCTATGTGTGTGTGTGTGTCTGTGTGTCTGTGTGTGTGTGCGTGTGTGTGTGTGTCTGTGTCTGTGTCTATGTCTATGTGTGTGTGTGTCTGTGTGTGTGTGCGTGTGTGCATGCGTGCGTGTGTGTGTGTGTGTCTGTGTGTCTGTGTGTGTGTGCATGTGTACGTGTGTGCGTGTGTGCGTGTGTATATTTGTAGACCGGTAGACGTGTGGGCTGTTGGTTGTCTGTTATTAGAGATGTTAACAGGTCAGCCTCTGTTTCCCGGGGACTCCGATCTCGACCAAATTTACCACATCGTCAGATACTTCGGTAAGCCCATACTGTACGTTAGATAAAAACATACCAAATCTCTTAACTATCTCTAAACACAATGGTACCCTTTTGGCTTCTCATAGGGGACCTGACAGCTCATCACCAGGAGTTATTCTACAGGAATCCTGTCTTTTCGGGAGTCAGACTGCCCGAAAACTCTGTCCGAGTCCGACTGGAGCAGCGCTTCCCTACAGTCACACCCACCGCCCTGGACCTGGCTCAGGTACAGTTTGGTTAGCGTTCATTGACTTAAAGGAGAACTCCGGGCAATTTTTACGTTAATCCTGATCGCTATAAGTATGTGAGTACTGTCGATAGGGAAAAAAAACGAGCCAAATCGGTGCTAGCATCATGGAGCTACTGCAGCTAAGGCCGAGAGCTCCCACTTAGCTAAAACGGCAGTTTTGGGGCATATCATAAAGAGTGCCTTTGTTCCTCTTAACAGACACAAAATGCAACTAAAATGTCTGTGCAACATGAACAGGGCCCTTACATGAAAACAAGATGCGTTTTCAACTCAGACATTGTTTAAATTCACCTACCCTGTTAGCTGCTAGCTGCCGTCTGATGAGTGAGTGTGTTCAGCCAGGCTTCGGTAATAATCATCAAGCAGCAGTTCTGTGTGTATTTGTAGCATATATATCCATTTTGTGTGTAATCCATCTGCCGTTGGTGAATAGTAGTCTCTGCAGTGGCGAACTGTGTGTTAGTTGCCTTAGCCAGGCTAGCAGGTTCGACCGGCATATCCTTCTTGATCCTTCTTGATTCTTGCATATCCACGTTGATCAGAAACCGTAATACTTTTGTGTTGTCTCTTTCAGAGTTGTCTCCAGATGGATCCAGAAAGACGAGCTCAGTGTTCAGAACTGCTAGAACATCCTCTGTTCACACAAGACTCTTTCCACATCAGGTATATCTGTGTTCTTGAAGTTCAACAAGCACTTATGTGTGATTACAGATGCATCCCAAAGAGCTTATTGTGTCCAGCTAGTCTTACTGTACGTACACACCGCCGCCGACTTGAGCTTCTAAAGTTACCGGAAGTCGTTTTCAATGGAAGCTTCTCTCAGCTGCAAGGAGCGTCAAATCTGTCGGCGTCACGTTTTGAGCGACCAGAGCGTCAACCAGAAAGTTCAAATAGGTCAACTTTATGGTAATGAGCTATGACGCGGTTCAGCAGCAAACGCCAGAAACCAATCAGAATATAGACGTCCTTCTCGCTGGCTGATTCCAGAGAAACATATGATGTAAACTTTTGTTTCTACCAAAACATTAGTTCTGAAAAAAAGGAGGAAAAGCTCATCATGGCTGTTGCTGGGTTCCCTATCATTTATGATATTTGCGTATAGGGACCAGTTAACGTTACCTACCGGTCATATGGTCTCTAAACAGTCCGCTCACGGTGAACGGTCACATGGTCACTAAACAGTCCTCTCACGGTGAAGTCCTGCACGGATCAACAGCTGGCGGCTGCTCGCTCTGCCTGCAAGCTGCTGCAGTTCAGCAGCTAACGAGCGAGCTAACTGCTAACAGACACCGCTGCCACCAACAACCAATACAAATTCTGTCATTATATATGTCATTTATAAAAGGTTGCTAGTGTCAACGTATTGGCCGTGCAGTGGCTGCTTGAGCTTTTTTCATGATTGAAGATTGAATGCTACTTCGTCAGAGCGGCCAAAGCCTCAAACAGCTTCCCCGTACTTTTTGACAAGCGTCCTTGACCGGGCGGCATGAGCTTCTTTGCAGCTCAAGTCGGCGGCAGTGTGTACGTACAGTTAGAGTAGGCTGCTACACCTTGAAATGTGTGTTAGCCAGATCAGTAGTGATACAAGGAGTCAAACCACCAACATATTGGTTGTGTGTGTGTGTGCGTGTGTGTGTGTGTGTGTGTCACCAACATATATATTGTTTAGTAGCCTCCAAATTTAAGTTAATCATCACTTTATCTTTCTCTGTATCTACACAGATTTTTGGACGAGCTGAATGCTAAGATCCAAAAGGACCACAGAGACAACTCTACCCTTCCCAAAATAAGCAAAAATCCAAGACGAGAAAGGAACGAAGGGGATGACAAGAACCGGAGAAGCAAGGACAAGAAACAAGCTGAAGATGTGAATGAGAAAGTCAACAAGGAAAGGGAGAGGAAGGAGGATGAGAAGATGGAGAAAACCAAAGGAAAGCAACATTCGAAGCTCTCTAAAACTGTTCGTAACACCTCAGAACCGTTGATATCCAAACAATCCAAAACATTCGGCGCCAAGATTATCGACAATGCAGCAAAAACGACTGTGGCCATGAAAAGTAAACCGGGAAAAGCCACTTGTGTGGATCTGAGAAAGGAACGTGAGATTCCTAAATCAACTAAAACTCGTAATTCTGATTTTTTAGAGACAACCACGACTGCAACCCACCTGAAGGAGAATAACACAGTCGTCCCTAAACCTAAACACGGGAAAGTTGTTTCTCAAGAGACAAGGGAAGACCATTTGAAAACTACAGATACAAAAGATGGAGATTCCAGTGGTTTGAATTCTAGTTGCTCAGACAGGATTGTGCCAAATGTGACTGAGAAAAGTCTGATGGACATCTGGAGATCGTCTAAATCGGAGCCAAGTCAAGAGTTTGGGAAGAGCTGGAACAACTCAAACACAAAAGTGCCCAACTTGTCTAAAAGCTCAACCACTGACCACCCAAATGGGACTTCATCTCCAAAAGCCTCTTTGAATTCAACCACTGATCGTACAGACACCCACTTAACACAGAAAATGGGAAAGTCTTCCACTACAGAATACCCTGAAGGCCCTTCAACAGTTGCAACTTCTAAAATAGCAAACAGTGGCCAAGTAGAGACAAGCTTGACACTTAAAGCATCTCAACCGTCAAGCAGTGACCCCATCAAAGTCGCTACCCCAACTACCCCTTCTGTCACCAAGCCATGCGAGACATTGATGACTTTAGAGCATCAGGGCAATCATTCAATGGACACAGAGCAAAAAAAGGCCTCTGAATGTCCAAAAGGCTTACCCTCAAGCCCTAAGCCAGCCAAAAACAACACATCTTTGTTTACCAGCCCCGTAAAGACTCTTACATCAGATCTTTCAAGGCAGTCATCCACAATTTTAATAGAAGCTAGTCCTGCAATCAGCCCTGCAACTCCACCTAAAGGATCCTTAAATTCAAAGTTGTCCAAAACGGGCTCGTCTTCAGATCCCAAACTCAAAAATGACACCACATGTGTACCCAATAGACCTTCAAAGGGCCTTCCAACAGACAGGAAACCTACAGAAGTATTGTTCGCATCCACCAATCAGCAGGATGTCAATGAGGTCCATGGATGCTTGAAGATTAGCCCAGCTGCAAGCCTTATTGACGTATCCGATGCTTTGGGTGGAGAATACAAGGAGAATCCTGATTCTTCTGAGCTCTGCAGAATCCATCAGCAGAGCACTTCTGAATCCAAGATCACCACAGAATCCAGAATAACCTCAGCCTCCATGCCGAATGAAATCCCTAAAGCCAACACGTCAGTTGGAACCAATTTACTGAAAACACAGAAAGCCTCAGATAAAGAGAACGGAGAAGATTTAGCACTTTCTGTGTCCGTCAGTGCAACAACCAAGTCTTTGGTAAATCAAATCTCAGAGGTTACCAGAAGTTCAAGTTTTGAGCAAAAGAACAGCTCTGAATCCGATGTGAAGTCCCAGAAACCCCCTCACTTCAAAACTGTGATCATAGAACCTAAAACAAAGCTTGGGTCATTTAGCAACAAGTCCGTCGCAACAGTGACCCTAACGACTAAGAAAACTACATTTCCTACAGAGGCAAGAAGGAAACGGGACAACGGAGACACGGCCAACACAACAAATACATATACTTCCGCAGATTCAACTTCATTCGCCTCTACGACGACTCCAGACCACAAAGCCTTGACAAGAAGCTTAGTCTTTCACAACATGGACACTGTAGACGCTGATGAATTTGCTTTCGGTGTACCCCATTCCTCTCCACCACCACCACCTCCTCCTTCCTCCACACCCGTCATTCCCTCTTTTTCTGTCGTCAGCCCAGCCGCCAGTGATCATCATTCCCCGGGGGCAGGTTTTCATCCTGGGATTCACAGCTTTAGGTACTGAAGTTCTCACACATAAGTACAATAGAGCAGTGTTTCTCAAATGGGGGCATGTGTCCAGCTAGGGGTACTTTGGAGGACTGCAGGGGGCAAATAAGATTTTTTGCTAAATATTTTTCAGTTGCAAGGCTGTAGTTACTTCTACTGTCTTTTTTTCTCCAAGTTTGTCACTTTTTTCAAAGTTTTTTTTGAAGGTCTTGTCGTCGGTTTTGACCTATTCTTGCCTTTCTTTCTTACTTTTTTCTACTGTCTTTTTTTCAAAGTTTTTGTCACTTTTTTCAAAGTTTGTCACTTATTCGAATTTGTTGTCATTTTTGTCGCCCTAGTGTTGCCTTCCTTCTTTCTACTGTGTTTTTTTTGGAAATTTTTGTTACTATTTTCGACCTATTCTTGCCTTACTTCCTTCTTTCTTCCGTCTTTTTCCAGGTTTTTCCCCTTTTTACAGTAAATCTATCGCTGACATAGCTGCATTGTTCCTCTTTATATAGACTTTTTTTTTCTACCAAAAATTACTCGCGCTGGTTAGGGGGTACATGGCTTAAAAAAAAAAAATTTCAAAGGGGTAAATTATTGAAAAAAGCTTGAGAACCACTGCAATAGAGTGTCGAGCTACGTAGGAAGATTATCCAGCCCCAGAGCTCCAATTGCACGATTGTCTTGTAGTCAGGGAAACTGCAAACCTATTTAAATTGCTTAACAAATCTGACAAGTGGCGTACTGAAGTTCTCACGCATAACAATGAAGTACTGCTCAAAGATTTTGAGATTCAAGAAGATTATCCTGATTATTCGCATTGGCAAAGTAATTTTAATTTAGAAGTCTGTGGGCCCTATTTTAACAATCTGAGCGCACGACGTGAAGCGCCTGGTGCAGGTGCGTTTAGGGCGTGTCCAAATCCACTTTTGCTAGTTTGACGGTGGAAAAAAGGGTCCGTACGCCGGGCGCCTGGTTCTTAAGGGTTGTACTTAGTGTCTTCATTAATCAGAGGTGTGTTTTGGGCGTAACATGCAATCAACCAATCAGAGATCATCTCCCATTCCCTTTAAAAGCCAGGCGCGTTTGGACCTTGGAGCATTGCTGTTATGATGGAGGATTTGCACAGTAATATTTTTATTTGTAATCTTCTGCGTGTGTGTGTGCTGCTGTGCGTCCCTGTGTGTGTAACAAGCATAGTGTGCACGTGCTGTGCACGAGCCTAGGAGCATTTTACTAATGCTCTGTTAAAATAACAATGAAATGCTGCATTAGTGACTTTAGACCAGGTTTCTGTTGGTCAATGGTGCGATCACTTCCCGCTGCCTCAAGATAGCAATACGCCCAGAATGCACCTGAACACACCTCCCTGTAAGACCAGCACGCCCAGAATGCACCTGAACACACCTCCCTGTAAGACCAGAACGCCCAGAATGCACCTGAACACACCTCCCTGTAAGACCAGCACGCCCAGAATGCACTTGAACACACCTCCCTGTAAGACCAGCACGCCCAGAATGCACCTGAACACACCTCCCTGTAAGACCAGCACGCCCAGAATGCACCTGAACACACCTCCCTGTAAGACCAGCACGCCCAGAATGCACTTGAACACACCTCCCTGTAAGACCAGCACGCCCAGAATGCACCTGAACACACCTCCCTGTAAGACCAGCACGCCCAGAATGCACCTGAACACACCTCCCTGTAAGACCAGCACGCCCAGAATGCACCTGAACACACCTCCCTGTTAGACCAGTTCAGGTGCATTTGCTATTTAAACGACGTGGGCGCTCTACGGTCTTAAAATAGCAAAGACACTTGCGTCGGGCTTTGCGCCGCGCTCCACCAGGTGCAAGATAGGACCCTGTAACTGGTTGTCTGTTTGTTTACAATAACTTCCTGGTAGAAAACTCCTGAGTCCCGTGCATACAATTTAACAGCGCTCAGCAAACAGGGACGAGGAACAACCTGATATACTATCATCTGAGTTATCTAAAATGAATGTTTGATGCTTTTAAATGTCAACACATTAGCTTGGAGAGCTGATTTACCTGTTGGGCCACAGACTCAGGAGAATTACACCACTCAAACTAGCAGTCAGTCCGACCGGCGGTGAGATGTTGCTGTTCCTTACGCTAGATTTGGTTTATCAGAAACAGAAAATAAACACAGCAGAGACAACAGAAAGGTCCATGTTTAACTATGTACCTTTAAACGTTACAGTTACGGCTGACAATGACAACAGAAATAAGCAAGTTTGCAGATTTCACGTATCTCTGCAATTCAAATCAACAGCCAGTTGTCTACCCAGAAGTGATTGTTGCGTTAGCGTGATGTCACGGTGATTCGGTCTATTTTGTAAACTGTTGACATCCCTCCTGGTGTGCATTTTAATTGTCCATTTAAATGTTAACATGGACAGTAATGTTAACATTAATTATTTAGGCAAGTTTCAATATTTTGGGACCCATCCATGCACGTAAAAATATTCCTGAAATCTTCCTAAATGTGTTTCATTCGCTAAGGTTCCCTTCATGTTCCAGTCCAGCTTTAGACCCCCAAACTACAACTCTTCATTCTTGATCAAATGTTTTGTAATTTAACATACGACACAATGAGTTTCATTGTGTTTATCACAGGTGTGTAGACAAGCCGAGGCATCACGGTGGCATCTATAGTCGACTGTCCAATCACATTACAGGATCACTCACTGCACAGGTAACGTTTTCTTTCACTTGTTTTACAACAGAATAACAATGAAAGTGGATGTGCTCTTCCAAAGTTACTATATAGATAGATAGATAGATAGATAGATAGATAGATAGATCATCCAGTAGCTTAGACAACCATAACACAACAAACATACATACACACATATATCTCACATACATAAAAATCACTCACAGAAATTTAAAGAGTTAACAATTTGTGAAGTGATTACAAAGGTCTGGTATGGACTGACCGTGTGATGCAATGACCATGATAAGGTGTGTGTGCAATGGTGGTAGTGGTAGCTTATTATTAAATATTAACCATGATTATGAAAAGACAAGAATGTAAACATAATATAATTGCTTGGCAAACAAGAAAAGAAATAATATACTTTAATAACAATATATAACAGGGAATAAGTTATAAGATGTAATACTCTCTCCCTTCAGGTGTCAGAAAAAAATCTGATCTGCGAGCGCTCTTTCCCGTGCGATCGCTGTAACCTTGGTACCAGCGGTGGCCTCACAGCGACCAAAAGGAAGTCAGACATCCATTTCCCAGATCTCAGAAGCTCCGTGCTGCCAGAGCTCAGAGGACGAGAAGGTACCTTACCATAGTACCTACAATTTAGCAAAGCAAAAATAAACACCCATTCATTTTGCAGGCTCTGTCTGGGCCAATCAAAAGCCAGTTATGTTTATGCCTCATAGTCCAGGTTTCTTTAAAGGCTCTGACACACCAACCCAACGGCCGACCTTCGGCAGAAAAGGCAGTCGGACTGATCAGGTCCAAAAAGTGCCTCGGAACACACCGAAGCAACGCCGACTTGAGCGTACGTTCTGCGCGTGCGCGAGACGTAATACGTCTCCATAACAGCAGACGGTGCTAATCTGTATTGTCGCCCAAAAAATAAAAACCGGCAGCTGATTGTACGAACGCGTCACGTGGGTCTGGCTGCTCCCGGATTTTACAACCGAGCATAACGGCGGCTCGTTCCAAATACGATCTCATATTGTACTAAAATAGTTCACAGAAATGTGTTTCTGAAAACATTTTAAGCGAGAAATAGGCCGTGCATTTGCTGAATCTGTCTTCATTTCAGATCAACAAATTAAATTAAATCAAATTAAAAACAAGTCAATTTAAAAGATTTTCATCAGATTTTGAGAGGCGTTAGTCACGCTCATCCCGCTCGTCATTTCTGGGTTAGTGCTCCACCAATCAGATTGGCCATTGAGTCCGACTGCCCGCCTTCCGATTCAACATGTCAAATCAGCCCAAGTGAAGGCCGACGGCTCCTCCGACTGACGATGGCACGAAACACACCGACCAGACTCGAGTCACGACCTCGCCAGACTGTCTGACGGCCGATAATCGGGTTGATGTGTCAGCGCCTTAAGATTTGACAAGTATTGTCTGAGACTTCACGACCCACAGGAAAACAAATACATGTTTATCAATCCCTCAAGCCAATCAGGGCATTTTTTAAAAAGGGTATTCACTTTTGCACATACAAAAACCAACCAAAATGAAACTTTTGGTCCGAAGCAATGACGGCATAGTTTTCTTATATTTTGCATAAGTCCATTCAGTTGCATTTTAGATATTATGAACAAGACTTGACCAACAGGAAATACATTTCCTTACTTTATCTCACTGTTTGTACATTAAAATAAATTTCCCTCAATCTAAAATATGCTTAAAAAGTACCGTCAACTAAGCTATTTTTGCCCTGATAGTTCTGATAGATCCAATACATGACATAAATACATGCAATAATAACATAACGTGTGAATGGATGTAATTGTTTCAGGTTAGTCGCTTCAAACTAAATATTAATTCATACTAACACCAATCAGTCTGTCAAACTGTGAGTAAAGTCATAATTTGTCTGATGTTTTCTTAGGCAAACACAACAAAGGCACTTCCAAGGATCAGAGGAAAGACAAACCGGCTCCTCCATCGCCATCTGACACACAAAGACCGAAACAAAAGCCCCTTTCAGACTTTACTTTAATGTGACGGCAACTTAACATGTCGAAATAAGCACCCTGTTCACTTTAAATTCACAACAATCTTACAGGCCTCTGGTTATTTGCAACCCATTCTCACCCCGAACTTGTATAATATGGACGCTTGGCCAGTGACTCTCAGCGTCAGATACAACGCAAAAATCACCCTTCAGCGTGTGTGTAGAACGCACCGGGCAGAGCAGCAGCTACGCAGCGCTGTAAGGTGACGTCGTATTTAGAGAGACAACGTAGAGAGTCGTAGGAAAGACAGAAACTCACAGAAGGAGGCTGTTTGGGTCAAACAACACAGAACTTTCTCCCAGTAGACCGGGGATCGTGTCCCACGTGTCATGTTTCCTAAACCCAACTGTCCCGTTCTTCTTTACGTAAACCCAACTGTCCTGTTCTTCTTTACCTAAACCCAACTGTCCCGTTCTTCTTTTCCTTAAACCCAACCGTCCCGTTCTTGTTTACCTAAACCCAACCGTCCCGTTCTTCTTTACGTAAACCCAACTGTCCCGTTCTTCTTTACCTAAACCCAACTGTCCCATTCTTCTTTACCTAAACCCAACTGTCCCGTTCTTCTTTTCCTAAATCCAACTGTCTTTTCTTTACCTAAACCCAATTGTCCCGTTCTTCTTTACCTAAACCCAACCGTCCCGTTCTTCTTTACCTAAACCCAACTGTCCCGTTCTTCTTTACCTAAACCCAACTGTCCCGTTCTTCTTTACCTAAACCCAACTGTCCCGTTCTTCTTTACCTAAACCCAACCGTCCCGTTCTTCTTTACCTAAACCCAACCGTCCCGTTCTTCTTTACCTAAACCCAACCGTCCCGTTCTTCTTTACCTAAACCCAACTGTCCCGTTCTTCTTTACCTAAACCCAACTGTCCCGTTCTTCTTTACCTAAACCCAACCGTCCCGTTCTTCTTTACCTAAACCCAACTGTCCCGTTCTTCTTTACCTAAACCCAACCGTCCCGTTCTTCTTTTCCTAAACCCAACTGTCCCGTTCTTCTTTACCTTAACCCAACTGTCCCGTTCTTCTTTACCTAAACCCAACTGTCCCGTTCTTCTTTTCCTAAATCCAACTGTCTTGTTCTTCTTTACCTAAACCCAACCGTCCCGTTCTTCTTTACCTAAACCCAACTGTCCCGTTCTTCTTTACCTAAACCCAACCGTCCCGTTCTTCTTTACCTAAATCCAACCGTCCCGTTCTTCTTTACCTAAATCCAACCGTCCCGTTCTTCTTTACCTAAACCCAACTGTCCCGTTCTTGTCCTGTGTGTCACGTAACCGTACCTTTTATAAGCCCACCCACAACCTTTTCCTTAATCTAACTGCGCCCAAAGTAACGCCAATAGTCCCGACCAAGCGCATTTAGCTAAAGGAGACTTCTAGCGTTGATAACAACGCCAAAGGCACCTGACCAGGCGTCCGTATGTTACGCGATGGGAGTGAGAATGTGTTAAGTTAAACGTTAAACCAAATAATGACGTAAATACAAGAATACAATTATACATTTTATTAATGATAGTTGATCAAAAGTTTTCACGTTTCTTAAATGATGTCACCTTTTTAAAGCAGCAAACGATCCATTCATATGTAAATGCTTTTTGGGCATTTTAAGAATAAAGAAGCTTTTTAAATAATTCTGATTCGTCATGTCGGTTTACGGTAGAAGCTAAGCTTACAGCTGTAAACTTACAAACTGTACATACGTTTACATTTTCCTTAAAATCTTTATATTTTAGTGCAAAAAAATCAAAATATTTCTTAGATATTACAGCAGTGATGCAGGTAGGTACATTTGGCTTTAAACCTACAGATATTTACTTTCTCTTAGCTTTTGTTTAAGAAATAAAATGCAAAATACCCAAAAGAAGATCAAAACATCACGGTATCGCTTTAGGACTCGTCACTCGAGTCCTCTGAAGAAAACAAACCAATTTTCCATGTGTTCTCATCCGTCCTTCCCGCTCTTTTGGGCAGCGTTGCCGCTGACTCGTCGCTATCTGATGCCGTACTGTAACCTCTCTGAGGCAGCTCTCCCATTGGCTGAGAGATGAAACCGTTAAACCATGGGAGAGAGCCAGCCGCGTGTCCTCTGCTATTGGTCAGGAGGTAGTTGAGGAGGCTGTCAGTGTTTTTGGTTTCTGGTTTCCTTGGCGGTGATTGGACGGCTGGCTTTTTGGTTGTGGCCACCACCTGCTGGAAAAGTATGGCAAGACAAGTTTATTGCGTGGCACTTTTCAAATAAGTCAGGGTTTCCACGGGGTCTTAAAAAGTCTAAAATTTCAAAATCAAAATTTTAGGGCTTTAAAAATCTTAAATTACAAGCCTTAATTTCCCTACGGCCATGCAACACTACCTCTAATGCTCTTTGTTTTATTCCATGGTGTTGTAGTTCTTTCTGTCAAATATAATTTCGCTGTATTATGACTACAAATGAGACCATCATGCAACTTTAACTGCAGCAAAAAAGTGTCAAAAATGTCGGAAAAGCTTCAAAAACACTGTAAAAAAAAAACAGAACGAACGCCAAAAAAAGAACAGAAAAAACTAACAGAGGCATCTTATGTTTTTAATTTTATATTTTGACTCTAAAAAATAAAAGTTGCACGGTCGACGGGAAGACAACACAAGGGTTAATTACCTTCTTTGTGATGGGTCTGGTTGTTGTAGGTGTTGTTGTTGTTGTTGTGGTTGTTGTTGTTGTGGGTGTTGTTGTTGTTGTTGTGGGTGTGGTTGTTGTTGTTGTGGGTGTGGTTGTAGATGGGGCGGGTGGAGGTGGGGGTGTGGGGACAATGAAAATCCCGCAGGTGTCCACAGCAGAACCATCGATCTCTGGGAGATCAAAATCCAACGGAGAGGAGACGGACCGAGCTGATGGAAGGAGATAAGAGGTACGTTTTTACTAATTTACTGCACTTTAAAATGAACCACAACAGCTTTTAATATCACTATGGATCAGTCCGTACAAAGAGTTAACAACAGAATGAATAAGTCAGAGCAGGGATTGTATATAAATTACCAAAAAATATCAGAAGCCAGTCTGTAACTCTAGATTCGGCTACTAGTGAATGTTAAAAATGTTTAAAACGTGAAGTTTTAAACATTACATGTCATTTAGCTGACGCTTTTATCCAAAGCGGCTTACAATTGCTACATATGTCAGAGGCCGCACACCTCTGGAGCAACTAGGGGTTAAGTGTCTTGCTCAGGGACACATTGGTTGATGTACCGCAGTGGGAATTGAACCCAGATCTCACACACAACAGGCATGTGTTATATCCACTGCACCATCACCACCACCAAACAAGGACCCTTTAAGTGTTCGGGCTGGTAAGTTGATGTACCCCAAAAAAATTATCCGCTGAAATATAGAAGTTCTTTCGCCATGCAAAGTCTATGGGAAAAGTCTTTCTGGGTCAGAGGGGTGCAGTTCCACCGCTGGCCGCTAAGCCCATGGTGGCTTTAAGAAATGGCGCTGTTCCTGGGGGCTTGGTGTGTCCATTGTCCATTTCCCCGCTACCCATTCATTTCTATGGGAGCAGCCGTGCAATGCATTCTGGGAGCGTCGCAGAGACTTTGCCTTCTCCTCATTTGCATGAAGTTAAATCCAGCCAACTTTATGCAAATGAGGAGCAGCCGGCTCGGCTCGTCGCCTCTCAAAAGCTGACAAAAATCTTTTAAACTGACCGTTGTCCATCTGAAATGAAGACAGATTCAGCAACTGCACGGCCTATTTCTCGCTTAAAATGTTTCCAGGAACACGTTTCGGTGAACTATCTTCATAAAATAAGAGATCCGAGCATTAGGGTTGGTTTTGAAATCCGGGAGCAGCCAGCCCACGTGACACGTTTGTCCAATCAGCTGCAGCCATCGCGGTTGTAAGAGGGCGGAGATTGTTTTCTTTGCTTGTCATTGGTCAGTGAAGAGAAACTGGTGGCGAGCTCACTAGCATGCATCCGTGAGAACAACGCGTATATGGACACTCACCATAAGGCAGTGGTTGTTAAACTTTTTATAATAATGTTGTGTTTTTAAGCCGAGTACCCCCTGACCAGCACTTTATAAAGAGGAACAATACAGCGATGTCAGCGATAGACTTACTGAACAACAGCTTTGAAACTGAAAAACATTTAAATGATGATGAAGAAAGGCGACAGAAACTTAAATAAAACGACAAAACCTTGGAAAAAAAGATGGTAGAAAGAAGGAAGGAAGTAAGGCAACAATAGGTCAACAAATAGTTATAAAAAACTTCTAAAATAAGTGACAAACTTGTAAAAAAAAAAAAGACAGTAGAAGGAAGGAAGGCAACAATAGGACCAAAGGAGGCGACAAAACTTTGAAAAAAGCGAAAAGAACTTGGAGAAAGAAGGAAGGAAGGAAGGAAGGCAAGAATAGGTCAAAAATAGTAACAATAATTCCCGAAAAGTGACAAAAACTTTGAAAAATGTGACAAACTTGTAAAAAAATAAAAAAATAAAAAGACAGTAGAAGGAAGGCAGTAATACAGTAGGTCCAAAGAAGGCAACAAAAAACTTTGAAAAAAGCGAAAAGAACTTGGAGAAAGACAGAAAGAAGGAAGGAAGGAAGGAAGGCAAGAATGGGTCAAAAATAGTAACAATAATTCCCGAAAAGTGACAAAAACTTTGAAAAATGTGACAAACTTGTAAAAAAAAAAAGACAGTAGAAGGAAGGAAGGCAACAATAGGCCCAAAGGAGGCGACAAAAAACTTTGAAAAAAAAAAAAAGACGGAAAGAAGGCAAGAATACAACAAAAACGTAACTGAAAAACATTTAACTGCTACATTTCAAATGTTGAGAATCCATGAGTTCATTCATTATTATAGTATAATTATTTTACGAGTTAATGATGACGTATTTTTAAATTAGCATTTTGCAAAAAACCTCCCGTACCCCCTGCAGTCCTCCAAAGTCCCCCGAGGGGGACACGTACCCCCATTTGAGAAACACTGCCCCACGTGTTCTTACAGAACACTAATGTTTCCGTTTCGTAACAGTGTACCTTTGACTTTAATCTGATCCGAGGTCAGTGAGTGTTGTTCTGCTGCTATCTGATCTGTCACTCTGTGTTGCATATTTAATGATAACAGGCCTAAGGTGTGTTATTCTTTTGTCTTTGTCTTTTGTTTGCAGTAAAGCTGCCACGAAGACAACACGCCGTGTCCTCAGGTCAAATTGCACGGTCGGCTGGAAGGCAACACTAGGGTTAAAACCTAAATTCTGTGCCAAGATAGGGTTAGGGGGTTAGTGTAGATAGATAGTGATAGTGTAGAAAGGGAATTTCGGCGGAAAAGACATAGGCCCAAAGGCCGAGATATCCGACTCCAATTAAGTCTAATTCCCGCGTATTCGTTGATAGGACTAATGGATACTAAAACTCAACTAAAATTCAAGTTAGGCAAAGTTTACTGAGTCCAGCAGGTAAAGGTGCCGTAGGTAGGATTGTGAAGATCCACGACTTAGCCTGAACAAAAATTTGAACATCGACAACTTCTCAGTCCCTCCCCCCTTTCCGCTAAAGCCCAAAACGGTCTCCTAAGCCCCTCCCCCCACAAGGGAGAATGAATGCGTGTGCATGAGCAGTGATTGACACGCAGTTAAGGTGTGGACACACAGAGCCGATAATCAGCCGTCGGACAGTCTGGCGAGGTCGTTGACTCGAGTCTGTTCGGTGTGTTCCGTGCCGTCGTCATTTTGGACGATTTGACATGTTGAATCGGAAGGCGGGCACTGCCGGCAGTCGGACTCAAACGACCCATCTGATTGGTGGAGAGCTAACCCGGAAATGAGGGGCGGAATGAGCGTGACTAGAGTCTCTCAAAATCTGACGAAAATCTTTTAAACTGACCGTTTAACCAACTGCACGGCCTATTACTCACTTAAAATATTTTCAGAAACACGTTTCGGTGAACTATTTTAGTACAATATGAGATCGTATTCTGAATGAGCCGCCATGACCAGACCCACGTTATGCGTTCGTCCAATCAGCTGCCGGTTTTCATTTTTGGGCGACAATACAGATTAGCGCCGCTTTGGTGTGTTTCGAGGCATTTTCTGAACAGTTAGACACCCCCCCCCCCTTGGCCCTGATTGGTACATCTGAACAGTTAGACACCCCCCCCCCCTTGGCCCTGATTGGTGCATCTGAACAGTTAGATACCCCCCCGGCCCTGATTGGTGCATCTGAATAGACTTAACCTTAACCATCACAACTAAATGCCTAACCTTAACCCTTACCCTCACCCTAACATAACCTAATTCTAACCCTAATCCTAAAACCAAGTCTTAACCCTCAAACAGCCCTTTAACCTTGTGGGGTCCAGCATTTTGGACCCACAAAGCTGTCCGGATCCAACAAATATACTGTATTCCTGGTTTTTGGACCCCACGAATATAGTTAAAGGAGAACACAAACACACAAACACACACACACACACACACACACACACACACACACACACACACACACACACACACACAAACACATATATATATATATATACACACACATAGTGTGTCTCACTATCTTTGTGGGGACCCGTCATTGACATAATGCATTCCCTAGCCCCTTACCCTAACCTTAACCATCACAACTAAATGCCTAACCTTTTTTTTTATAAATATTTTAAAGATGCCTCGGTTGTCCTTTATAACTTTTATTCTGCCTTATCTATATTTTAATAATTTGATTGTGTTTCTGTCTTTATTGCTAATATTTATTATTATTATTATTGTTATTATTACAAATTGAATTACTTGCCTCAAGATTTTAACATGATGATACACATGTCTTTGGTGTGGTTTTATTCAATGATGGATTTTAATTATTTATGGTTATTTATTGTGTGGCACTTTTTACTTTTTAAAGCACTTTTAAACACAGCACGTATTACTAATTTTTAATGGTACGTATATTTATTTTTTGACCTCAAGGGCAAGTAATTCAGACAGTATTTTAGACCCTTTAAATATTTTAATTTTAATTTTTGAGGATAATGTCTTTAATATTGGGTTAAGAATTTATCTTTTATTGTGACGCCGGGCTATTTATTTTATTTACATAACTATATATATATATATATATATATATATATATATATATATATATATATATTTTTTTTTTTTTTTTTTTTTTATTATTTTTTATTTTAATTATTTATTTTGTAATGTCTCTAGGAGAGAGGCCAAGGTAGGTGTGGAGTTGAGCTTTTATTTAAAGTTTTAATCTCCCGCTGTCCGTCCTGTCCAGCGGTTCTTTTAACCTGTTTTTAATATCTGCCCGTCTTTTAAACAGCTTTTTTGTATAACCGAACCCGGCTTTTTTAAGGAGATTTTTAAGTGTTTAATTCACACCAGTGGTCCTCTTGTGCCCGTGCCCATCCTAGGCGTTGCATTTTAACCCAAAACTAACCTTAACCCTTACCCTAACCTTAACCATCACCACTAGATGCCTAACCTTAACCCTTACCCTCACCCTAACCATAACCTAATTCTAACCCTAATCCTAAAACCAAGTCTTAACCCTCAAACAGACCTTTAACCTCGTGGGGTCCAGCATTTTGGGCCCCACAAAGCTGTCCGGACCCCACAAGTATACTGTATTCCCCGGTTTTTGGACCCCACGAATACAGTTAAATCAGAACACACACACGCCTAAACTATTTTTATGATTTAAGTTTAACCTTCTGTGCATCAAGAGTACTTTTAACCACTTCCTCAATTTGACTGCACACATCTCTTTTGCAACTAACCAACCCGGTCTCACGGCAGTTCGTGTAAATGTCACATTATTTTTAATCTATTGATACGTGTTCACAGGGATGTTTTTCTTGTTTTTTACGTGTTGGCCAGCACGAAATACTCTACAGGGAAAGGACGCCTCACACACCAGGAGACGGCCGAAAAGGACGCCTCACACGTCGGGAGACGGCCGCGGGGACGCGCAACAATGTGTTGTTTGACCCGTCCACCACCCCGACCAACCTCCCTACGCGGATTTTAGGCTTTTCATACTACTCCCTACCATTTTCGTACTGTGACCACGAAATATGCTCCCCATTGAAACACATTACTTCACATTTTCGTCCTGGCCACCACGAAAAAAACGAGAAAAACGTCCCAGTGAACACGTATCAATAGATTAAAAATAACGTCACCATTTCACGAACTGCCATGAGACTGGGCTGAACTAACACATACACACATATTCATAATAAAATATTCCTACAATAGTCACTTACGACTTTTTTCTTAATTAACGTGCACCGCAAATTAAAAGTCGGCTGTAATTTGATGAAGATTCTTCATATTACGATATGGTTTGTATAGGCTATAACTAGAGTAGAAAAGTAGAAAAAGGGGGTAAGTTGTTCCTGCTCCGTTTTGAACATTGAAGTCTTTATCTGAATTATTTTCAATCATTTTTGAAAGATATGTTTGCTGAGTATTTAGTTATTGTTGTTTTTCTCGCTTGTAGGCTACTGAAATGTGCCATGTTGTTATTTCTTTTATTACATTTGTAACATATCAAGAAGAAAATAAAGAGTTGTACTCACCGCGAGTCATGTCGACGCTCTGAACTCTGAGGAAGAGGAGGAGGAAGAAGACAGACAGAGCTGTCGACCTGCGGGACATGACTATAGAAACGCAAACACAAACAGAAAGAAAAATATAGATGAAGGCAGAGAGAAAGTAGGAATAATAGTGTTGAAGGAGGACGGACTGCAGACAGACTGATGAAGATTTATGATTGAGGGGATGGAGAATAAAAAGGGAGGGAAGTAGTGAGGAGGGAGGAGAGAAGAAAGATGGATGATGTCTAGACTAACGTTGTGTCTGAGCAGATCTGACAGGATTTGTGGTTCTGAGTTGCAACAGATTAATCCTTCTCTCATTCCTGGGAAGGTTTACGGAGCAACGTTAACTAACCTCAGCAACGCCCTGGCTCACAGCGACACACGTTACAGACTGTGTTCCACTTATTGGCGTTGCAGGATTTACAATCATCATTTTTTTCGATAAAATGAAAATTATGATTTCCGACAGAGGAGCAGATTCCGCCGTTGGTTCGACTCCGACCTGCGGCCCTTTGCTGCGTGTCATTCCCCCCTCTCTCTCTCTCTCTCTCTCTCTCTCTTTCTTTCTCCCCCCCTTTCACATCTTCAGCTGTCCTATACTGTATATTAAAGTATACTATTTGACAGGACAGATGAAGACATGAAAGGGGAGAGAGAGAGGGGGGAATGACATGCAGCATGCCGCGTCAAGGAGTTAACCTCTATATATGGGCGCCCGCTCTACCAACTGTGCTATCCGGGCGCCCAGACTCTCGTTCTTAGCCACAATTACAACTTTCCTAGCACGTTTTATCCGGTGTAGCCAGCTCGCTAATTATCTAATGTGCATTAGCGTTATGAGTTAGTTCAAAACTCTGTCTCTGACGTCATTGGCTTTTTAATGTTTTTAAATATCAACAATCTTTGCGCAGCATCGCGTACTGCACCTTTAAGAGTTATTTATTTTATTCCACAGTCTTATGCTGCCTATACATGATAAGCGATTTGTTCTCCGCGTACCGCTACGTACGGCGCGGAGCAAAGCGCAGGTATCGTTATCAAGGGTGGCAAGGAAGCTATTTCCCATTGCTAGGTAACGACATGCTGTTGTCTCAAAAGTTAGCGGCAGCTAGGTCAAAGTTGAAATAATTTTAACTTTGAGCGCAGCAGGAAACGTCAGAACAGGTGGAATGAGAGGGTGAGAGGGGGAAACGCCAGAGCAGGGGGAATGAGAGGGGGAAACGCCAGAGCAGGGGGAATGAGAGGGGGAAACGCCAGAACAGGGGGAATGAGAGGGGGGAACACCAGAGCAGGGGGAATGAGAGGGGGAAATGCCAGAGCAGGGGGAATGAGAGAGGGAAACGCCAGAGCAGGGGGAATGAGAGGGGGAAACGCCAGAGCAGGGGGAATGAGAGGGGGGAACACCAGAGCAGGGGGAATGAGAGGGGGAAACGCCAGAGCAGGGGGAATGAGAGGGGGAAACGTCAGAACAGGTGGAATGAGAGGGTGAGAGGGGGAAACGCCAGAGCAGGGGGAATGAGAGGGGGAAACGCCAGAGCAGGGGGAATGAGAGGGGGAAACGCCAGAGCAGGGGGAATGAGAGGGGGAAACGCCAGAACAGGGGGAATGAGAGGGGGGAACACCAGAGCAGGGGGAATGAGAGGGGGAAATGCCAGAGCAGGGGGAATGAGAGAGGGAAACGCCAGAGCAGGGGGAATGAGAGGGGGAAACGCCAGAGCAGGGGGAATGAGAGGGGGAAACGCCAGAGCAGGGGGAATGAGAGGGGGAAACGCCAGAGCAGGGGGACTGAGAGGGGGGAACACCAGAGCAGGGGGAATGAGAGGGGGAAACGCCAGAGCAGGGGGAATGAGAGGGGGAAATGCCAGAGCAGGGGGAATGAGAGAGGGAAACGCCAGAGCAGGGGGGAATGAGAGAGGGAAACGCCAGAGCAGGGGGGAATGAGAGGGGGAAAGCCAGAGCAGGGGGAATGAGAGGGTGAGAGGGGGAAACGCCAGAGCAGGGGGAATGAGAGGGTGAGAGGGGGAAACGCCAGAGCAGGGGGAATGAGAGGGGGAAACGCCAGAGCAGGGGGAATGAGAGGGGGAAAGCCAGAGCAGGGGGAATGAGAGGGGGAAAGCCAGAGCAGGGGGGAATGAGAGGGTGAGAGGGGGAAACGCCAGAGCAGGGGGAATGAGAGGGTGAGAGGGGGAAACGCCAGAGCAGGGGGAATGAGAGGGGGAAACGCCAGAGCAGGGGGAATGAGAGGGGGAAACGCCAGAGCAGGGGGGAATGAGAGGGGGAAACGCCAGAGCAGAGGGAATGAGAGGGGGAAACGCCAGAGCAGGGGGAATGAGAGGGGGAAACGCCAGAGCAGAGGGAATGAGAGGGGGAAACGCCAGAGCAGGGGGAATGAGAGGGGGAAAGCCAGAGCAGGGGGGAATGAGAGGGTGAGAGGGGGAAACGCCAGAGCAGGGGGAATGAGAGGGGGAAACGCCAGAGCAGGGGGAATGAGAGGGGGAAACGCCAGAGCAGGGGGAATGAGAAGGGGAAACGCCAGAGCAGGGGGAATGAGAGGGGGAAATGCCAGAGCAGAGGGAATGAGAGAGGGAAACGCCAGAGCAGGGGGGAATGAGAGGGGGAAACGCCAGAGCAGGGGGAATGAGAGGGGGAAAGCCAGAGCAGGGGGAATGAGAGGGTGAGAGGGGGAAACGCCAGAGCAGGGGGAATGAGAGGGTGAGAGGGGGAAACGCCAGAGCAGGGGGAATGAGAGGGGGAAACGCCAGAGCAGGGGGAATGAGAGGGGGAAAGCCAGAGCAGGGGGAATGAGAGGGTGAGAGGGGGAAACGCCAGAGCAGGGGGAATGAGAGGGTGAGAGGGGGAAACGCCAGAGCAGGGGGAATGAGAGGGGGAAACGCCAGAGCAGGGGGAATGAGAGGGGGAAAGCCAGAGCAGGGGGAATGAGAGGGGGAAAGCCAGAGCAGGGGGGAATGAGAGGGTGAGAGGGGGAAACGCCAGAGCAGGGGGAATGAGAGGGGGAAACGCCAGAGCAGGGGGAATGAGAGGGGGAAACGCCAGAGCAGGGGGGAATGAGAGGGGGAAACGCCTGTGTCAGTGAATGAGTAGGAGTCAGTCAGATGTTTTCTTTGCTTGTCTGGAGTTGAATGGACGTCAGTGAGGCTGACATGTTTGTTTCTTTAAATGGTTTTCTTGACATCCGTTGCCATGGAAAGAGGAGACGTCACTTCTTCCACCTGGAGTTTCTCTGCCAGGTTTCCTTAATCAGTTCTACCGTTTCACTAAACCTCTCAACAGCTTGTGTAATTATATTCCAGTAGAGATTAGTGAAGCATTAAACCTCTAAGCTTCCTTTGATCTATGGAGTGTGTGTGAGTCTGTGAGTGAGTGTGTGTGTGTGTGTGTGAGAGAGAGAGAGAGAGAGAGTGAGTAAGTGAGTGAGTGTGTGTGAATGAGTGAGTCTGTGTGTGTGTGTGTGAGAGAGAGAGAGAGAGAGAGAGAGAGAGAGAGAGAGAGAGAGAGAGAGAGAGAGAGAGAGAGTGAGTAAGTGAGTGAGTGTGTGTGTGAATGAGTGAGTGTGTGAGTGAGAAAGAGAGAGAGAGTGTGTGTGTGCGTGAATGAGTGTGTGTGAGTGAGAAAGAGAGTGTGTGTGTGTGTCTGTGAGTGTAGTCTGTGTGTGCGTGAGAGAGAGCGAGAGAGAGTGTGAGTGAGTGAGTGAGTGAGAGATGTGTGTGTGTGTGTGTGTGTGTGTGTGTGTGTGTGTGTGTGTGTGTGTGTGTGTGTGTGTGTGTGTGTGTGTGTGTGTGTGTGTGTGTGTGTGTGTGTGTGTGTGTGTGTGTGTGTGTGTGTGTGTTTCCCAAACATCATAGTCATAAAGGATGACGCAAAAGAGAAAATGTTGTGGTTGGGTTTGTCTGGGATCCCGTCTGGATATTTTAAGATGTTATCAGACGGAAAGTAACACAAACTGTACTTCAGTACAACATTGGTGGTACTTAATATTTCAGCTTCTTTATTCTTCTATTCCGCTACAATTCAGAGGGAAACATTGTTTTCACTTCACTATTTTTGACAGTTGATGTCAAGTTATTTTGCATACTAAGATATTAGTTTCAAAACATAACAGTTGTGTAAAATATCCATTTTTAGTGCACAAAATCATCTTAACTGAGTCCTTAAAGGTGCTCTAAGCGATGTCACACAGCAAATATGAAAACATGAGTAGAGGAGCCTCTTAGACAGAAGAGCCCTTTTTTGGAGTTATGCCAGTTAAAAGGTATCGATTGGTCAGTTCCCTGCTCCAATCATATACTTGCATATATCACGTCTTATGTCATACAATGCACAGAAATATATATACTATGGTTTAACCAGCCCAGTCTCACGGCAGTTCGTGAAATGGTCACGTTATTGAATCTATCGATTCGTGAACAGGACACGAATGTCGTTTTTTTCGTGTAGTGATTACGAATTTTAATTTAATGTATTTAAATGGTAAGCATATTTCGTGATCACAACACGACAACGGTAGGGAGTAGTATTAGAAGCCAAAGATCCGCGAAGGGAGGTTGGTCGAGGTGGTGGACGGGTCGAACAACACAGGGCTTTCACCCCGGAGAGCGGGGATCGCGTCCCGCGTGTTGCAGTTCCTTTTGTCGGCGTGTCCGGCGTGTGACGGTTCCTTTCCCAGTTCTTTTTTATCGTGTCTGTGCGCCCGGGGAATGCATCCCCGTGTGGCGGTCTGTCCGTTGTTGTTGCCGGCGTGTGGTGTTTAATTTCCCCGGTCCGTCCTGTTATTGTCGCCGGCGTGTGGCGTTTAATTTCCCTGTGGCAGTACACAAAATGAAATTCTAATGAAATTCGTAACCTGTACACGAAATAAACGAGAAAATCGTGACCTGTACACGTATCAATAAATAAAAATAACGTGACCATTTCACGAACTGGCGTGACACCGGGTTGGGTTTAACAGCAGAAACGAGAGAGCGACAAATTTGAAGATCGGGTCGGTCGTCTCTCCAGATGTCCATGGAGTCTGTAGATTGATGCTGAAATCTCTGATGTAATAAAGCTTTTTATAATCAAGCATCAGTGTCAGCAGAGTTCCTTTCCACACATCGGCAACGCAGCGCTGCAACTGAATATACGACAACTTCAACCAATCGTAAAAGACAACGGCATTAACTTCTACCGGAAAAGGTAGGGCCTATCTAGCGGAGGATGGACCCTCCTGATTGGACAGAAGGACTGTGTCTGTTAAAAGTAGGCGCTTTTCCGTGTATTTCACCTCTTATTCCTGTTAAAAGACAGACAGAGGACGGACCCTCCTGATTGGACAGACGGACTGTCTGTTAACAGGAAGGAGAGGTGAAATACACGGAAAAGCGCCTACTTTTAACAGACAGACAGTCCTCCTGTCCAATCAGGAGGGTCCATCCTCCGCTAGATAGGCCCTACCTTTTCCGGTAGAAGTTAATGCCGTTGTCTTTTATGATTGGTTGAAGTTGTCGTATATTCAGTTGCAGCGCTGCGTTGCCGATGTGTGGAAAGGAACTCTGCTGACACTGACGCTTGATTATACCTCTCATTCCTGTTAAAAGACAGACAGTCCGTCTGTCCAATCAGGAGGGTCCGTCCTCTGTCTGTCTGTCTGTCTGTCTTTTAACAGGAAGGAGAGGTGAAATACACGGAAAAGCGCCTATTTTTAACAGACAGACAGTCCTTCTGTCCAATCAGGAGGGTCAGAGTTCTTGATCCTCTCCCATTATCTCGTCACATCTAAACAAAAGGCACCTCGTTTTTTAGGCTGTCAACTTTGGTGCAGACTGAAATTACTCGACGACTGTGTGAGAAGTAGACATAATATTTATAAAAATGGCTGAAATTTAAAAGTAAAAAGAACTGAGATTCATAATGCAAATTCAGTATTTTTATTATTAATTAGAAAATGTATAAATAGAAAAGTATTGTATTTGTGTGAAAAGAAAAAACTTCACTTCTTTGGCTCTGAACTTTTAAAGTGCAAAAAAGAATCAGGATACAGATAACGATTAGTTAATACAGTTTGGTGTTAGTAAGGAGTGAATAAATAATCAACATCTGCAGCAGAACATCTGCATAAAACTAAACAAAAAAAATATCTTTAGTATTCCAGATCTGGAGGATTATGGTTTCATGTTTTTATCACATGAATCAAAACTTAAATTAAACAAACGTACGGTGGCCCTGAAGTGCAAAACACAACAGCAAATATGAAAACACTTCAACAAGTCATAAAATACAACAGCTTTCGTGTTGTCCTATTTTCTGTCGTGTTGTCCTATGTGCCGTCGTGTTGTCCTATGTGCCGTCGTGTTGTCCTATGTGCCGTCGTGTTGTCCTATGTGCCGTCGTGTTGTCCTATGTGCCGTCGTGTTGTCCTATGTGCCGTCGTGTTGTCCTATTTGCCGTCGTGTTGTCCTATGTGCCGTCGTGTTGTCCTATGTGCCGTCGTGTTGTCCTATGTGCCGTCGTGTTGTCCTATTTGCTGTCGTGTTGTCTTATTTGCCGTCGTGTTGTCCTATTTTCTGTCGTGTTGTCCTATGTGCCGTCGTGTTGTCTTATTTGCCGTCGTGTTGTCCTATTTTCTGTCGTGTTGTCCTATTTTCTGTCGTGTTGTCCTATTTGCCGTCGTGTTGTCCTATGTGCCGTCGTGTTGTCCTATGTGCCGTCGTGTTGTCCTATGTGCCGTCGTGTTGTCCTATTTGCCGTCGTGTTTTGCACATCAGGGCCACCGTACAAAACGTGAACAAACTCACAAATCAAATTTGCAAAAAAAAACTAAAACAAAGAGTGAGATGTCCAAACACAGTCCTGAGCCGCACGTCCTTAGATGACATCACACTGGCGGAGATAATAGATGACATCACAGCGGCAGAGGCGAAGGTCTAGGTGAACTTCCTGATGAAGCGCAGTTTGAGGTAGGCGATGAGGAGGAAGCAGATGGTCATGACGCCGAGAGCCAGGTGGTTCTGCCAGAGGCCCCAGGTGGAGGGATCGACACCCTGGATCTCCAGAAACTCCTCCCCCGTACAACTGGAAACAGACCAACACACCACACCATGGGACTATTCAACCCACCAGCAAATTAACCCTCGTGTTGTCTTCGTTTCAATCTTGAAAAAAAAACCTTTTGTGACGCCTTTTTCACAATTTGTTTTTGCTTTTTCCAACGTTTTAAATTTTTCTTCTACACATTTTCAGAGCTTATTTCTACGTCCAATATTATTATTATTAATATTATATAAAACAAACATTTTAAACGGGCCAATGTGACCCGAAGTCAACACAAGGGTTAAGATAAGATAAGATACACTTTATTGGGTTACACTTTACTTGAAGGTATCTACATAAAAAGGTGGTGACACACGAAAAAGACGGCCGACCGTCGGCAGAAAAGCCAGTCGGACTGATCAGTCGGGTCCCCGAGGTCCAAAAAGGGCCCCAGAACACACCGAAGAGACGCCGACTTGAGCGTACGCTCTGCACGTGCACGAAACGTAATACGTCTCCATAGCAGCAGGCGGCGCTGCTCTGTATTGTTTCAACAAACTCACAAATCAAATTAGCAAAAAAACAAAAACAAAGAGCGAGATGTCCAAACGCAGTCCTGAGCCGCACGTCCTTCTTAGATGCTAGCTAACGTCAGCGGTAGGTAGCCGCTGGCTAACATTAGGTAGCCTAACCTGAACCCTGGAACGCTACCAAGTCGTGAGTCGTGACTTGAAGTTGTAACTTACGGGCTAAATATTGTGTCTGGAACGCAGCATTAGCCTCAGAAATTCCCCCAGAAGCAGAGTTTTCATATTCAGGCTGTGAGTCGGCTGCTTTTAAAAATGTAATCTTTGTTTTTGCTTGATTTGCTAAATTCGATGATGGTTGAGAAACTTCTTTTTTTTGCTAATGTTGGTGCAGAAAGGGTTTAAAGGTTTTCATTAGAGATGCACCGATAGACCGGCCAGTAACCGGAATCGGCCGGTTTTCACGTGCTCGGCCATGACCGCCGACCGGCAGGTCAGTCTGACATATGCCGATTTCATGCCGGTCAACGCTCCAATTAACTGCCAACATAAGTTCTACCAGTTACAGTTCTCAAGGACGCACGCACACACGGACGCCACAGCACGCTCTCTTCTTCCTTTCTCTCAACTTCTCCGCCGTGTGTGGCGCGTAACCGCTCGCGGTGTGAAGGCGTGTCGGCGCTATTCTCCCACATGTAGGAACCTGGTGAATTAACCTGCAACATGTCAGCTGTTTGGGGTTCTTCAGCGTGTGTGCAGAAGATAACAAGTCTGCAATATGCAACAGCTGCAAGGAAAGAGTAGGGCGTGGAGGGACCACACCAACAACCCAAATCACATTTCTTTAGTTGATATTGGACGTGAAGAGAAGGAAATGGTTCTAACATTGACCTTTAGATGTGTGTGAATGTCCCACACCAGGAGTCATTGATATAGTTCTATTTCATAGTGATCCATTATCTGTTCAACATGTTCTATTAAAGAAAAGATAGAAAATAAATGTGTGTGTGCTGTAACGTGGTTAGAAAAAATGAAATCGGAATCGGATAAAATCGGAATCGGCGTAGAAAGTTGTAATCGGTGCATCTCTAGTTTTCATATCTTTTATATCCATGACGTCACATTACAGTGGAAGGGAAATATTTCTTACGTGAGTCCAGGTGGTTTGACGCTGCTGTTAAACCCGCGACAGAAGTCCAGCCCAGTGAACTCGTTAATCTGCACAGCCTGGAGAGACATTAACATCACACTTTAAACATATATTCTTAATTTACAGAAATGTCTGTCTGTCTGTCTGTATGTCTCTCTGTGTGTGTGTGTGTGTGTGTGTGTGTGTGTGTGTGTGTGTGTGTGTGTGTGTGTGTGTGTATGTATCTGTGTCTGTGTGTCTGTGTGTGTGTGTGTGTGTGTGTGTATATATCTCTGTGTCTGTGTGTGTGTGTATATCTCTGTCTGTGTGTGTGTGTGTGTGTGTGTGTGTGTGTGTGTGTGTACACATACGCTGAGGCCGTATCGCGGTATACTCAAGTATTTCAGCCAAGCGAGCCAGCTGACGATGGAGGGAAGATTCACGAGTAAACCTGCAAAGATCTGCAGGCAAACACAAGGAGACGTTTACAAGTAAGAAATGAAACATACTTATTTCTTAAAAACAACAATGTAGTCTGGTTGTTGTTATAGTTTTGTATGTGTGAATGTTTTTCATATATAATAAATATAAATAAAACTAAGTTTAATAATGAACATAATTATTATTATGCCACCAAAGTATGAAACCGATAAAAACGATCCATTGCTAGCTTTAGCTGATATAATTAATATAAATTAAGTATACACTAGAGACACACACACACACACACACATATGGAGACAGAGACACACACACACACAGAGACACACAGAGACACACACAGAGACACACACAGAGACACACAGAGACACACACACGCACAGAGACACACACACATATGGAGACAGAGACACACACACACACACGCACACAAACACACACACACACACACACACACACACACACACACACACACACATATGGAGACAGAGACACACACACACACACACACACACACACACACACAGAGACACACAGAGACACACAGAGACACACACACGCACAGAGACACACACACACACACATATGGAGACAGAGACACACACACACGCACACAAACACACACACACACACACACACACACACACACACACACATATGGAGACAGAGACACACACACACGCACACAAACACACGCACACAAACACACACACAGAGACACACAAACACACACACACAGAGACACACACGCACAGAAACACACACACGTGCACACACACACACACACACACACACACACACACACCAAAAACTTTAGACGTTACAGTTACAGCTTATGTTTCTGAGAATTTAGTCTTTCTTTTAGTGTTTCCTGTTCACAGCAAACTGCTTAACCAATCACAGAGCTCTTCACAAAGCACTCTGCTTCCCCAAAACCAGTATGATAATGAGAACATTTCATGACAAGAATAAACCTGTGTGTATGTGTGTTACCTGTGTTACCTCTGTGTGTGTGTGTGTGTGTGTGTGTGTGTGTGTGTGTGTGTGTGTGTGTGTGTGTGTGTGTGTGTGTGCGCTTGTTATACTGTATTCGTGGGGTCCAAAAACCGGGAGTCCAGTATACTTGTGGGGTCTGCACAGCCTTGTGGGGCCCAAAATGCTGGAGCCCACAAGGTTAAAGGGCTGTTTGAGGGTTAAAACTTGGTTTTAGGATTAGGGTTAGAATTAGGTTATGGTTAGGGTGAGGGTAAGGGTTAAGGTTAGGCATTTAGTTGTGATGGTTAAGGTTAGGGTAAGGGGCTAGGGAATGCATTATGTCAATGACGGGTCCCCACAAAGATAGTGAAACAAACGTGTGTGTGTGTGTGTGTGTGTGTGTGTGTGTGTGTGTAGGTCACCATCATGAAGACGCAGGCGATGGTCATGAAGATGTTGGCGATGGCCACCACCGTCTGGTCAGCGGAGATGGCCAGAGCCATGGCGGTGGCGGTGTAGGCGACCATAATCACGCTTAACATGAAGATGAAGAAGGCTTCAGCCGTCGCCTTGAAGCCTGCACGAGGACAAAGAGGTTCAAATATGTGCCGGACCACACCTGAAAGAAATCTGTAAATATGTCTCGAAACAAATCACAAAAAAAAAAAAAAAAACTACATCTAGTTATTTTCTAACAAAAAGAAGAACTAAAATGAACGTTACTTGTGAAAACTCGTCTAAAATGTAGTGCATAAAAACAACAATAGGGGCTTTCCGACCGGATAGTACTTCTACTTTTTAGAGGAAAAGTACACTTCTAAGAACTACTCTCCCCTAAAATCTTTTTTTCTGTTTGCATTCCCACTGGCCAAGTGGCCACAGGGACTGGTAGGAGGAACACACCCGCCTCTGCCTGCTGCGCTGTGAACGTGTGTGTGTGTGTGTGTGTGTGTGTGTGTGTGTGTGTGTGTGTGTGTGTGTGTGTGAGAGAGAGAACGGTCTGAGAGACCTCCAGCTCACAGTGAGGTGTGTGTGTGTGTGTGTGTGTGTGTGTGTGTGTGTGTGTGTGTGTGTGTGTGTGAGAGAGAACGGTCTGAGAGACCTCCAGCTCACAGTGAGGTGTGTGTGTGTGTGTGTGTGTGTGTGTGTGTGTGTGTGAGTGTGTGTGTGAGAGTGGTCTAAGAGACCTCCAGCTCACAGCGAGGTGTGTGTGTGTGTGTGTGTGAGAGAGAGAACGGTCTGAGAGACCTCCAGCTCACAGCGAGGTGTGTGCGTGTGTGTGTGTGTGTGTGTGTGTGTGTGTGTGTGAGTGTGTGTGTGTGTGTGTGTGTGAGAGTGGTCTGAGAGACCTCCAGCTCACAGCGAGGTGTGTGCGTGTGTGTGTGTGTGTGTGTGTGAGAGTGGTCTAAGAGACCTCCAGCTCACAGCGAGGTGTGTGCGTGTGTGTGTGTGTGTGTGTGTGAGAGTGGTCTAAGAGACCTCCAGCTCACAGTGAGGTGTGTGTGTGTGCGTGTGTGTGTGTGTGTGTGTGTGTGTGTGTGTGTGTGTGTGTGTGTGTGTGTGTGTGTGTGTGTGTGTGAGTGTGTGTGTGTATGTGAGAGCGGTCTGAGAGACCTCCAGCTCACAGCGGGGTCTCTGAGCAGGACTGGCCCAGCGACGAGCTAGCGGCCGGGGCAGGCGCCTGCTGGCTGTCGCCTCACTTCATGGAGCTTCTCAACTCCGAAAACTTTGAAGCAAATTGTCAATTCGGCATCAATTTTCGCAAGACTGCCTATATTCAAAATCTAAACAGTTAATTTCTCGCCTAAAACGTTGTCAGAAGTGAATTTAATGATGAATAAGATGGTGAAAATTGTTAAAAATGTCCCGTTGTTGGTTGTTGCTCTGTCTGCAAGTTCCGAGTTGGCAGTGGGCGGGACTTATAAGTTCGACCAATCAAGTCCACCTAGGAAAAGGGAAAAGACCCTGCTCTGAAGTAGGAGCTAAAAAAGTACGCTACTGCGGCCAGAGGAACTTAAAAATCCCCAAATTCTTCCTGTCGGAACACGACGAAAAAAGTGTTCTAGAACCGTTTAGTTCTAAGAACTGCAGAAATCCCTCCGGTCGGAAAGCCCCTGTTAATTAAACTGAAACTGATGCACAAAGAAAACGAAAACAAATGATCATGTTTTAAGACTTGAGTTTTTATTCCCAACTCACTTTTATTCATTATTTTCCTAAATGTTTTGATTTATTTCTGAAGTAACCTCGATTCACAGCAGATGATCTGAATTATTTGGGATTATTTTGGCTCTGACAACAATTAAAGGCTGCGATTAACGTATTAACGATTAATGTATTGATTATATAATTTGGATGTATTCATGAATCATTTAACTCTTGTGTTGTCTGCCCCGTCCACCATGATGCAACTTTGTTTTTCTAGGTAAAAATGTCAAAACAAATTCCAACGTTTTGGTCGTATTTTTCGAGACTTTTCGAAATTTCCGTCATTATTTTTCTGAGCTTTTTTGACATTTTTTTTTTTAAAGCCTTTCCCATGTTTTTGTCACTTTTTTTTGAAGTTTTTGTCACTTTTCGTGGCGTTTTTGAAGATTTTTCCGTAATTTTTGTCACTTTTCCGCAGTTTTTGTCACTTTTTTTGAAAAACAATTTCCTACATTTTTCAACGTTCTATTATAAATTTTTCTTTATATGCTATAAAATTGACTAAAACACCCAAATTCAATGAAAATAGTGAACTGATCATTTATTTAACTTGTGAAGAGCGTTGTATAGAACCATCCACGTTATTTTGTTTTAAAATTTGGTTGAAAGAAACCCCAAATTTCTGACATAGAAACTTTTTGAAAATGGCTCAGATTTGACCCCCGAGGACAACAGCAGAGTTAACCTATAAAAATGTACAAAAAGTGTGTAAACTCCCGTTACAAGTTTCCAGAGCCAAAGGTGAAGTCTTTATATTGTTAAATCAATTTGTTTGTCATGTTTTAAAAATGATCTTGATCGATAAACGACTCCTTTAGATTATCTAAGATCAAGTCGTGAATAAACAGAGCTCACAAAGTAGCGTAGCGCGTCTGGATACCCACCGACCATGAAGTACGCCACGCAGGTGAAGAGCATGGCGGGGATGGTCCTCAGCGTGATGATGTCAGACAGGATCTTAGACAGGAAGTACACAGACACCCTGTAGTAACCGCTGATGTACTCGTGACTGGTGAGAGAAAAATACACCAAAAGTTTGATTGATAAACTTCAGAAAGATAAGATTTCTGTTTTTTCGTATTTCCCGAAATTAAGCTTTCCTTTAACTCAAAGTTCCCACAATGTGACCATTTATAAAATGCCCTAAATGAGAAGTTAGTTCCCACAATGTGACGTTTATAAAATGCCCTAAATGAGAAATTAGTTCCCACAATGTGACCGTTTATAAAATGCTCTAATGAGAAATTAGTTCCCACAATGTGACGTTTATAAAATGCCCTAAATGAGAAGTTAGTTCCCACAATGTGACCGTTTATAAAATGCCCTAAATGGGGAGTTAGTTCCCACAATGTGACATTTATAAAATGCTCTAATGAGAAATTAGTTCCCACAATGTGACGTTTATAAAATGCCCTAAATGAGAAGTTAGTTCCCACAATGTGACCGTTTATAAAATGCCCTAAATGGGAAATTAGTTCCCACAATGTGACCGTTTATAAAATGCCCTAAATGGGAAATTAGTTCCCACAATGTGACTGTTTATAAAATGCTCTAATGAGAAATTAGTTCCCACAATGTGACGTTTATAAAATGCTCTAATGAGAAATTAGTTCCCACAATGTGACGTTTATAAAATGCCCTAAATGAGAAGTTAGTTCCCACAATGTGACCGTTTATAAAATGCCCTAAATGAGAAGTTAGTTCCCACAATGTGACCGTTTATAAAATGCCCTAAATGGGAAATTAGTTCCCACAATGTGACTGTTTATAAAATGCTCTAATGAGAAATTAGTTCCCACAATGTGACGTTTATAAAATGCTCTAATGAGAAATTAGTTCCCACAATGTGACGTTTATAAAATGCCCTAAATGAGAAGTTAGTTCCCACAATGTGACCGTTTATAAAATGCCCTAAATGAGAAGTTAGTTCCCACAATGTGACCGTTTATAAAATGCCCTAAATGGGAAATTAGTTCCCACAATGTGACTGTTTATAAAATGCTCTAATGAGAAATTAGTTCCCACAATGTGACCGTTTATAAAATGCCCTAAATGGGAAATTAGTTCCCACAATGTGACATTTATAAAATGCTCTAATGAGAAATTAGTTCCCACAACGTGACGTTTATAAAATGCTCTAATGAGAAATTAGTTCCCACAACGTGACGTTTATAAAATGCTCTAATGCAGGGGTTACCAACCTTTTTGAAACTGAGAGCTACTTCATGGGTACTGAGTCATACGAAGGGGTACCAGTTTGATACACTCTTCTAAAATAACACATTTGCTCAGTTTGCCTTTAGTTATTATGATTATTAATGATTAATGATAGTCATCTATGTGAAGACACTGATCACGTTAATGATTTCTCACAATAATTATCAACAATGACTTAACAAGGTGGGAAACCGATAATATCAATTTTAGATTTTCATTTTTAGAACAGGCCTGAGGGCTACTCATGTGGTCTTTGGGGGCTACCTGGTGCCCACGGGCACTGTGTTGGTGACCCCTGCTCTAATGGGAAGTTAGTTCCCACAATGGGACGTTTATAAAATGCCCTAATGAGAAATTAGTTCCCACAATGTGACGTTTATAAAATGCCCTAAATGAGAAGTTAGTTCCCAGAATGTCACGTTTATAAAATTCCCTAAATGGGAAGTTAGTTCCTACAATGTGACATTTGTAAAATTCCCTAAATGGGAAATTAGTTCCCACAATGTGACCATTTATAAAATGCCCTAAATGGGAAGTTAGTTCTCACAATGTGACATTTATAAAATGCCTTAAATGGGAAATTAGTTCCCACAATGTGACCGATTATAAAATGCCCTAAATGTTACCGTTTGTCAATACAATGTAATTAAGACCTAGTTTTTGTAAACGTACCTTTGTCTAAGGTCTGGCAATGCGGAACAAGGGTTATGGGGATTAATGGAAATCAACGATGTCCTCGTAAATATGTTTGTGTGTCAAACTCACATGAAGAGTTTCCGCTCCGAGATGAAGAGTTCAGCAGCCGAGAGCGAGCTGAAACATTGATTCACAATGATGAAGAAGAGAGCGCCCATCCTGAAATAACAACAACAAAACTCGTCAGTACACAGACGGACACATATGTAGTTTAATCCAGCACATAATACCATACAATTTGAGAATATTTTAATATAATAATTAGGGGTGTCACGACTCTCCAAATCCACATTCTGACTTTTGATTTTAAGGTCAAAGATTTAATTACATTTTGGATTTAAACATTTTCTTTTCCTAACAGGGATGGCACAATGCCACAATAAGAGCCACTAGATGGCAGAAGGGTACTTAAAAACAACAGTCACTTGTTGATAAAGGCAGTCGCACCAAATACTTAATTATACAATAACAAATCAAACCAGAATAGAAAAAAATACCTGTTCTGTATTCCACTTTGATCGTCCTGAACATCAAAAAAAATGGCTCCTACGACCAGAGCGAGGAACAAAGTCACTGCTATCTAAACAGAATAAAAACACACTTATAGTCAGCATTTATTAATACGCATCGCTGTAGTGAATGTCATACATCTTAAAAGGAACATTTAGACATTTTGGGAGGCAGGCTAATTCGCTTTCTGGGGAAGAGATAGATGAGAACATTGATACCACTCTTTAAATTAATTAAAAATGTATTTGTCTTTTAACCACATCATGACACCAGCACAAAGACATGAGAGTTGTGAGCTGAAAGCGATCTCCGATCTTCAGAGCAAGGGGAATGAGAGGGGGAAACGCCAGAGCAGGGGGAATGAGAGGGGAAACCACCAGAGCATGGTGAAACGGCAGAGCAGGGGTAATGAGAGGGGGAAAACGCCAGAGCAGAGGGAATGAGAGGGGGAAACATAGCAAAAGACATTAGTTTTTAAATGAAAACGTAGCGATGTAAATGTAGCCTAGATTAGCTTAATCAAGCAACATTTCTTACCAGCAACTCATGATGGTTATATTCTATAAACGCACGCAAATTCGAGACTTTCCTCCCCCCGAAATACGCCCCCATAAGTAGTTTGTTCAAGCAGCAATTGAGACTCGTATTTAGGTTTTTAGTGGTGGCGCCCTCTAGTGGCCGTAAACCCAAACGTAGCAGTGTAAATGTAGCCTTACACCGATATAAGATGGTATTGATTTTTTAAGACGCCTGCTCGATGTTCCTACCTGAGCGAAGGAGGTCTGAGGATTGAGCATGAGGTTGCGAAACGTCCTCTTGAGAACCCATCTGAACTGGGTCAGGAAGCCCGTGTTGTAGGTGATGGTTCTGGAGCGACGAATGGTGGTCGTTGGCTTACCCTGAATAATCCTTTCTGAGAGAGACAGAAAAAGGTGATAGCTGTTTTTTATTTTTTTTTTTATTTGGTCAATTGACAAGCTACCCAGCAGTTTATAAAGTCAAAGTAATTCTGAAATGGTTCCTGAACTTTCACTTTTAAGGCCCCATTTTAACGATCTGAGCGCACGGCGTGAAGCACATGGCGCTGGAGCGTTAAGGGCGTGTCCAAATCCACTTTTGCTAGTTAGACGGCGGAAAAAAGGGTCCGTGCGCCGGGCGCATGGTTCAAAAGGGTTGTACTTAGTGTCTTCATTAATTCATAGGTGTGTTACTAGCGTAACATGCAAAAAAACAATCAGAGATCATCTCCCATTCCCTTTAAAAGCCAGGAGCGTTTGGACCCCATTGCTATTATGGAGGATTTGCACCGTTATATTTTTATTTGTAATCTTCTGCATGTGTGTGTAACAAGCTTAGTGTTACACACTAGTGTAGTGCTGTGCACGAGCATAGGAGCATTTTACTAATTTGCTGTTAAAATAACAATGAAATGCTGCGTTATTGACCTTAGACCAGGTTTTTGTTGGTCAATGTGGTTACACTTTTCAAAAACTGCCCCAGTGGACATGTACCGTAACTCTGTTTAACGTAAAGATATCGATGTGATGCTTTTGTATCTACCCAGCTCTGCTTTGGTCTGTCTGAAGTATTGGCAGTTTTTATATTCCTCTACGAGTTTGTCCTCGATCCCCCGTTTAGACTTCAACGCCAAGTCTGAATCTGGATCTGGAGGAAAGAAAGAAAGAAGGAAAGAAAGAATTAGGAAGTCAGAATCGTCCAAACGGAGAAAACTAAATGGAAAAAAATACAATATATATCTGACCCAAGCCCATTTAACACACCTTCTTTGTCCACGCTATTGAGGGCGACAGCAGTTGAGTCTCCGTTAATAACGTCCAGGAAGAAGTCAGCAGGGTTGTTGTGCGGCTCACAGGTGTGTCCTGGGAAATGAAGTTCCAAACTCTAATTACATCCAGCACATCACTTTCACATCACGTCGTGTTAGACCAGATTCATTTGAATGTTCCTACCGATGTCTGAGAAATAGTCCAGTGCAGTCTGAGCCGGGCCGTGGTAAACCTGAACATTTAACATGTAAAGTTCTTTATTAATGAAGTTAATACACAACAAAGAATAGACAGCAGCTGAGGGGTTTTTAAGACGCTTGACTGTGACAACAAAATAAAAAAGACACAAAGATAAAGGGAGCAACAAGAAAAAGAGCAATAAAACAGAATGAAAGAAAGAAAGAAAGAAAGCAATCATAAAAATAGACCAAAAAAAAAAGTGGCCAAAAAAAAAAAAAAAAAAATCACAAAAGACAAAGAGTGAGCAACAACAACAGGAAAGAAAAGACAGAAAAAGTTATAATAAAAATAGAAAGAGACAGAAAAAGACAGTCAGAATCAAGAAAAAGTGACAGAAAAGGAAAGCGACACAAAGACAGAGCAACAAATAAGAAAGAAAGGCATCACAAAAGACAATGTAAAAAAAATAAAAAATAGAGCGATTAACTCTCCTTTTGTCCTCTTGTCAAATTTTACCGCTTTTAAAAATGTCTATATCAGAAATATGGGTTTCTTTTTAACCAAATTACCACAAAAAAAGGATGGATTCCATCCAACGCTCTTTGCAAATATATTAGTGCTGTCAGTTAAACGCGTTATTAACGGCGTTAACGCAAACCCATTTTAACGGCATACTTTTTTTTTATCGCAAGATTAACGTTCTTTTTGGTCTAGCAAACTTTGTAATTTGTTTTCACATGCTGTTGCAACAACTAGTAACGTTAGAAAAACTACACCACCGGATCTAGCTAGACCGGAAACAAAACTACAGGCATGCCGCACACACTTGTTTGGGCTTGCGAGCCGGCCAAAGAGTAGCAGGCTAACGTCACGTTTTGAGTGGATGGCGAGCGCGAGACGCCGAAATGGATGCCAATAAGATTCAGAATGGAAAGTTAACTTTAAAAAAGTTACCAAATGGTTCCATTGACAAGACCAAAGTGATCTGTGTGTTCAGTCGTTGTGAGCTGAGCTATCAGCACAGCACGTCCAGTCTGAAATACCACTTGATGGCCAAGCACTCAGCTGATGGCCAAGCACTCAGCTGATGGCCGAGCACACGGCTGATGGCCGAGCACACGGCTGATGGCCGAGCACACGGCTGATGGCCGAGCACACGGCTGATGGCCGAGCACACGGCTGATGGCCGAGCAC
>CM042336.1:22696351-22716351 GCA_023566125.1 Zingel zingel | reverse complement strand
TCTAAAGTATAAGTCCTGCAGTAATACCACTCTAAAGTATAAGTCCTGCAGTAATACCACTCTAAAGTATAAGTCCTGCAGTAATACCACTCTAAAGTATAAGTCCTGCAGTAATACCACTCTAAAGTATAAGTCCTGCAGTAATACCACTCTAAAGTATAACTCCTGCAGTAATACCACTCTAAAGTATAAGTCCTGCAGTAATACCACTCTAAAGTATAACTCCTGCAGTAATACCACTCTAAAGTATAAGTCCTGCAGTAATACCACTCTAAAGTATAAGTCCTGCAGTAATACCACTCTTAAGTATAAGTCCTGCAGTAATACCACTCTAAAGTATAACTCCTGCAGTAATACCACTCTAAAGTATAAGTCCTGCAGTAATACCACTCTAAAGTATAAGTCCTGCAGTAATACCACTCTAAAGTATAACTCCTGCAGTAATACCACCCCAGGACAGTGTCTGACTGTCCCGGGACAGTCAGACACTGTCCTGTACACTGTCCTGTGACTCCATGACTGTCCCGGGACAGTCATGGGAGTCACAGGACAGTGTACAGGACACTACTAACAGGACAGGACAGTTTTTGCTGCCACTGCTACTGCTTAGAACAGTCGTAGCAGAAGCAACTTGCGTTTGCCAACATCAAGCTGACAAGAAACTCTGTGGCGTCTAAAGTTTCTGGTCTTTCTGGAGTAGTTCACTGGTCCGGCCCACTTGAGATCAAATTAGTGTTACGTGGCCCATGGACTAAAATGAGTTTGACACCCCTGCTTTAGATGTAGTGGAGTCAAAGTACTATATGAAGTTGCATAAAATGGATAATACTCAAGTAAAGTACAAGTCACAAAGACACTCACGATGACTTGCCGCTTCCTGTCGCTCCCATGATGGCGTTCAGACCCGGCTTCATGATCCCACTGAGAGAGAAAGACAGGAACTTGACAAATGTTCATATAAATAAAGTTTTTCATGTGTCACGTGTTAAACAAAAGTTTATATATATATATATATATATATATATATATATATATATATATATATATATATATATATATATATATATATATATATATATATATATTCTATACTGTTTGGTTTTAAAATGTATTACTGCATTGTACATATTACTTATCTTTTTTCTTTTTTCTTTTATATATATATTGCTTATCTTTTTTTTATCCTTATTTGTTTATATTTCGTATCTTTTATATTATTTTTATTGTGCGTGTCCTTGTTGCACCGTGGGTCTTAGGGTCTTTTTTAATTGCTCTGTATGTGTTAAATTATGGCACATATTGCAGAATTGACAGTAAAGTTGCCATCAAAGAATGAAGCAGGCTACCACACAGCCTGAATATAAAACGCTCTGCTTCTGGGGGAATTTCCTGAGGCTCAAATTCTGCTTTGAGTGTCACGTAATTACAGTGTCAACAACTTTTTGTCTTTTTGGTTTGGTGCAAAACTAGTCGGGGCAAAATGTTGTGAACCTGAATTGATATGCGGGCCGGATCAAAATTTACGAGGGGCCTTGATTTGGCCCCCGGGCCTTGAGTTTGACACGTGCTCTAAAAGGTTAGCCTGGGTAAACCCTGACGAACTTCCGGCAAATTTGATTTAATTTGAGATTTGCTCTGCAAGTCCGTCTGGAGAAGAGCCCATTCAAGCCCATTTCCAATGTCCCCAAAATCGAGGCACCAATCACAACCGTTGCGGGCTTTACACCAATCACAATCGTTGAGGCGGGCTTTACACCAATCACAATCGTTGAGGTGGGCTTTACACCAATCACAACCGCTGAGGCGGGCTTTACACCAATCACAACCGCTGAGGCGGGCTTTACACCAATCACAACCGCTGAGGCGGGCTTTACACCAATCACAACCGCTGAGGCGGGCTTTACACCAATCACAATCGTTGAGGCGGGCTTTACACCAATCACAACCGTTGAGGTGGGCTTTACACCAATCACAACTGTTGAAGCGTGCTTTACACCAATCACAACCGTTGAGGCGGGCTTTACACCAATCACAACTGTTGAAGCGGGCTTTACACCAATCACAACTGTTGAAGCGGGCTTTACACCAATCACAACCGTTGAAGCGTGCTTTACACCAATCACAACCGTTGAAGCGGGCTTTACACCAATCACAACCGTTGAAGCGGGCTTTACACCAATCACAACCGTTGAAGCGGGCTTTACACCAATCACAATCGTTGAAGCGGGCTTTACACCAATCACAACTGTTGAAGCGGGCTTTACACCAATCACAACCGTTGAAGCGTGCTTTACACCAATCACAACCGTTGAAGCGGGCTTTACACCAATCACAACCGTTGAAGCGTGCTTTACACCAATCACAATCGTTGAAGCGGGCTTTACACCAATCACAACCGTTGAAGCGGGCTTTACACCAATCACAACTGTTGAAGCGTGCTTTACACCAATCACAATCGTTGAAGCGGGCTTTACACCAATCACAACCGTTGAAGCGGGCTTTACACCAATCACAACTGTTGAAGCGTGCTTTACACCAATCACAACTGTTGAAGCGTGCTTTACACCGATCACAACCGTTGAGGAGGGCTTTACGCGACGACGATAGCGCAGCGACGGCGAGCAGCTTTTTGTTTACATTCAACATGACGGCTACCGAAGCGCAGCGTTGAAGGACTGTCCAATGGCGCCCAGAGGCATTTGAGCGGCGTCCGTTGGTGACGCCCCTTTGGAAATTAACCGTCAATTAACATTCCCCAGACTAACTGAGAGTGGGTCTGGTGTCAACCAGGCTACTAAAGGGTGACTTTTGTGTCAGAATCAGACGTATTTCACGAGTTGGGATTTGAATATGAAGCTAACAGTCAGCAGCCAGTTAGCTTAGCATTAAGACAAAAGGAAAACAAAACAAAATAAAAAATTTTATTCTCACACATTGGTTTCTCTACAGATTAAACAAATGTGATATAATGCGTTTAAGAGCTGCTGGTACAGAAGCAGGCTAACAGTTTCCCCCCGTTTCCAGTCTTTGTGCTAAGCTAACCTAAGCTAACGATCTACACACTCATATTGCTCATTCATCTCTACTTTAATGTTGGTTTTAGTATGAAATGACGAGGCAGTTTCCCTTCTGCGTTTCTTTGAAGTGGCTGTTGGTGAACTCTGTGATTACCTAACTGATATCGTCTCATATTTAAAAGAGGAACTGAAAGAGGAATGTAGTCGTTAAGCAAACCGTGACATTTCAGTGGCTGTTCTGAAAAAGTCCGATTCATCTTTTGGTGTCTTTTTGCCGAGTCAGAGTTCAGGATTTCCTCTTGAATAAATCAGCAAACTGATTTCTTTACAACACATGACTGCCTTTTGTTTTCCTCACATGATGTGATTTTAAACTTAGTCAGCAAATTTCAAAACATGACTTTGGTTTATTTTCACCCTTGAAACCCTGATACTGCAGTTTTGTTTTGTGTTCATGTTCAATAGGATGGAACCTGTTTCCTATTTTTATCTGCCCTTTTTCCCTTTCCTTCTTTCTTTCCATTTTTTTTCCTTACTTATTTTTTTTGTTGCATCCTTTATCTCAAAGTCTCTTCTCTTTCGAAGTCTCTTATTTTCAAAGTTGATCTTCGAGGTCTCTTGTTTTTAAGTCTCTTACTTTGAAAGTCTCTGTTTGTAAGGTCTCTTGTTTTTTAAGTCTCTTACTTTGAAAGTCTCTTGTTTGTAAGGTCTCTTGTTTTTTAAGTATCTTACTTTGAAAGCTTTTGTTTTTAAGTCTCTTACTTTGAAAGTCTCTTGTTTTTAAGTATCTTACTTTGAAAGTCTCTTGTTTGTAAGGTCTCTTGTTTTTTTAAGTATCTTACTTTGAAAGCTTTTGTTTTTAAGTCTCTTTCTTTCAAAGTCTCTGGTTTTTAAGTCTCTTACTTTGAAAGTCTCTTGTTTTTTTAAGTCTCTTACTTTGAAAGTCTCTTGTTTTTAAGTCTCTTACTTTGAAAGTCTCTTGTTTGTAAGGTCTCTTGTTTTTTTAAGTATCTTACTTTGAAAGCTTTTGTTTTTAAGTCTCTTTCTTTCAAAGTCTCATATTTTAAGTCTCTTACTTTGAAAGTCTCTTGTTTTTTAAGTCTCTTACTTTGAAAGTCTCTGATTTGATTCATTCTTTCGTATTTTATCTCACGTCTTCCTTTTCTGTCCTTACTTCCTTCCTTCATATTTTTTATTCTAAGCACTTTTACTCTTCACTTACTTTTAACAGAAGCATATTTTTTTAATGTGTGGGAACATTAAATCTAATATCTAGTACACCATACGCAACATTAAGTCTAATTAAACCAACATGAACGCAAATTAAAAAAATAAATAAAAAATAAATATCGGGATGATTTTTAATACATTTGTTGGATGCTCTTTTGCACAAACTTTATATAGTCTCTGTACTACACTGAGTATTTTTACTTGGACTATGGTATTGTATTGTCTGCCATACTACTTTGCACAGCTTGTTTGACTCTGTATTTTTGGTAGATTCTTCTATAGTATTTTGTATGTTTATATTTCGCGTATTTAACGTGTAACTTGATGTTGTTCTCTTGCACGCTTCGTATGCTTCGTCTTGGCCAGGTAGTCGTTGCAAATGAGAATTTGTTCTCAATCGGCCTACCTGGTAGCCTAGAAATCTAGACGCACCCTATCGGCAGCAAATGTCATTTGCAGCCAGGGTCAGTTTATCAACTCTCTGTTGGCTTGCGAGCTGGAAAAACCAAACTCACATCGTGTATAGAGTAGGTGGACGAGGCTTAGGCTGCTGCTGGCTAACAGCAGTCTTTGAAATCGGCTTTGGCCGCAACTCTGGAAGACTTGGAGTTAAGCTTTTCTTTGAGAAAAGAACAAAGAACGGCACTGAAATCATTCTTAAAAAAGGAGGATGTGTTCGGAGTTTTGTTGACCGGATACGGCAAAAGTTTAATCTATCAACTCAGAATCAGAAAGGGCTTTATTGCCAAGTACGTTGCACATACAAGGAATTTGTCATGGTGTTGTTGGTGCATGTCACACATTCAAATATTAGAAGGATAAAAAGAATATAAACAATATAAATATAAACATATAAATACAGAATGTATTAATAACGATAAAATAAAAGTAAATAAATAGTAAAATAAGTTAAACAGTAGTAAAAAGGTTATATATTATCAAGAGTAGGTACAGTGGCATGAGGAGCCAGAGGTGGGGTGCGTTGCTCTGATTGGTTGTAGCGATATCCTATTGCGTGCAGAGAGAATTTGAAAGACAACCGTTTATCCCGCCCCTCGGATTGAGCCCAGCCAATGGGGAGTTCCAAGAACCAACATCTTGATGTGGGTCAGGCTTGTCAGGCTACCTACCTGGATGAATACAGGTTAAATAACTGATGATCGTGAGGCTTAGGAGGAGGCTCAAGATGAGTGAAAATCGATTGAGGATTTAAAACACAAATTTACGAACTTTCTGATGACACAAAACACAACAACCGACAGAAATAGACAGGAAGGGGGAGGAAGGGTCGGTACAAAATGGAAGAGACGCCAAATCTGAGTTCTCCCACATCCTCGTGTTTAACCTGCAAAGCAAATGTTTACCTTCCTGCCTTCCTGATAACAGAAATACGGGCTGCTGGCAAACTGCTTTCAGGTCTGCGTGCGAGACACTCACTGAGGCACAGATTCAGTTATTTTAAGAGAAAATATACAATTTTAGCCAAAAGAAAATCTTAAAAAGAACGTGTACTTTGTAGCCTAAAAGTAGTTGATTCTGTAGTTGGAAGGACTCCACAGAAGCTGCAGAGGTTAGTTTCTCAAAACAAACTAAGTAACTGATGCAAAAAGTAACAAAAACAAACTTGTCAGGACAGGCTACAGACATCGTTCTCATGTGCACAGATTAAGTTACTATAAAAAAAACTGACCCAACCTTCAACTTTGAGTCCGACTGGTTAATGTTTACATACACTGAACAATAAAACCATAAACTGAAACCACCTTCTTTACAAATCGTTTACTGGACTTTGACCGACTGCAGTTTTCATAATATAGCCCATTATCAAAGACTTGGATGGTTTTCATAACACTAAAAGGAAGGTCAGGTGATCCTCAAAGGCAGTCAGGATTCCTCCTGAGAACCACGATTGTATGCACCAAATTTTGCGCCAATCAAATCCAGTAAATATTGAAGCATTTTACAGGATACTGTTGGTGGTATGTTTAAAATTAACCGTTAAAGTAATTAAGACAAGTTTGACAAGAAGAATAGGCTATAAAATATATTTCCTACTAGTTACTAGTTGTGTGTGTGTGTGTGTGTCTGTATCTATCTGTGTCTGTCTGTATGTGTGTATATATATATATATATATATATATATATATATATATATATATATATATATATATATATATATATATATATGTGTGTGTGTGTGTGTGTGTGTGTGTGTGTGTGTGTGTCTGTGTGTCAGACGGTGGTGGAGGCTGCTGAAAGAAGGAGGGAAGCACAGACAGGACTTCACCAGGCAGGAGTTTCTACGTGAGGTATGGAAGAATGAGTGAGTATTCACATATATATTTTGAATATATATATTTTGAATATATATATATATATATATATATATATATATATATATATATATATATATATATATATATATATATAATATTTATCTTTCTCAGTGAAATGAAGCTGCCTTCGAGTGCTGAAGTGTCAGAAATGTCAAGATCTAAAATTAAAATGCAAAATTTGGGGGGTTAAACAACAAAAAGGATATGAAAAATAAAGAGATTTATGTAAGATTTAAACTTTTGGAGCTTCTGGCTTCAACAAGGTCTCATTCATTTTGTTGTTGAAATGTACAAGATTAAAAATAAAATAAATAAACATCCAGACAATCCAACAATTCAGGAGAATAAAAAAATCCTTTTACAAAAATAAAAAGCCATTTTTATCATAAATTGATGCACAAAAATTCACAGGAATGCACAGAATACCCCCCCCCCCCCCCCCCCCCCCCCCCCCACGCCCTTGGCAGTATTGATATGTGGGAAAGCCAACACGTTTCAGTGAATGGAACAGCCTGAACTTTCTCAGGGAGTCGAGCTTGAAAGGTGTAAAGGCAGTTCAGCATCCTGCCACTGTGTCTGTTTGTTGCTTTAAGTATTATTGTTTTGTTTTTTACAAGCTTGTGTATGCGGGTGTGTGCTTGTCACACAGGAAAAGTGAATTTCTTGACAATGCAGACTTCCTTCCTTTGCCTCCAAACATGTGTGCGTTTGATCCATGTGGGCCTTGATCGAGTCACGTTTGCCTCGTAAGAGATAAGTGGGATTACGAAAGTATGTGGAGTTTTCACCGTTATAGAGGGTGGCTCCGGCTACATTCAGAACAGAAAAATGCTTATAGCACGTCTATAACGTGAGAGTTATGTTGAAAAGGGGACAAAAACTGAAAAAAAAAATCAATAAAAACTGTGAAAATAGCGACAAGAATAACAAAAACTTCAGAAAAAGGCCAGTTTTGATTATTTGTTTCTCTCACTATGACTCTAGAGTCGCTACTCGTTCTCAAGATAATCACCATCACTCTCTCACTCTCCCTCGCTCTACCACACACATAGACAGACAGACAGACAGACAGACAGACAGACAGACAGACAGACAGACAGACAGACAGACAGACAGACAGACACACAGACACACAGACACACACACACACACACACACACACACACACACACACACACACACACACACACACACACACACACACACACACACACACACACACACACACACACACACACACACACACACACACACACACACACACACAAAATGGAGAAAGCTCTGCGTGGAGCCTCCACAGAACCGTAAAACAAGCTTTATGCTGCACACCTAACACGGTTCGGACCAGTTCTAGAAAGCATTTTTGGACCAAGGCGAGACACCCAAAAACCCAGAGTTGCCCCCGATGCTGCACCATCGGAGTGTAAATGTGCGTGAGTGTTTATCTGATGAGCAGGTGGCACCTTGTACGGCCACAGTGTGTGAATGTGTGTGAACTTTGAGTAGTGCATAAGACTAGAAAAGTGCTATATAAAAACAGTCCATTTACATTCAATCCATTTGTCCACGTTTATGCTAACTAACATATTTACAAAGAGTCTTTACTCACTTGAGGTCGACGAGGATGTGTTTGGCTGTTCCCTTCTTCCGACACAGACAGCTTCCTCCCTGTCTCACTTTGTAGTCGATGTTGTGAAAGCTAACGGTGGCGCCCGGACCTGCGGACTGAAAAACTGTCAGTTTACCCCAAAAATGTGTGATGTAAGCACAAGAGCGTAACTTTGGGTTCAACATTGTGGGGGTAGAGGGGGGGTTTGAGATCTATCCAACTATCTAGGGAGGTCCCGGGACATGTCTGCCTGGATTTAAAAAAGCGACAAAAATATTGAGAAAAAAAATGTTGAAAAAGGCGGCAAATGTCAGAAAAAAAACGCCAAAAACTTAGCCTGGAAATCCAGACCCAAATCCAAAAGATTAAGGGTCTGGTACTGAGTAATGAAAATGGCCAAACTCGAGGGACGGCACCAAGCATGCATTTGAAAATCTCACTGCACGCAATAACACTACAACCAATCACAACAACACACGGGGTGACGTATCCAGGGCCCCGTACGCTTAGCTACCAGAGGAGCTAACTGGTAGATTAAACTCTTAGCTACCAGAGGAGCTAACTGGTAGATTAATCTCTTAGCTACCAGAGGAGCTAACTGGTAGATTAAACTCTTAGCTACCAGAGGAGCTAACTGGTAGATTAGACTCTTAGCTACCAGAGGAGCTAACTGGTAGATTAAACTCTTAGCTACCAGAGGAGCTAACTGGTAGATTAATCTCTTAGCTACCAGAGGAGCTAACTGGTAGATTAATCTCTTAGCTACCAGCGGAGCTAACTGGTAGATTAAACTCTTAGCTACCAGAGGAGCTAACTGGTAGATTAATATTTATTTATTTCAGGTTTAACAGGGACAATGCACACTAATAATACATATGAAAACGTAAAATGTGCCAGAATTAGCCAAAAGGCTATTTTACATCTGCTGTCCCTGGACAGATCGTACAACGTCACACCTAAAAAGACAAAAGGATTATAATAGTACATATAGATTTAGCCCAATACGAGTACAATTGATTATAAATGTAAAAAATTTAAAAATGACAAGATCAACATATAAACAAGAACAGATTGCCATTATCCACACACACACACACACACACACACACACACACACACACACACACACACACACACACACACACACACACACACACACACACACACACACACACACACACACACACACACACACACACACACACACACACACACACACACACACACACACTAAACGTTCAGTCCATGTAACCGACAACTTCGCAGGCATAGCACAACTGATTACCTGTTAGCCACTTCTTTAAGTTACATTTAAAAGAAACGTATGTTTTAAAATTTCTAACGTGAGTTGGAATGAGGTTCCATTCAAACTGTCGTCACCTGTTTAGCTGGCCCGCCTATATCAGATACAGCGATGTGATTGGTGCAGCTCGGCTACCAGGGCATAGTTAATGAGCATCATTACTCAATGCCAGAGTGACTCGCTGAGCAAATTCAAATTGTGCTCTCGCGAGAACTCTGGATATCCAGGGTACCAAAAACCCTTAGCATCAAGAGAGAAGGTACCTGGTGTTTTGAGGCTCCATTGCGCCCGATATCTATCGTCACTTGGCTCTCTGACATCTTCTCTCCTCCTGAAACAAACAAACATTCAACTGTAACCAACATTTCTTATAGAAAGCTGTCCTGTCTCCTTTTCAGCACCAAAAGAATGGACAAAAGGTGACAAAATCTTCAGCAAAAGCGACAAAAACTAGGTAGATTGAGTTTGATACACGTGAGGTAAGACACTGGAGGAGCAGATCCTTCACTGCTATCTGGGGATGGGAATGTTGATCGGCTGGATACAGTTCTTGGAAGTACTCTTAGTAGATCTTTTACTAGATTTCAAACACCCCAGTGTGGAAATACTCATTTTACAAGTCCCGCATTCAAAACATGTTTACTAGAATAAAAGTAATAAAGTACAAAAAGTCTTGAGATCCAAATTAAGTATTAAAAGTAAAACTACTCATTATGCAGAAAGGCCCATTTCAGAATAATTACATATTACGCAATAATGTGTTCATCGCTGTAATGTAGAAGAGGGAAAGGTGGAGCTAATTTTAATTTACTTTATACGTAGCTACATGTACTACATTAATCCAGATCAATATGGTTTCATCTTCATCCCCACATCCTAATTTGCAACATGACATGACTTTGCATAAACATACACGCCACTTTCCTAAAGCCAAGAGGCGTGTTATCTGTACGCCATGTCTATGCTGTATAAAGCTGACTACGTCTTTCTAAAGCCACGTGGCGTGTGGGGGTAGCCTGGTCCTACCAGACTCTCGTACATTAGCCTGGTCCTACCAGACTCTCGTACATTAGCCTGGTCCTACCAGACTCTCGTACATTAGCCTGGTCCTACCAGACTCTCGTACATTAGCCTGGTCCTACCAGACTCTCGTACATTAGCCTGGTCCTACCAGACTCTCGAACATTAGCCTGGTCCTACCAGACTCTCGAACATTAGCCTGGTCCTACCAGACTCTGGTACATTAGCCTGGTCCTACCAGACTCTCGTCCATTAGCCTGGTCCTACCAGACTCTGGTCCATTAGCCTGGTCCTACCAGACTGTAAGCCATTTCATTGGTCCAGAGAGTCTGGCCTCTCTCCATTGAAAAGTGTTAACTTCCTTGAAGGCGGGTACTCTGTTGAAGTTTAAAACTATTGGATCTGCCCAGAGCCTGGATCTGCCATAACCAATCGCTAACGTTTGGTCGTGACGTATGTCATGCGCATATGCAACAAGAGGGGAGACCGACAACAACTATCGGCTTATATTTAGCATTAGCATCGCTAGCGTTAGCCTTAGCCAACTCCTTCACCGCTAAGGGAGCGAGCTGGAAAATCTAACTTTTCCCGACCCCCGTGGGGAGGAGGGCCACAACATCACGGCCACCAACACAACTCAGCAAAGATTGTTCCTGCTCGGGCTTTAACTTCTGGATATTCGTCAGCGTTGCCACAACGGACCGAATGGCTTCACTCCCATCTTTCTAGCGCACGTCCTCAACGTCATCGTTCTCAGCCACTCCCTCTGTTCACTGATTGGTCCACCAAATATTTGACCGGAGAAAACCCAAGAATATACCGCAAACCCAGACGGAGTAGTGAAGGGAAATGAAAACTGAGCGGACGTACGTAGGAGGGCGGAGCCAGGCTAGTGTGGCGGTTGGGTTGAAAAGAAAAAACGTTTGGATTAGGAAAAGAAGAACGGGGTTGGTTTTAGTAAACGAACAAACGTGGAAAGGAAACGCCACACGTGGGACATGATCCTCGCTCTCCTGGGTGAAAGTCCTGCGTTTAACCCATCTGCCACCCTGACCAACCTCCTCATGTGGATTTTCGGCCTTTCATATGGCGTCAATTCACACGCAATTGCAAGGTAATGTAAGTCAATAGAGGCCAAACGGCGCTGATAAGCACGCTAAAACGCGATTATGCGTCTTGATAACACGCCAAAATGGCATACGGATTGGCGTGTCATACATACGCCACTTAATGAGATCAGTCTGTAATTTGTATTAACTCTTGTGTTGTCTTCCCATCAATCATGAACATTGTTGTCCTTCCTTTTTTTGATGCTTTTGTCACTTTTTAACTCTTAAAAAAACAATTCATGTTCAGTAAGCCTTATTGACATTGACATAATGACAGTATACCTCATTTTTGAGTTTAAAAAAAGATGAAATTATGAATTATTTTTGACTGATAGTTGCGATCGGAGGATGTTTAAGTGAACCACAGAATGTCAAAGTTTAGTTAGGAGACTGTTTTGAATACTTCAGCATTTTTTTCAAATGCTATAAAATCTAAAAAGTAAAATAACCCAAAATTCAATGAAAGTAATCTCTTTTTTTTTTACCATGCATCCATGTTATTTTGGGTCAATTCGGTTGAAAGGAAGCCATATTTCTGATATAAAAAACATTGAAAACGGGTCAAATTTGACCCTATAGGACAACACAAGGGATAATAATCTGAATCTGCAAAGGAACTTAATGTTGTCAAATGGATGTAATGGAGTAGAAAGTACAACATTTGTGTCTAAACTTAAAGTACAGTAGCCTGGGCAAATCCACTGCTATCCAGTCAATAAAACAAGACTCTAACGTTGCTCGCGGTTCTTCTATATCTCAGCCACAGCAGCGCAGACTTGAGAGTTATCTTCTTAAAAAGACGCAAGTGACAACAGGAGCACACAGAGTTCGTTACTCACCCGCTGAAGCTGTAGATTCCAGTGAGAACAGCTGCCAACGGACGCACCACAGGACACTGACTGTAAAGAGAGCCAAGTTGGGAGTTCACTGTATTTATGTGTGTGTGTGTGTGTGTGTGTGTGTGTGTGTGTGTGTGTGTGTGTGTGTGTGTGTGTTATGAGACCTGTTATCTAACCTCGTAACTCTCGTAACTTGTAGGTTGGATAACAGAAGTAGGCAGAAGGGCAGCAGGGAGTCTGTGTGTGTGTGTGTGTGTGTGTGTGTGTGTGTGTGTGTGTGTGTGTGTGTGTGTGTGTGTGTGTGTGTGTGTGTGTGTGGCTCTCTTTCACTTCTCCAACTGAAAGAAGACGTGTTGTAATTCTTCAGTTCATTTTTTTTTTTTTATTGTTGATTATTATCTGTTGATTATTTTCTGGATTAATAGATTAGTTGTTAGGTTTATAAAATGTCAGAAAATGGTGAAAAATGTAGATCAGTGTTTCCCAAAAAGCCTAAGATGACGTCCTCAAATGTCTTGTTTAGTCCACAACTCAAAGATATTCAGATTACTGTCCCAGAGGAGAGAAGATACTAGAAGATATTCAGATTACTGTCCCAGAGGAGAGAAGAGACTAGAAGATATTCAGATTACTGTCACAGAGGAGAGAAGATACTAGAAGATATTCAGATTACTGTCAGAGAGGAGAGAAGATACTAGAAGATATTCAGATTACTGTCACAGAGGAGAGAAGATACTAGAAGATATTCAGATTACTGTCACAGAGGAGAGAAGATACTAGAAGATATTCAGATTACTGTCCCAGAGGAGAGAAGGAACTAGAAGAGATTCAGATTACTGTCCCAGAGGAGAGAAGATACTAGAAGAGATTCAGATTACTGTCCCAGAGGAGAGAAGGAACTAGAAGATATTCAGATTACTGTCCCAGAGGAGAGAAGAGACTAGAAGATATTCAGATTACTGTCCCAGAGGAGAGAAGAGACTAGAAGATATTCAGATTACTGTCCCAGAGGAGAGAAGAGACTAGAAGATATTCAGATTACTGTCCCAGAGGAGAGAAGAAACTAGAAGATATTCAGATTACTGTCAGAGGAGAGAAGAGACTAGAAGATATTCAGATTACTGTCAGAGAGGAGAGAAGATACTAGAAGATATTCAGATTACTGTCCCAGAGGAGAGAAGAGACTAGAAGATATTCAGATTACTGTCCCAGAGGAGAGAAGAGACTATAAGATATTCAGATTACTGTCAGAGGAGAGAAGAGACTAGAAGATATTCACATTTACGAAGCTAGAATCAGGGACATTTTTTTTTTTTTATTTTGCATGTTTTATACTAGAAGATGTTCACGTTTAAAAAGATGACATCCCAGAAGATTTTCATACAAAAATGACTTGAATGTGTGTGTGTGTGTAAGTGTGTCTGTTTGTGTGTGTGTGTGTGTATGTGTGTGTCTGTGTCTGTGTGTAATCTTTGTGTGTGTGTGTGTGTGTGTGTGTGTGTGTGTCTGTGTTTGTGTGTTTCTGTGTGTCTCTGTGTGTGTAATCTATGTGTGTGTGTGTGTGCATCTGTGTGTGTGTTTCTGTGTGTGTGTCTGTGTGTGTAATATATGTGTGTGTGTGTGTGTGTGTGTGTGTGTGTCTGTGTTTCTGTGTGTTTCTGTGTGTGTCTTTGTGTTTGTATGTGTGTGTGTGTGTATGTGTGTTGTGTGTTTGTGTGTGTAATCTGTGTGTGTGTGTGTGTGTGTGTGTGTGTGTGTGTGCATCTGTGTGTGTGTTTCTGTGTGTGTCTGTGTGTGTAATCTGTGTGTGTGTGTGTGCGTCTGTGTGTGTTTCTGTGTGTGTCTGTGTGTGTAATCTGTGTGTGTGTGTGTGTGTGTGTGTGTGTGTGTGTTGTGTGTGTTGTGTGTGTGTGTCTGTGTGTGTGTGTAATCTGTGTGTGTGTAATCTGTGTGTGCGTCTGTGCTTCTGTGTGTGTCTGTGTGTGTAATCTATGTGTGTGTGTGTGTGTGTGTTTGTAATCTGTGTGTGCGTCTGTGTATGTGTGTGTGTGTTTCTGTGTGTGTCTGTGTGTGTGAGCCTGTCCAATCAGGGAGCAGCAATCAGGCTCACCTGTAGTTATATAAATGGTGTCAGATTGTCAATCGCTGCAGCTGTGATTCTAATCCATCTCTGGCTGTGCGTCATTGAATGCCGAGTACTTGTTGCGTGCCGAGAGCGAGATACTTTTGGTGAGATATAATTGTGACTAATGGATTAAAAACTGTGCGTTTGTCTGCTTCACGTAAGCGGCTACGGTTAGCATACTCTGCTAACTAGCTTACTACCTACAACAGTAACTGAGTAATCTTTGAAGCTAAGGAGTTTAGTGTTAAGATAACTACGTTATTTGGTGAAGTTAAGAGATGGACAAACACATCCACGGTGTGCTAGCTGGTCCTGGATGCTATATCAGAATTGAAGCTAACGTTAGCAACTGTGTGCTGCTTTTTATTTGGATTTGCGGAAGTTCAAACTCCGGCCAAACTTGTTTTCCAAAACACGCTACCTTTATCTCCATCTGCTGATGAAGATCCTGTGATTAGATTAAAAGCTCCAGAACAGCTGCTGAATGGACCTCGACCGTGTGTGTGTGTGTGTGTGTGTGTGTGTGTGTGTGTGTGTGTGTGTGTGTGTGTGTGTGTGTGTGTGTGTGTGTGTGTGTGTGTGTGTGTGTGTGTGTGTGTGTGTGTGTGTGTGTGTGTGTGTGTGTGTGTGTGTGTGTGTGTGTGTGTGTGTGTGTGTGTGTGTGTGTGTGTGTGTGTGTGTGTGTGTGTGTGTGTGTGTGTGTGTGTGTGTGTGTGTGTGTGTGTGTGTGTGTGTGTGTGTGTGTGTGTGTGTGTGTGTGTGTTTTGCTTGAAGCAGCACCAACAGGCCCTTTATCTTTCGTACTTTCAGCTCCTGATGTAGTCGATTCTCCTTTCACCAACAAATAACTTCACTTTTACCGAACAACCTGGTGTTTACGTTGCTTCCCTTTCCTCTTACGAGCTGGGTCGTAACATTTCCCATTAATTATGACATTCTATCCCCGTCTATGGATGTCACGTAATGTCCTTTTCCCTTTTTTTTAATGTAGTTTCTTTTCATTTTATCTCATTTGCAGCAGTGAAATGTAACTAAGTACATTTACTCCAGTACTGTCCTTAAGTCCAAATGTTGAGGTACTTGTACTTCTTCATCTTTTCTTTTCATACCACTTTCTACTTCTACTCCGCTACATTTCAGAGAGAAATATTGTACTTTTTACTCTACTACATCCATCTGTTACAGCTTTAGTTACTTTACACGTTAAGATTACTGCACACAGAACACATGTAGTTTATAAAATCTGATCTTTTATAAATGAAACTAGCTGACAATATACCGGCTACAAGTCCAGCTGAGATGATTAGATCTGTTTGCGTGCAGTTTAATGTCCCAAATCCTACTATGGCCACGCCAAGACCCGCCCTACGAAGCAGCTCGATTGGTTGGGGTTAGGCATTTGACCTCCAGTGGTTAAGGTTAGGATAGCCGACTGGTCAGGGGATAGGACCTGTACAAATGGGGTTACGTTACGGGGGATTTGGGACACTAAACTGCACATATACCTACTTAAAGTACATTTTCCAGATGCTACTTAAACACTTTTACTGAAGTAACATTATTACAGCAGGACTTTAACTAGTAACGGAATATTTCTACAGTGTTGTATTAATACTTTTACTGAAATTAAGGATCTGAATACTTCTTCCATCGCTGCTATTTTGTAAAATATCATTTTATTCTATGTAAATTGATAGCTTTTTTTTTTTTTTTAAATGTAATAATTTTCTTTGGATTGGATTAAAAAAATTCAACATTTGTCTCTCTGACATTTATATTAAAAAATCTGCACAAGTACAACTGTCAGCTAGTAGATGTAAAATGGAAATACTCAGGTAAAACTTTAGTGTACATATATAGGCCTACTTTACATTCTACCACTGCTTTGTGTTGCACTAAACTAACAGGAAAAATAACATTTAAAGACATTTACAAAGCTCCAAAAGTATCTTTAAGGATGCAAAGCTGAGACAATGTCCAACAGTGTGAAGGTGCATTTTTTTTATGAGGTTCAAAAAAGGTGAGTTGGGAAAATATTTTCAATACTTACAGACTTATTGCTCCCTCTCCTGATCAGTGGAACTAACTGGACTCCAGCTGAGCTGTACTGTGAACCCTACAGTCTACAAAATAAAAGAAATACAACAACTGGGTGAAGTGGAAGTTGGATGTTGGATGTTAGGCCCTACACTGATATCTCAACAAAACTGATAATGAGGCTGAAAACGGGCGCATTACCCGCGACGTTGTACCTTCTCTTTCCTCACGTGTGTGAACCGGAAATCGTTCTCAGCGCGCCATGTGGCGTCCCAAAAAATGCAAATGGTCATCGAGAAAAGGCGGGTGAGGATACACCGATGTAGTCTTTTTGAGAGAGAGAGAGAGAGAGAGAGAGAGAGAGAGAGAGAGAGAGAGAGAGAGAGAGAGAGAGAGAGAGAGAGAGAGAGAGAGAGAGAGAGAGAGAGAGAGAGAGAGAGAGAGAGAGAGAGAGAGAGAGAGAGAGAGAGAGAGAGAGAGAGAGAGAGAGAGAGAGAGAGAGAGAGACAGACTGGGTGAATACTCGATTCTGATTGGCTGCAGGGTGTCCATAAAAAAGTCACCTACACCTAAAGGTATCATAAAGTTAAGTGACTGTCATACTAAATTAGGCTAACGTTATGTCAATATGTAAACTATTTTAATAATTCAGCCTATCAGTGAGATGCTAACAATGATATTTGTTATGATGTGTTGATATTTTAAATAATACGGCATCTCAGAGGCTGAACTGCAGTTCATCGAGTGGCCTCTTGAGGCCAATCAGTCAAAGGTATATTTTGAATTATGAATACATATATCCTCCATAATATCCTCCATCCATGTTGAAAAAATCTCAACCTCACAGCATATATAAACATGTTTAGAGCCTGGTACAAAAAATGGGTTTGGTCTATATAACTAAAGTCATCCTAAAATATAACTACTGTACTGCATTTTTATATAATTCACCCGTTTGTACTGTTATTTTCTAAGATAAAATAAGAGATAAGATAGACTTTATTAATCCCACACATTAGAATAACAAATACGCATTAAGTAGACATAGGAGAAAAAATATACATAAAGTATAAGAAATAGAAAAAATAGAATGAGTTATAATAATAATAGTAATAAAACAAACATTTACACAATAAACACCCTTATATAAACAGACAGTATATAAACACAGATTTACAGATGATCAGAAATGCCATATTGCACAGTTGAAGGTAACAGAGAGTAATAAATAAATAAATACATATGTATAGTGCAGAATATTGTCCAGTGATGGCTCATATTGCAGAAACAGCGAGCAGTGCTACATTATGATGTAGCAAGATAAGGTATTTTGGTATTAAAAACCCTCGTTTTTAATTCAATCCAAGTATCCTGTATCATTCATGCATGTCTGTTATTTATAACGAAGCAAACTGCTTGAAAAATCGGTTGAAAATCCAGCTAGATATGATGATTTTAATTGTGGATAAACCTCCTGCCTCAATAGACATACATGCATTAGGAGGCGCGGCTCGTCCGTCCCAAAATGGCGGCCGCGTCACGTCTCAACGTACATATAGTTCTACGGTTCGATACAGCTCTCGCGAGATTTGCGCGGTCCAAAGGTTTTACCACTAAGGTTTCCAGTCAAAACAAACAGCGGCTAGAAAAGGTGGTTTTAAAGCTCAGAAACTTGCTTTTTTCTCTGTTCGGTAAGAGAAGTCGATGAACCTTTTTTTATGTTGAAATGATTAACGTTGTTTTAAAAAGTTTAACGCTACGTTACCGTCGTGTTAACCAAGTAACTCAACGTTAACGGTTACGGTTTGAATCAACTGTCATGACTTAGCTAGTTAGCTAGCTACCTAACTGTTAATATCTACTAACAACTTAATATAAAGCAACTGCTGTGCGTGCGTGCGTGCGTGCGTGCGTGCGTGTGCGTGTGCGTGTGTGTGTGTGTCTGTCTGTGTGTCTCTGTGTGTCTCTGTCTGTCTGTCTGTGTGTGTGTGTGTGTGTGTGTGTGTGTGTGTGTCTCTCTCTGTCTGTCTGTGTGTGTGTGTGTGTGTGTGTGTGTGTAATCTGAAAACACAATTTTCTCAGAATTGTTTAATAAACATGTAATATATGTGTATACCAAATATTATTTTATGTTCCGGTTCAAATTAAAAAAAGAAACATATTTTACATTTTCCACATGCCCATAATAATACTGTAATATAAACATAGTTATACTTTTCTGTGGCAGTGATGATCAGCCCGTGACGACGACAGAGAGCTGATGTGGTCTGAGGAGGAGGAGGATGAAGATGAGGAGGATGAAGATGAGAGTGAACAACAGCCAGCTGCTGTTTCTGTCCAGAGAAGAAACCTCTGGAAACTTCCAGAAAGAAGGAACGCTGCGAGTCGGACGACAGGAGAGAGGTCAGAGACACACACACGCGCACACACACACACACACACACACACACACACACACACACACACACACACACATAGACACAGACAGAGATACACACACACAGACACACACACACACACACACACACACACACATACATAGACACAGACAGAGATACACTCACACATAGACACACACACACACATAGACACAGACAGAGATACACACACACACACACACACACACACATAGACAGAGAGACGCACACACACACACACACACACACACACACACACACACAGACAGAGACACACACACACACACACACACACAGACAGAGACACACACACACAGACACACACACCACACACATACAGACACACAGACAGAGAGACACACACACACACACCACACACACATACACACACACACAGACACACACACACACACACACACACACACACACATATATACACACACAGACAGAGAGACACACACACACAGAGACACACACACACACCACACACATACAGACACACAGACAGAGAGACACACACACACACCACACACACATACACACACACACACACACACACACACACACACACACACACACACACACACACACACACACACACATACACATACTCTTCTCTTCTCTCTGTTTCCTCACTCTCGGCAGTCCAAGGTCAGCTGCCTTGCTCCACGGCTCCTCAGCACCAGTCATCTCCATTTTATTTCCATCCCCTGACTCACTCTGACTTTACTTCCTGGAACGTGTTTGTGTCCAACAACAGAAAAAACAGCTTCTGAATGTTTTTAAAGGAGCACGCCGACTTATTGGGACTTTGTCTCATTCCCCGTATCCCCCAGAGTTAGATAAGTCCGTACGTACCCTTCTCATCTCTGTGTGTGTCGTATAACTGTGTCTGACGGCCCACCGTTAGCCCAGCTTAGCACAGATCCTGCAGGTAACCGGCTCCATCTAGCCTACT
>CM042336.1:22681351-22691351 GCA_023566125.1 Zingel zingel | reverse complement strand
AAGGGGGGAGCCGAGAAAAAGAGAGAGAAAACAAAGATGATAGATAGATAGATAGATAGATAGATAGATAGATAGATAGATAGATAGATAGATAGATAGATAGATAGCTATTGATCCCAAAAATGGGAAATTACAGTGTTACAGCAGCAAAACATCAGTCACACAGCACAGAATATACATGAAATACTAGAATACAATATACATACATACAATATACATGAAATAATAATAGGATTAAAATACAAGAACGAATATTTAAAATATATACAAGTTGGGAATACAAAATGCACTGTTGGCTTTGGGTGAAAAATATCCGAATCCGTTTTATTAGCCAAGTATACTTACAGACACAAGGAATTTGACCTCGGTAGGTGTTAACTCTCTATACATTCAACAATAATAGACACGTAGTAGTAAACATACTGTACAGTAGAGACAACAATGTACATATAGGCACATATCAACATAATATACAAATAAGACATAATATCAAGAGAAGTACACATGGAGTGGGAAGTAATAGTGCAAAGTAGTGTGCTAATATGCTAAATTAAGCTCCTCAGCCAGCGACAAATACGTTGAAAAAAAAGCCCCAAAAAAGTTGGAAAAATGCTGAAAAGAAGTGTCACAATTGTCTGAAAAAGTGCCAAATACATCAGAAAGTGGCAAAAACATTGTAAAAAGCACCACAAACTTCCGGAAAAGTGGAAAAACATTGAGTAAAGCGTCAAAACTGTTAAAACAAAGTGCCTAAAGCATTGAAAAAAAGCACCGGGAAAAGGCGTAAGAAAATAAATAAATAAATAAATAAAGCACCAAAAACTTCCACATGGAGTGGGATGTCAAGTGCAAAAGTAATAGTGCGAAGTAGTGGGCTAATATGCTAAATTTAATTCAGCTAATGTTAACGTTAGCAGTTGCAGCGCTAACGTTAGCCTGGGTGCTAGAGACACTGCTGAGCCAAACCAGGTGAGTAACGTTTCCTGTTGCTGGGATTCGATGGTTGAGGTAGACTACTATTTAAACTGGTTAATGTTGGGATCAACAAAGTCATACAAATACGACAGTTGATATAGACAACTGGGGTAGAATTGCATTTTTTTTTCGTGTTTTTGTCAGGCCAACTCAAACTTATTGTTTAGTTAAAACGGTGATGATTGACAGTTACAATGACAACCTCCAAACAGAAGAATATAACAGTCCAAACAACAGGAAATGATAAATGTGAGTGTCAATCCTTCACACACAGGCTGTATTTTAAGCGACTGAGTCAGACTTTCATAAGGCAGCACACTGCAGGAAACTCCATATTTCGGTATTCATCACATCATTCAGTAAGCAAGACTCAGTGCTGCTCAATAACCGTGTCTCTATTAAGCCCGAGACACACCGAGCCGATAATCGGCCGTCGGACAGTCTGGCGAGGTCGATGACTCGAGTCTGTTCGGTGTGTTCCGTGCCGTCATCCGTCCGAGGGGCCGTCGGCCTTCATTTTGTCAACATGTCAACGGTTTTGACGTGTTGAATCGGAAGGCGGGCACTGCCGGCAGTCAGGCTCAAATGGCCAATCTGATTGGTGGAGAGCTAACCTGGAAACGGGGAGCGGGATGAGCGTGACTAGAGTCTCTCAAAATCTGACGAAAATCTTTGTCGATCTGAAATGAAGACAGATTCAGCAACTGCACGGCCTATTTCTCGCTTAAAATGTTTTCATTAACACGTTGACGCGTTCGTCCAATCAGCTGCCGGTTTTCATTTTTGGGCGACAATACAGATTAGCGCCGCCTGCTGTTATGGAGACGTATTACGTCTCGTCTCTTCGGTGTGTTCTAAGGCATTTTTTTGACCAACTCGGGGAGACTGATCAGCCCAACGGCCTTTTCTGCCGAGGGTCGGCCGTCTGGTTGGCGTGTCACGACCTTTACTTTACCACCAATGAGCTGTTCCTAAATAGAAATTGTCTATTCCGAAATAAAAACCAATAAATGACTGATGATTTTACATTTGCGAGATGGACATACGTATGTATTCGAATACATATTCGAATAATATTCAAATATTTAAAAAAATATCAAATGAAAATCGAATGGTATTATAGAGGAAGACTGACAGCTCTAGGCCACATGATACAGGCCTTCCGTGATCGACCCCCAACCGCACACACACACACACACACACACACAGCTAGTAGCCAAGGAGGATTACAAAAACATGATGGACTCTTCAGAAGAGGTCATTATCTTCACTCGAGTTTCTGCACGGGAAAGTCACCGGACGCCACAATCTTCTGAACATAGCCACACTGAGAAATCCAGAGAGAGTTGCGTGGAGCTGATAGTCTTAATTAGCTTTGTAGCAACTCATTTGGCAACGGCTCGAATGTAACAGATGTTCGTTAATGTCAAAAAGTTACACACTAAAGCTTTAAACTGTTGTCGGCACATTTTTGCTTTTTATGTCAATTTTGTGTGTGTGTGTGTGTGTGTGTGTGTGTGTGTGTGTGTGTGTGTGTGTGTGTGTGTGTGTGTGTGTGTGTGTGTGTGTGTGTGTGTGTGTGTGTGTGTGTGTGTGTGTGTGTGTGTGTGTGTGTGTGTGTAAGAGGATTAGTGCAAAGGATGTGTAATACCAGTGCGGGTAGCTTGTTTAACACACACACACACACACACACATTCTCTCAATTCAGTTAATCTCTGTGTCTCACACACACACACACACAGACACACACACACACACACACACACACAAAGAGAGAATCGAGGACATCCACAGAGAGAGGGAGAGAGAGAGAGAAGTGAGATTTTAGATTTAACACATTTTTACGTTTTGTCTCTCTTCCTCTCTGCCAAACTCGATCTCGACCGGCCTGCCAGGCACTTTTGCTAATCTGCATATTTCCCATGATGCCGATGGGTTTTTAAATCCCGTCGGCCATGACGAAAGAGAGGAAGGAGAAGGTGATGGAGGGAGCACGGAGATACTCGGCCGGTGTGTTTTAGTCTTTTCATCTCGGGACGAACGACCGCAGCAGGATCTTTTTTTAATCGATGGATTATTTTCGCCGGATGCCTCTCTTTTTTTCCCCGGTTTAACGTATGCTCTTGCTATCTTTCTTCTTCCTCTTCTGCTTCATCTCTCCTTTACTTGTTCTGTCTGTAAATCCATTACGTAGCAGCAGGAAGAGCACACGAGGAATTGTCTTTTAGCTGCTGCAGACCGACATTTATTTAACTCTCTTGTGCAAAAATTCAGTAGAAAATAATTCAAAAGTGGATTCAGGTGCAGCTGGAAAACTCTAAAGCTAAATATTGCACATGCAGTGTTGGAGGCGTCGTGTTACTCTGCAGCTACTCGGATTACTTCTGGTTGTAAACAAGTAACAAGTAACTAAACGAAAACAACACTGAAGACTACTAATACTGAAAGCTGCCCTCAAGTCTGGTGTCGAATGAATATTTTTTTATTTAGTTATTCTTCAGTCAGACAGTTCCAGATTTAAATCTAAATTTGAGCCAGTTTCATTTAGTTTTATAGTCAAAGTTCCTCGTTATATTAAACAGACATTTTAAAGATGAAAAAAAAGACAAATACATCTGATTGACAGAGAGCTGTGACACTGTTCACACGAAAAGTTGTAAACTTATTAACTTTCCTGTTGTCCTCGGGACCCGTTTTCAAAAGCTTCTTATGTCAGAACTATGACAAAAGAACGTTGAAAAAAGTGACAAATGTTGGAAAAAGCTACAAAAACGCAGGAAAAAAATCTACAAAAACATTATTTTTAACGCTGAAAAAGTGAGCAAAAAACCCGGAAAAAATGACCAAAAAAATCAAATCAAAAACATCACCAAATGTGACAAAAAGTTGTTAAAAAACTGAGAAAAAACATCGAAAAAAGCGACAAAAATCTTGTTAAAAAATTGCCAAAAAATTGGAAAGAAAGTGACACAAAATTTTGAATAAAATCGACAAAAAATGTAGAGAAAAGCGTAGAAAAAGAACAACAAAATGTTGAAATTTTAACCCAGAAAAACAAAAAGCTACAAAAACGCAGGAAAAAAAAATCAACAAAAACATTTTATTTTAAAAACACTTAAAAATGTGACCAAAAAAATTGGGAAAAGTTACAAAAAAACATCAAAAACATGTTTCTTTCAACCAAATTTTCAAAAGCAATAACGTGGATGTCTCCCTACAACCCTTCAAGTTGTATTCAATTTCATAGCATTTAAATGTATTTATTTTTTATAAAAGAACGTTGAAAAAAGTGACAAAAAATTCGGGAATAACTTCAAAAACGTTGGGAAAAAACACACAAAAACATCAAAAAGTGCAGAAAAAAAACCTTGAAAAAAATGACAAAAAACATCGGTGGAAAAGCAACAAAAAGTGTCGAAAAAGACGTCCAAAATGTTGAAAACAAAAGTTTAAATTTTGACCCAGAAAACCAAAAAGTTGCCGGTCGACGGGATGACAACGCGAGGGTTAAGTAACTCAGCTTGTGTTTAGATTCGAGACCTTTGGCTCGAAAAAAAAACATTATATTTCTCAAAAAAGTGTGTATTTTGGAGCAGTTTTCAGAGTCCAAATTACAAAAGAATATACGTGACATTTTCTAAAGAGCATATTTGTCTTTTATATTTTACTTTATTGCATAAAACCGCCGAGTCGAAAGAGGTCGCAGCACCTGACAAATAGATTGGACAAGCGTGTATAGAAAAGATTATTACGAAGTAACGAAGAGAAGAATTCAACAATTTAAAATAACCGGATAAAAGAATGAAGCTGCACTCTTTTCTGCGGCTCTTTAAATAATTGTTTATGTTTACACTTTAGAATACCAGCCAACTCTCTCGAAAGCCCGGTTCACACGGGACGATTTTAAAATGGTCGGCCGATTGTCCAATCCTGAGAGACCCCACACACGGCGATAAAAGATCACGGGTCTAACAGTTCTGGTCGTACAGCGTGACGGCAAAATCAACACATCACACACCAACCGATTTGACTCCCGAGCATTCCCAGGTCAGACGGGAAATCTCGCAAAATCCCTCGAGATCAAACGTGACTTCAGAGTAAACAATCATGGCGGACGAAGAGGATGCAGTGGCGATAGTTTGTACTTTGTTTTTAACCGAAAAAAACCTTATCAAAAGAAAAGGCGATGGTCAAAGAAGTGGAGACAACGCGAGCGTGACCGGACTTTCTGGTGCGCCGTGCCGCCGGCTGTTTTGATTTTGTTTCCCGGTGCTTTCCTCGCCGCCTCGTCACCACCTGGCTTTCTGATTGGCTACACGCCGCAGTCCACAGGCTGCGTGCTCGTTTGTCCCCGGGGGACGCCACACACGAGGAGAAATCGGGCCAAAACAATACAACATGTTGGATATCCCCGATTTGAGATGGGAGCGGTCCCGACGTCCTTCCGAGCAGACGAGAGCAGTCTTAACACACCACACACGGCAGGAATATCTGATCAGATTATTCTACGATCATCTGATCAGATTATTCTACGATCATCTGATCAGATTATTCTACGATCATCTGATCAGATTATTCTACGATAATCGGAGCATCCTTAAGATCGTCGGAAGGGGTGAATCGGGGCTAAAATCGGCCTAATTATCCTGCCGTGTGAACCAGGCTTTACCTCTCTTCTGCTGTCATATTTTTTGTTTTGTATTTCATCGTAATTGTTTATAATATATTACGTAAAGCCCGTTATGTTGCTGAAAAGAGAAGACAATCATTTTATTTTGAAACGATTAGCTTTCAAACGTGCAGGACTTAAACGGGAAGTTTTGAGTTTTCGCATTGTTACGTTATTTATGTTTTTGTGGTGTGTGTGAAGAAGAAGAAGTCGGTCATCAGCCGGGCCGTTTAAAATCCACAGCGGAACTAAGATAACAGGAAATACAACAACAACAACAAAAAGAAGCAGGATGTAAACAGGAAGTATACTGTATTTCTGGGGCTGCAGAGCAAGATGATGGCGTGCAACAGCTGTTTTGGTCCATCAGGAGAGAACAGCTCTTCTGCTGGACAGGTGGGGACACGCGCGCACGCACGCACGCGCACACACACACACACACTTTAAATGCATGACAGAATTGTTCGAGTGTAGTTTGTGTTTGTGTGTATCTCAAAGTTTGATTTGATTTTTTTGATTTTGAAGTTTAATCTTAAAAGCCTCTTGTTATGTTGAAGAACTCAATGAAACAGATTAGCTGTGTGTGAGTGTGTGTGTGTGTGTGTGTGTGATCAGAGTGTGTGTGTGTGTGATCAGAGTGTGTGTGTGCGTGTTGCTTAAAGCTTAAGCTGCAAACAAGGAAATGTGATCAGAGTGTGTGTGTGTGTGTGTGTGTGATCAGAGTGTGTGTGTGTGTGTGTGTGTGTGTGTGTGTGTGTGTGTGATCAGAGTGTGTGCGTGTGTGTTGCTTAAAGCTTAAGCTGCAAACAACTAAATGTGGTAAGTGTGTGTGATCAGAGTGTGTGTGTGTGATCAGAGTGTGTGTGTGTGATATCAGAGAGTGTGCGTGTTGCTTAAAGCTTAAGCTGCAAACAAGGAAGTGTGTGTGTGTGTGTGTGGAAAAATTCTCAATATCCTGTTACAGTGTTTCCTTTTAGGATTTTTTTTAGCAGTGGGGGCCGGTCCGAATGCAACGCGTGTGCCAGCTCGCGGTGTGAAGCGCGTGTCCGACATGCACTCTAACAATGCAGCCCTATTTCTGATACCACGGGGCCGCCACGGTCAAATCAACATGGGGCAAACACTGCTGTTAGTTTGTTTCCTTCGGCACCAGTTTACTATCAGAGTGTTGTCGTAGTCTGAAACCGCTAACGGATCAGACATTTAGATACAATCATCTGATAATTAATACAATCTTTAATCAAACAAACTGCTGAAGAAGTTACAGCAAAGCTGCTCGGAGGCAACCATTTTCATATTTCACTTTCTGTTCGTGCCTGTGTGTGTGTGTGTGTGTGTGTGTGTGTGTGTGTGTGTGTGTGTGTGTGTGTGTGTGTGTGTGTGTGTCTGTCTGTCTGTCTGTCTGTCTGTCTGTCTGTCTGTCTGTCTGTCTGTCTGTCTGTCTGTCTGTCTGTCTGTCTGTCTGTCTGTCTGTGTCTCTCTCTCTCTCTCTCTCAGAGTGTGTGTGTGTGCCTGCGTGTGTGTGTGTGTGTGTGTGTGGCTTTGCGTGCCCGCCTGCCTGTGTGTGCGTGTGTGTGTGTGTGTTGGGTGATTTGAGTGCTTTGCACTCGTAAAGGTAATCCTCTGATTATCGTCATAGCAACGAGTGATTTTTTTTTTTTTTATTGCCATGGCTGTGGGCCGTGGCCCCGGCGGTGATGAGTTTTGAACATTAATTAATTAATATCGCAGGAATCAAAGCTTACAACTGTGTGACAGACCTTTACGTAACTTAATATAATTTAGGGAAATGTTTTTGGGGGGATTGGAGAGTGTTTGGTTGTCAGGGGTGGAATGTAACTAAGTCCCGTACTTGAACATTTAAGGTACTTTTCTGTACAGCAGAGATCTGCAACGGCAGGTAATTTGAAAGTTTTTTCAAATTAAAATGTCTTAAAAAAACATAAATCCAACATAATTAGCAAATATAAATCCCCACTGATGATCGGCTGACTGGCCGATAGCTGAGGTTGTCTATCTTTATCGTTTTTTTTAAACATTTTTACCGTTTTTTCGACTTTTTTTATCGTTTCTTTCGACATTTTTACAGTTTTTTCTTTCTAAATTTTTACAGCTTTTTCCGACATTTTTACAGTTTTTTTCTTTTTTTTACATTTTTACCGTTTTTTTCTTTCGACATTTTTACCGTTTTTTCTTTCGACATTTTTACCGTTTTTTTCGACATTTTTACCGTTTTTTCTTTCGACATTTTTACCGTTTTTTCTTTCGACATTTTTACCGTTTTTTTCGACATTTTTACCGTTTTTTCTTTCGACATTTTTACCGTTTTTTCTTTCGACATTTTTACCGTTTTTTCTTTCGACATTTTTACTGTTTTTTTTTTTTTTTTACATTTTTACCGTTTTTTTCTTTCGACATTTTTACCGTTTTTTCTTTCGACATTTTTACTGTTTTTTTTTTTTTTTACATTTTTACCGTTTTTTTCTTTCGACATTTTTACCGTTTTTTCTTTTGACATTTTTACCGTTTTTTTCTTTCGACATTTTTACTGTTTTTTCTTTCGACATTTTTACTGTTTTTTTCGACATTTTTACAGTTTTTTTCTTTCGACATTTTTACCTTTTTTTCTTTCGACATTTTTACCGTTTTTTCTTTCGACATTTTTACCGTTTTTTCTTTCGACATTTTTACCGTTTTTTTTTGACATTTTTACCGTTTTTTTCTTTCAAACATTTTTACCGTTTTTTTCGACATTTTTACCGTTTTTCTTTCAATATTTTTACCGTTTTTTCCGACATTTTTACCATTTTTTTCGAAATTTTTACCGTTTCTTTCGACATTTTTACCGACATTTCAAATTTCACTGTACAATTAATTTTGTATCTTTCAGTCAAATTTAGAAATATTTATTAATTTGTCACATTTTGACTTGAATTCCAGGATACGTCTTTTGTTTACGTATGTACAGGGGGCGCGGGAAGTAGAGGTGCTGTTAGCAAACTGCGATGACAATAAAATGATCGCTTATAAATACCTCTGGTTGGTGTTTCTGTTCCACGACATTTTGTATGTCATGTTTGGGGTGTGGGATGAAGAGAGCGATCATTTTAGTAACGAGAGGGCTTTTCACCAGGGTGGAACAGCTGATCCAGTTTAATATGCAACTTTATTTTATACAGTATGTGTAGTAGGGGGTCGTTGAAGACCGCTGCTTTACAGTATTTCATTTTCACGCCACGTCTACTTCTGTTGCTGCCAACGGAAAACCTCCCATGAACCGGATTACTGCCGGATTAGAGCAGGGACATGTACAGAGAGAGAGCGCCAGAAACAAACTGAACTGTCCCAGTGTAACATACCATAACACAGCTCTTTGTTTCTCTCTCTGCTAGAGAGAGAGCTTTCTGGGTTTCACCTCCTTCTCCGTCAGAGATCTGCTCCGGTCCAAAGAGCCTCACATCTCGCTCAGCCTCAGGTAACACACACTTCCTCCTGTCTCACTTATCCTAGAGCATGTGGCCCTTTACCCTTTGTGTTGTCCGTAGGTATATTTTGCGGGGGTGATAATCAAAACTGGGCTTTTTCAGAAGTTTTTTTTATCGCGTTTAAAAAAAATGTAGGCTTAGTTTTTTTGTGCCTTTTTCTTTTTAACAAAAAAAAAATAGACAACTTTTTTGACTTTACCATTTTTTTTCGACATTTTTACCGTTTCTTTTGTCATTTTTACCGTTTCTTTTGACATTTTTACTGTTTCTTTTGACATTTTTACCGTTTCTTTTGACATTTTTACCGTTTTTTTCCACATTTTTACCGGGTTTTTTTTACCATTTATTTAGATATTTTTACCGTTTTTTCCCACATTTTTACTGTTTCTTTTGACATTTTTACCATTTCTTTTGTCATTTTTACAGTTTTTTCCACATTTTTACCGTTTCTTTTGACATTTTTAAACTTTTTTTCCACATTTTTAAACTTTTTTTCCACATTTTTACCGTTTCTTTTGACATTTGTACCGTTTTTTTCCCACATTTTTACCGTTTCTTTTGACATTTTTACCGTTTTTTTCCACATTTTTACCGGTTTTTTTTACCATTTATTTAGATATTTTTACCGTTTTTTTTTCCACATTTTTACCGTTTCTTTTGACATTTTTAAACTTTTTTTCCACATTTTTACCGTTTCTTTTGACATTTGTACCGTGTTTTTTTCAACATTTTTACCGTTTCTTTTGACATTTGTACCGTTTTTTTTTTCCACATTTTTACCGTTTCTTTTGGCATTTTTACCGTCCTAGAGCATGTGGCCCTTTAACCCTTCTGTTGTCTTCCCGTCAACCTTGAAAAAAACACTTTTTTT
>CM042336.1:22663851-22676351 GCA_023566125.1 Zingel zingel | reverse complement strand
TTTCCATCTGCTGTTTTACTGAAAGGTTTTTATCGTGTTTTTAACGTTTTGATTGGAATAAACTGAAAAGAGGCACAGTGTAGCTAGCGTTAGCCTTGATAGTGTAGATAGCGTTAGCCTTGATAGTGTAAATAGCGTTAGCCTTGATAGTGTAGATAGCGTTAGCATTGATAGTGTAGCTAGCGTTAGCTTTGATAGTGTAGTTAGCGTTAGCATTGATAGTATAGCTAGCGTTAGCATTAATAGTGTGATAGAAAATGATCCAGAAATTCAAACAGCATCAACAGGAATTTTTTTTCCCCAAATTTTGAAGACAACGAGGGGTTAATTCATCTCTAACAAGCCGGTATGTCTCCCTCTTCCTCAGGATCCAGGAAGTGAAGGAGCTTGGCGACCTTTCACCTCACTGGGATGGTCTCCGCCATGATGTCATCAACCACTGCAACCACCTGATTGGCTGTTACCAGGAAACGCTCGCTGAGCTCGATAAACTCTCAGGTGAAATAAAAAGGCCGCACAATTAATGCTTCTGTTTTTAATTTTTTAGATTATTTTTTGGGGGCATTTCCGCGATAGGACAGCTACATATGGAAGAGGAGAGAAAGGGGGAAGACATGCAGGAACTCGTCACAGGTCGGACTCGAACCCTGGACCTTCTTTGCCGATGCATAAACTTCTACGTCTGTGTGCTATAGAGGAATTATGTCTAAAATGAGGCCCTAAGGCCTGTCAAATCTGACTCCAATTTATTAATTCCCGCGCCTTCTTACATTGGACTTAAGGCGCTGACACACCAACCCGATAATCGGCCGTCCGACAGTCTGGCGAGGTCGGTGACTGGAGTCTGTTCGGTCTGTTCCGTGCCGTCGTCCATCGGAGGAGCTGTCTACGTTCATTTTGGCCGACCTGACTTGCTGGGTCGGAGGGCGGGCAGTCGGACTCAATGACCAATCTGATTGGTTGAGCGCTAGCCCCTCGACTAGCGAATCAGTGCACTTATGTTAGCGTGACGAACGGCTCTCAAAATCTGATGAAAATCTTTTAAACTGACCTTTGTTGATCTGAAATGAAGACAGATTCAGAAACTGCACGGCCTATTTCTCTCTAAAATGTTTTCAGAGACACGTTTCGGTGAACTATCGTCGTAAAATATGAGATCGTATTCAGAACGAGCCGCCATTATGCTCGGTTGTAAAATCCGGGAGACCAGACCCACGTGACGCGTTGGTCCAATCAGCTGCTGGTTTTCATTTTTTTGGGCGACAATACAGATTAGCGCCGCCTGCTGTAATGGAGACGCATTACGTCTCGCTCACGCACAGACCGAACGCTCAAATCGGCGTCTCTGCGGTGTGTTCTGAGGCACTTTTTTGACCAACTCGAGGAGACTGATCAGTCCGACGGTCTCCTGACGGTCGGCTGTCGGGTTGGTGTGTCAGAGGCCTTGAGTTTACCAAAACACAAGGATCAATCTGAGACGAAGAGTTCAGTTAAGCAACGTTTACTGAGTCCAGCATAAAAGTACAACACAGCTGTGAGTCTAAGTTTCCCTGGCAACAGACACTTTAAGTCAGAGCTGGTCCACCAAGATCTCGTCTGAAAAATGAACTCTGATTTGAGTTTTTGAGTCTTTATTCTCTCCTCACAGGGGGGTGTCTCCTAGTTTCTAGACAGAAACTTACACACACGCCAAGGTCGGGGCCTCCGTGTGGTGCAACTTCCTCTCCCGTTCTCGCAACCTTCAAACAATGCACCTCTATGCCATAAAAGCCTATTTTTATGACTTAAACTTTAACTTTCTGTGCATCAGAGGTCACCCGGAGTTCTTTTAACCACTTCCTCAATGACTAACACAGCTCTTTTGCAACCATAGACAGTAAAATAATGGACACAGCGACGCCTTAGACTTCGACGGAGACCAGTGAAGGATAGTAGAAGCTCTTTTCCGGTGATGGCTGAGCGTTACTGAGCAGCCTCCAACTGAGCTTGAAGACGTAGATGTGACGTGAGCAACCTGTCTGAAAGTTGGAAGTCTTCTGGTAGCTGTGCCAAGAGAAATCTCAATCATTCCCAATCTAGCAGAGACGGAGAGCGTAGGTATATGTAAGGAGATAACATAGGCACAGGCTAATTATTGATCACTAACATGATAGTTAACATTAGTAATTACACTTAAACAGCTAATGGAAGTCCAAACTGCCTGAGAGCTTCTCCTGTACTATACGGTAATTCCTCTACTATGAGACAGCAAGTCTCGTGGTTATGACACAGTTGTTAGCCTGTTTTTATAAAAAACGTCTGCTACGGAGCCATAACGTGAGCTACAAGGTAATGGAGCCTTTTATACGTTGTCGTGTTTCTTTAGAAATAAACAACGGACAAACAGAGTCTTTAAACGCTTCAGATGTAAAGTTATTCTCTGTCAAAGTGACGTCAAAATGAATGGGAGTCAATGGGATGCTAACGGGGGGTGATGGCTTGTTAGCCTCAGAATCTCCCCATAGGAGCTACGCTTTTCGGATGCTCGCTTACCCCCTTGTTTGCAACGAGCACATACACACACTTTGTTAATAAAATATTTCTACAGTGCCCGCTCTACCGACTGAGCTAACCCAGCCACACTTGTTTTTTCACTTTTTGCACAAATTGTTATTGAATTCACCTCGTTGGTCGTCTGCATTTGTTTTAAATCTCGTCCTTTTTTCCTGTTCTTTGTCTTCCAAAACAGCCTCGTCCTGTTTCAAGTCGAGCAGCAGTAAATCAGACAAACACCTTCAGTTTGTTCCCACCAACCTGCACTCACAGAGGATGGAGGTCACCGGTCCGAACAGCCCAGGTTCATCCCCCCCGACATGCTGCTTTATCTTTTCATAGTCAGTCCTTCCAGAAAAATGCAGAGTTTTTTTGTGATTGTTGCGGGCAAAGATCTGTGATTATGTGGCACGTTTTCTTAAAAATGCGATGGAATATGCGGGATATTTATGCAATTTAATGCGATGAAATTGCGGGAATTTGCAAAAACTGCGGTTCCATCGTGGCTTCATCGCGGGGTCTGCAGCTTTTTGATGATGTTCACGTCGCGTAATTACGTCACTTCATAACGTCACTTTATAACGTCACTTTATAACGTCACTTCATAACGTCACTTCATAACGTCACTTTATAACGTCACTTCATAACGTCACTTCATAACGTCACTTTATAACGTCACTTTATAACGTCACTTTATAACGTTTCCTTGTCAACAGGGGAAAATGGCTGCTCTTGTGTGAAGTAAACGCAACATTTTTCAACTTTCTGCTAAGATATGTGTGACTTTTTTTGGGGGGGGGATTATGAAATCATGCTAGCCCGCATATTTTGCGCAGAAATTGGCAATTTATGCGGCGAAAGTGCGGCGTATTTGAAAAAAATGCGCCCCCCCCCCCCCCCCCCCCCCCCCCGCATAAATATGTGGACTTTGGCTGATTATGCGTTGAATTATGTGATCGCATAATCACGTTTTTCTGGAGGGACTGATTAATGCTTGTTTACTTCTTTCACTCAGTGTCTCTATTTTCTTCTGCACGATTCACAGCCTTTTTATCTCATTCATTGTAATAATCATTCTGTCTCTCAATTCAATTCAAAGGGGCTTTATTGGCATGAATGTTTCTATAACAATGTTGCCAAAGCATCAAAATACTGTCCAAATATTCAGACAGAACACAATAAACAGTTATATGAACATTAACACAATATTAGGATGATTTATATTACTTATCTATACAGTATGTCTTATGTCTTATCAGTATTCTTATGCAGCCTCATGTGTCTGTCTGTCTCTCTGTCTGTCTGTCAGTTTGTCTGTCTGTCTGTACCTCCATCTCTCTCAATTCTATTCATTTTGCTTTACTGGCATTGAACATTGCTATATATATATATATATATATATATATATATATATATATATATATATATATATATATATATATATATACTGTACAACACACTACATTTAAAAAACATTACATGTTACAGTTTTGTATATCATTTCTGCACATTCTCTTTCTCTCCCTCTTTCTCTCTCTCTCTCCCTCCCTATCTCTCCCCCTCTTCCTCTCTCTCTCTCTCTGTCTCTCTCTCTCTCTCTGTCTGTCTCTCTCTCTCTCTCTCTCTTCCTCTCTCTCTGTCTGTCTCTCTCTCTCTCTCTCTCTCTCTCTCTCTCTCTCTTCCTCTCTCTCTGTCTGTCTCTCTCTCTCTCTCTCTCAGGCGTGTGGTATGAGGTCATAACGTTCGGTGCTCCGGCTCATCACCACCAGGCCTTCAAACACGGAGGACTGAAAAGACTGCTCAGCAAACACACAAACAACAGAGACGGGTGTGTGTGTGTGTGTGTGTGTGTGTGTGTGTGTGTGTGTGTGTGTGTGTGTGTGTGTGTGTGTGTGTGTGTGTGTGTGTGTGTGTGTGTGTGTGTGTGTGTGTGTGTGTGTGTCAGACCTCCATTTACACTTTCTGTAAATCTCTTCATATTATTGTCTGAGGATTAATCCCTATAATCTCTGTCAGGATTAGTGATGCTGCACTGTAGATTAACACACACATACTTCGCATTTTGTGGAATTATTTGGACTTTGAAGGCATTATGATGTGCTCAAATAATCTTTTCAGAGAGAATTCATGCATTAAAAAGAATTTTTTATGGGTTGCATCCTCTAGATTTTATTTTATTTTGATGTCTAGTTTTTTAAACCACCTTTAAAAATCAGTTCTGAGTCTAAAACACACCCTGTACTCTTTAAATCACATTGAAATTAAACTTGTATATTTTGTTAGATCCGACATATCCGCCCCCGAAAAATCGCACCCTGCTTATATCAATATTTTGTTACGTGTAACGTTACCTGCCGAGGGACTACGGATGTAACTTAGCATTCTTGCTTACTCCGCCATGTTTACATCATTTTATACAGATTTACGTTAACGTTAATACAGTATACATGATTTGTAGTAAATGGTTTGAAACATGCATAACCACTGGTCTCAATACGTTTGATTTTAAGTTAGTTTTCAGTGCCTGTTACTCTTTCCTCTGTAGAAATATTTTATTAACAAAATGTGCTTGTTGCAAAAGAGCTGTTAGTCATTGAGGAAGTGGTTAAATGTAGGAATGTCCCGATCAGGTTTTTTTGCCCTCGAGTCCGAGTCATTTGATTTTGAGTATCTACCGATACCGAGTCCCGATCCGATACTTCTATAATATATAAAAAAAAGAATAAAGAAGAGCGAAAAACAGATCCAGGATGTTCTTCTGTTCTTTATTTTTTATTTAATTCACCTTATTTTAACATTCAACAACTCTGTGACCAAACGGAGCTCTTCCTCTTCTGTGAGGCAGCTCGAACAATCAAGTAATAACAGAAATTCTTCACTTTTGGACTTTAGTGCAACAGTAAATATAAAAAAAGTCTAATATAAAAACAAATAGCACCTCAACTTAAAATACCCAGCAGGCATGTAAACAAATAAAAAAGTTAAAGTGCCTCAGTGTTGGCAGAGCCAGTAATGAGCTTTTAGGAGCTGCCCTCCTGACTCTTACTGTCTGCAGACATACTCGCGCTTTCTGCTTCAAGCTGCTTCCGTGTTCTACGTCGCCGGCTTTAACCAATAGCGTCTCTGCAACAAAGTGATGTCATGCCGCACGCGTTGCTGTTTCTGTGTGGAGTCCAAAGGGTCTAACTCTGTGCCACCGCATAACTGTAGATGTGTTCAAAAATAATGAGAATATATATACATATATATCCGAGTCCTGATCGGGAGGTAACGTCCGATTCCGATCGAGTCTGAAACCACGTGATCGGGCCCGATTTCCGATCACGTGATCAGATCTGGACATTCCTAGTTAAAAGTACTCTGGGTGACCTCTGATGCACAGAAAGTTAAGCTTAAGTGCAGCTGAAGGTTGCGAGAACGGAAGAGGAGTTGCACCACACGGAGACCCCGACCTTAGCATGTGTGTTTGTGAAGATAACAGTTTCTGTGTAGAAGTACAAGAAGACACCCCACCCTATGAGGAATGAATAAAAGCTTGAAAAGAGCTCATAATTCAGAGGTCAACTTGGTGGACCAGCTCTGACTTGATGTCTGTTGCTAGGGAAACTTAGTCTCTGTCTATGAACCCACAGCTGTGTTAACCTCTTATGCTGGACTCAGTAAATTTTGCTTAACTTAATTCTTCGTCTCAGATTGATTCTTGTGTTTCGGTGAACATTAAATCAGATTAAAGAAGGCGCGGGAATTATGTAATTGGAGTCAGATTTCTCTGGCCTTAGGGCCTTATTTTAGGTCTGTATTTTAGATACTCTGTGTTTCTCTCTCTCTCTCCAGCTCCGTCTCTTACTCCCAGGACGAGAGCTCCAGAGCGAGGGAGCTGCTGGCCAGCGTGGCCCAGCTGCAGCCTCTCGTCTTCGGGCTCGCTGAGGAGCTGCTGGCCGTCTCTCTGGAGCTCAACGCCGCGCAGCTGCAGCAGGTGCTGGACAGCCTGACCCAACAGGTGAGGAGAGGGGAGAAAATATGGAATGCAATTTCATTCAAAACTAAATAAATACATATATAAATAAATATGCCACACCCCCTTTTTTTGAACATAAGACATAAAAAAATAAAAAGAGAGGGACACACATACAAGTGTATTTATAAAATAAAAGTCCTTGAAATAAAAATGTAGTCTTTAGAAAAACATCCTTTATTTAAATTATATATATATATATATATATATATATATATATATATATATATATATATATATATATATATATATATATATATATATATATATATATATAAATAAATCTTCCCAAAAAAAAAAATATATATATATATATATTTTTTTTTTTTGGAAGATTATTTTTGGGGCATTTTTAGGTCTTTATTTTCACAGGACAGATGAAGACATGAAAGGGGAGAGAGGGGGGGATTGACATGCGGCAAAGGGCCCGCTCTCCATATGTGCGCCCGCTCTACCAACTGAGCTAACCCAGCCATTGATATATATTGACACATTTACATATTTATATTTGCATTGACTTAAATATTTGTTGCCTCAGGGTGTATTTCATAGGCATACTCATGTATTCATGTATTTATTTAACATTGAATAAAATGGCATTCCATAGAAAACCCGGGGAACGTATTTAGGAAATCTGTGAGCGCCTTGTTCTGTCTTGACAACTTCCTTCTCCCTCAGACGGAACAGTTTGTCCACGCGCTCAAAGACGAGCTGGTGAAGAGCGCCCTGCTGGCGATCCACGGCCAGCGCTCGGCCAGCGACAACAGCAGCCACGTCCACAGCAACGGGTTTCTCTGCGACAACACGTCGTCCCGTCAGCAGGGGCAGGCGTCTCCGGGGCAACAGGACGCCAGCCGACGGGACGCGGAGGAGTACGACGAGGAGAAATGGGCAAGTCGGAGCGTGTGTGTGTGTGCAGTGTTGACAACTCTTTTCCAAATAAGTAGCTAGCGCTAGCTCCAAAAAGTCGCTAAAAGTCCCAGACGATGACATACGCATATTTACGTATGGCTAGACTATATAACGACGACGTTGCATTTACGGGATTGTTCCGGTGCCATCGGAAGATCCGCCGGATGTCCCTCACCTTCCGCTTTCTTTGTGTTGGCGTCAGGGTTCCCGCGGGTCCTTAAAAAGTCTTAAAATGTCTTAAATTAAATTTCGTGTAGCCATTTGTAACGTGAACATAGCTAACAACGCTTCCTTTGTGTTGGCGTTCTAACCTCCAGATTTGTGAGGACTATGGTTAACTGCTCCTCAGATCTCTGTAGGGTAAATCCAGACAGCTAGCTAGACTATCTGTCCAATCTGAGCTTTCTGTTGCACGACTAAAACTACTTTTGAACGTACACATGTTCCACCAAAACAAGTTCCTTCCCGAGGCTATTTGGCAGAGGCTCCATGGCTCCGTCCGACAAGACGATTGTGATTGGTTTAAAGAAATGCCAACCTACCAGAGCATGTTTTTCTCCCATCCCGGGAATCCTGTGTGGACTAACCAGACCTTCCTCCGCAGCCCTGTGGAGGAAGGTCTGGCAATGCGAGACTAACTGGTGATTTCATCATGTATCATTTGCATAAAGCGTAGCGGTTGTGTCGGCTAACTGCCAGCTGCACAGCGCAAGAAGAAAGGGAGACAGAGACAGAAGAAAGCAGAAAAGCCGTGGACTGTGATTACTGTGTGCAGCACGCACGGAAATGATTTACAATATAATATATCTCGCTTTTCTTTTGATGCTCTGAAGTCGCTAAATTTGTCGCTAGTCTGTTTTTATAAATAAAGTCATTTAAAGGTCCTGAAAAGTCACTACATCTAGAGAGAAAGTCGTGTACACTGTGTGTATGAGAACATAACGTTCTTGTTCTTATACCTGTGTGTGTGTGTGTGTTTGTGTGTGTGTGTGTGTGTGTGTGTGTGTGTGTGTGTATGTGTGTGTGTGTGTGTGTGTGTGTGTGCGTGTAGGACAGAGCGTGGGCAAATGTCGCCATGAGCCTCAACTGCATCCACGCCATGGGCGACCGGCTGCAGGGGCGGGAGCACCGTCCCCAGGAGATAACATCAGAGGAGGAGCAGGAAGCCACAGGAGACACAAACTGTCAGAACACCGGTACGACATTATTTCACATTTGATGCTAACTTTAGGATGATGGTGATAAATGCAGCAGAGTTGCCAAACAACCGCCGAGCAGCCGAGAAATATGGTGTCACAGAGTGTATTGTTTGAGAGTGAGCGCAAAAATGCGTTAAAAGCGCCAACAGTCAAAGAAAAGCATATCATGGTCCCCAAACGTCCGTGAGATTGACCGGAGTGTGTGTGAATATGCAATTGGAAAACAAAAAGAGACTTAATTATATATAAAAAATATATATATATTTTTATTAAAACAAATATGGATCACATATGTGTTCATGTTGCAAGTTGTATGTTTTACGGAGGCCCTAATTGCAAACCACAACAGCAAATCCCACAGCAGGACAGCAAATTACACAACACAACAGCAAATTACACAACACAACAGCAAATTACACAACACGACAGCAAAAAACACAACACGAAAGCAAATCACAACACGACAGCAAATCACACAACACGACAGCAAATTACACAACACAACAGCAAATTACACAACACGACAGCAAAAAACACAACACGACAGCAAATCACAACACGACAGCAAATCACACAACACGACAGCAAATCACACAACACGACAGAAAATCACACAACACAACAGCAAATCACAACACGACAGCAAATCACACAACACGACAGCAAATTACACAACAGCAAATCACACAACACGACAGCAAATTACACAACAGCAAATCACACAACACGACAGCAAATCACACAACACGACAGCAAATCACACAACACGACAGCAAATTACACAACAGCAAATCACACAACACGACAGCAAATCACACAACACGACAGCAAATCACACAACACGACAGCAAATCACACAACACGACAGCAAATCACACAACACAACAGCAAATCACACAACACGACAGCAAATCACACAACACGACAGCAAATCACACAACATGACAGCAAATCACACAACACAACAGCAAATCACACAACACGACAGCAAATCACACAACACGACAGCAAATCACACAACACGACAGCAAATTACACAACACGACAGCAAATCACACAACACAACAGCAAATTACACAACACAACAGCAAATCACACAACACGACAGCAAATCACACAACACGACAGCAAATCACACAACACGACAGCAAATCACACAACACGACAGCAAATCACACAACACGACAGCAAATCACACAACACGACAGCAAATCACACAACACGACAGCAAATCACACAACACGACAGCAAATCACACAACACGACAGCAAATTACACAACACGACAGCAAATTACACAACACGACAACAAATAACACAACACGACAGCAAATTACACAACACAACAGCAAATTACACAACACGACAACAAATAACACAACACGACAGCAAATCACAACACGACAGCAAATCACACAACACGACAGCAAATCACACAACACGACAGCAAATTACACAACACAACAGCAAATTACACAACACGACAACAAATCACACAACACGACAGCAAATCACAACACGACAGCAAATCACACAACACGACAGCCAATCACCGGGTGGGTGGTGATGACGAGGGGGGGTATGTTTATATGTTTATATGTTGCAAATTGTATGTTTTGTATGTTGTTTAGAAATAAAAATTGTTAATCACAAACAAAAAACAAGATTTTGGTCCTCAAAGTCTTTTTCCAAAAGATAAGTCTTGAAAAGAGGGGGGTCGTCTTATATTCGGTTATTCATTTTTAAAATGACAGCAACAGCAACTTTGATTTATTGATTAAAATAAGGCAGATCATTTAAATTCTGAACTCGTCTGTGTCCTTCAGCCTCCTCCTCCTCCTCCTCTTCCTGGCAGGAGCAGCTGCTCCCTCTGGTGGTCACCCTCAGGGATTGCGTGCGTGAGGCGGCGGGGAAGGCCCGAGCCGCCATGACCTTCGTGGTCCTGCAGGGGGCGGTGGCGGCGAGCGTCGCCCAGGGGCCTGAACACATCGTCCAGAGACGCCACGCCGTCTTCAGCCAGGCGGTGAGACAGAGACACGTTATAGTGTAACATAACATCCTATTCATGAGTCTCATCGCTTTTATAGTTTCTATTTTTATTCTGCTCTTATTTCTGTTTAATATTCTTCTAATAATAATTGTTTTTTCCTGAATTAATCGATTAGTTGTTTGGTCTCTAAAATGTCAGAAAATGTGGATCAGTGTTTCCCTAAAAAGCCCAAGATGACGTCCTCAAACGTCTTGTTTTGACCACATCTCAAAGATATTCAGTTTACTGTCCCAGAGGAGAGAAGAAACTAGAAGATATTCAGTTTACTGTCCCAGAGGAGAGAAGAAACTAGAAGATATTCAGATTACTGTCACAGAGGAGAGAAGAAACTAGAAGATATTCAGATTACTGTCAGAGGAGAGAAGATACTAGAATATATTCAGATTACTGTCCCAGAGGAGAGAAGAGACTAGAAGATATTCAGATTACTGTCCCAGAGGAGAGAAGAGACTAGAAGATATTCAGATTACTGTCACAGAGGAGAGAAGAAACTAGAAGATATTCAGATTACTGTCCCAGAGGAGAGAAGGAACTAGAAGATATTCAGATTACTGCACAAGCTGGAATCGGAGACGTTTTATTTTTCTTTAAAATCGAGACTCAAACCGATTAATCGATTATCTAAATAGTTGGTGATTAATTATTAGTAGTTAGTTATTAGTAGTAGTATCTGAGCTTATTTCTGTCTTTGTGCTGCTGTAACACCTGATTTCCCGCTCTGAGGATCAATAGTCCCCTTCCGACCGGAAGGATTTTTGCAGTTCCTAGAACATAACGTTCCTAGAACTTTTTTTTTTTTTTTTTTTTTTTCGTGTTTTGACTGGACCAATTTGGGGATTTTTAAGTTCCTCTGACTGCAGTTCCTGTAACTCTTTCAGCTCCTACTTCAGGGCGGGCTCTTTTCCCTTTTCCACATAGGAACCCTTATGGCGTTTTTCCATTACATGGTACCTGCTTGACTTGCCTCGCCTCTACTCGCCTCGCCGCACTCTGTGTTCGTTTTACATTACAGATTTTAATACCGCCTCAGCGTGGCTGGTCGTCATAACGGCGCCGCAGTAAACTGCCGTGACCTAACGCAACACACACACACAGAACGTCGAAAGTGTGTTGTTGTTGCCAGAAGACACATTTAGTTTCTAATGAAGCTGGAGGCAGCAAAACAAACAGCTGGCTCAACTATTTAACAATAGCTGGTTAGTTCAGGACGCCCCGTCTGTCGCTTTCACGTCACCTTTTCGGCTCGCCTCAGCTCGCTGGGACCTCGACGGAGGTGCTAAAAGAAGTACCTGTTAGCAGGTACCAGGCACTTTTTTTCGTAATTGAAAACCAAAAAAGGCGAGTCGAGCAGGTACCACGTAGTGGAAAAGCGCCATTAGTGACCTAACAACGTCTGAAACACAAACAGTACACATTCTTCACTGTCTGTTGCAATTCGCCTACGTACGCTAACTCATAAGACAGAAACCAGCTAATTGTTAATGCTAGTTAAACGTACCCGTCGTTTCGGTTGCCTGTTGCCCTCTTGCCGCGTTCTATTTACCACGGAACTCGTTTTTTACGAGGTCAAAGTCGTAAACGCCCCCTGACCTCGTACTCACGAGCTCGCAGTAGCGCGAGTTCAAAATCCAACATGGCTGCCCCTGTATCAACAGTTGTGAAAGCTGCAGTAACATAAAGTTAGAAGCACTTCTGTCTTATTTGTGTCGCACTAAATCAGTCGTTCACACAGGCGTGTCCAACTTCTATCTGTGGACATGTTGTTACGCTGTTTGCATGCACAAAAAACGGCG
>CM042336.1:22643851-22656351 GCA_023566125.1 Zingel zingel | reverse complement strand
CAACCTCATGGAGAGCGTCGGCTGGAAGAGTCGGAGAACTTGGTTCTGGGTTTTATCACCCAAACGGATTCTGGGGATTTTTCAGCGCTGATCCAGAATGTAAAATGGCGTACTGTTTTTCTGCAGAAAATTCTGCTTTGGCAGATTCGGTTTGGCCCGGTTTCTGACCAATGATGAGGAAGCAGCAGATAACTGAGAAGCATTTGATGTGATAGACCTCAGACCTCATTGTTCATTGTGTGTGTGTGTGTGTGTGTGTGTGTGTGTGTGTGTGTGTGTGTGTGTGTGTGTGTGTGTGTGTGTGTGTGTGTGTGTGTGTGTGTTTGTCTGTGTGTCTTTGTGTGTGTGTGTGTCTGTCTGTCTGTTTGTGTGTGTGTCTGTGTGTGTGTCTCTGTGTGTTTGTGTGTGTGTCTGTGTGTGTTTGTCTGTGTGTGTTTGTGTGTGCTTTGCGTGTGTGTCTGCATGTTTTTGTGTTTTGGTGTGTGTGCATTTTTGTTTGTGTGTGCGTTTGCATGCGTGTGTATGTATTGTGTGTCTGTGCGTGTGTATGTATTGTGTGTCTGTGCGTGTGTATGTATTGTTTGCGTTTGCGTCTGCGTGCGTGTGTATGTACTGTGTGTGTGTCTGCGTGCGTTTGTATGTGTCTGCGTACGTGTGTGTGTGTGTGTGTGTGTATTGTGTGCGTCTGCGTGTGTGTGTGTGTGTGTGTGCGTGTGTGTGTGTGTGTGTGTGTGTGTGTGTTCACAGGGACGGTTGCAGGATGGAGAACGTGCAGAAGAACGTGGGCAGCAGGAAGTTTGCCTTCAGCGGCGTTCAGCTCCTCACTTTCCCCAAACTGTACCGACCTCCAGACGGCAGCTTCGGATCCACACACTGACATTCATTCACGTCTTCTGTACGGTCGTTCTATCACGAGATAGGTCACTATCACGAGATAGGTCGCTCTATCACGAGATAGGTCGCTCTATCACGAGATAGGTCGCTCTATCACGAGATAGGTCGCTCTATCACGAGATAGGTCGCTCTATCACGAGATAGGTCGCTCTATCACGAGATAGGTCGCTCTATCACGGGATAGGTCGCTCTATCACGGGATAGGTCGCTCTATCACGGGATAGGTCGCTCTATCACGGGATAGGTCGCTCTATCACGGGATAGGTCGCTCTATCACGGGATAGGTCGCTCTATCACGGGATAGGTCGCTCTATCACGGGATAGGTCGCTCTATCACGGGATAGGTCGCTCTATCACGGGATAGGTCGCTCTATCACGAGATAGGTCGCTCTATCACGAGATAGGTCGCTCTATCACGAGCGCTCTATCACGAGATAGGTCGTTCTATCACTCTATCACGAGATAGGTCGTTCTATCACTCTATCACGAGATAGGTCGTTCTATCACGTGAAGTGCATGTTGTGTACGTTGTTCTGTGCTGTTCTCTGCAGAGTGTTTGATTTACAAACACGTTTCTGCAATAAATGAATACTAATTTATTTCTGGTGAATTAATTAACCCTTGTGTTGACTTCGGATCAGAAAATATTGGACGTAGAAATAAGCGCTGAAAATGTGTAGAAGAAATTTTTTTAAATTGAAAACGTTGGAAAAAGCAAAAACTAATTGTGAAAAAAGGCGTCACAAATGTCAAAAAAAAAGGTTGAAACGAAGACAACACGAGGGTTAAGCTGAACGGATAATGACGCTGACTGACTGACGCAGGGCTGAAACCAACTGCTGTATTCGGGTGTGTTGCACGTCAGTTCGTGATGTCAGATAGAACCCAAATGTGTTTAAAAATATGCACCATATAAGTATTAATATGACCTTCATTTTTAAAAGTAGATTTTGACACGTGGACTTTCTCTACACGATGAAATGCAGAAGCCACATTAGGGGACCTTTGACATTTCACTTTTTAAAATGTTGCAAATGTGTAGTAGATACAATTATGATGACGTGATTGTGCCAACAGGTAACTTTGCACTGACGGAGGAACTGAGAGAACGTCCTTAAAGTGACCAAATTAAACATTAGAGCTTGTTTTGTCTGATCCGGAGCCTGGAATCACTTTTAGAGAAGTCGGAGAGTGAGTAGGTTTTTTAGGGAACGTTTTTGTGTGTGTGTGTGTGTGTGTGTGTGTGTGTGTGTGTGTGTGTGTGTGTGTGTGTGTGTGTGTGTGTGTGTGTGTGTGTGTGTGTGTGTGTTTGTCAGTGTGTGTGTCAGTGTGTGTGTCCGCGTGTGTGTTTGTCAGTGTGTGTGTCCGCGTGTGTGTTTGTGTGTGTGTGTGTGTGTCCGCGTGTGTGTTTGTCAGTGTGTGTGTATGTGTGTGTCTGTTTGCGTGTGTGTGTGTGTGTCTGTGTGCGTGTGTGTCTGTTTGTGGTTGTGTGTGTGCGTGTGTGGTTGTCTGTGTGTGTGTGTGCCCGCGTGTGTGTTTGTCCGTGGTTTTTATGTGTGTGTGTGTTTTGTGTGTGTGTGTGTCTGTTTGTGTCTGTTTATGTGTGTGTGTGTGTGTATGTCTGTCTGTGTTTGTGTGTGTGTGTCCGCGTGTGTGTTTGTCAGTGTGTGTCTGTTTGTGTTTGTGTGTGTGCGTGTGTGGTTGTCTGTGTGTGTGTGCCCGTGTGTGTGTGTGTGTGTGTAAAAATGATTTGGATTATGAATCAGAATAGTTGCATATTTGTTCTTGGTTGATCGATTAATTGTGTCCCATTTCTGTAAATGTAACTAAGTACTTTTACATTTGCTCAAGTACAATTTTGAGGTGCTTTACTTTACTTTAGTACCACTACATGTATTTGACACTTAGTTACACACAGTTCCAGGTCTTTGGTTATCATGTGCACAACAATTGGGAAGCAGTTGAAAATCTCAGGTCTCCAACAACATAAAATATGTGAAAGACAGAAATTAAAATAAGGAATCAAATAGAACACTATGAAGTAAAATAGAGAGGAATTGCGACACACACACACACACACACACACACACACACACACACACACACACACACACACACACACACACACACACACACACACACACACACACACACACACACACACACACACACACACACACACACACACACACACACACACACACACACACACACACACACACACACACACACACACACACACACACACACACACAGAGGTTTGTATTGTTTTGGTGTACAGCTGCAGTTTCTCTGCCAGGCCGCTAGGCGGCGCTGCTCGGCATTACTGGCGCACAGATTTTGCGTCAAGTCAGACATATTCTTACCGGAAATAAAATGATTTTCCTTTCAAAATAAGAGAACGGCTTTCACTTGTGGAATTTAATTCATCATCGCGTCTGAAATAATAATTTTTTTTTTTTTGTGATTGTTGCGGGCAAAATTCCGTGATTATGCGGCACGTTTTCTTAAAAAATGCGATGGAATTTCGATGATTGTTCACGTCGAGTAATTTCGTCACTTCATAACGTTCCCTTGGCAACGGGGGAAAACGGCTGCTCTTGTGTGAAGTAAACGCAACATTTTTCAACTTTCTGCGAAGATATGTGTGAGTTTTTTGCAACGAAAATGCGGGGGATTATGAAATCATGAAATATTTTGCGCAGAAATCGGCAATTTATGCTGCGAAAGTGCGGCGTATTTGAAAAAACGCGCCCCCGCATAAATATGCGGACTTTGGCTGATTATGCGATCGCATAATCGCGTTTTTTTGGAGGGACTGATTCATGGTTTCATGATATAACAAGTGGTACAAGATTAATTTCACCAATAAAACGTTTTCAAAAGAAATATCGCTGCTTTTATTTTGAAATCAAACAACCGGAACTCCAGTTCTCCAATAGCGCGAGCTTAACACTGGTTGCTCAGGCCCAGTCAAAACAATGCAGCTTAGCTTTACTTAACGATTATTATTATCCCGTTTAACTTGGTCGTACACTTAATTCACCGCCTGGTGTTCTGCTTCGGTAACGGCCAGTGTCGTCGTTGTAACGGGTTATTGTGTCCGAAGTTGTCCGAGCGTCGGGGCTTCTTCTACCGTGTGTTTTGTCTTCGCTGACGGTTGGAAATGTAAACGGCTAGCAGGCGGCAGAGAGCGGCAGAGAGCGGCAGAAGGGAGCGGCAGAAAACACACAAAACACGGTGAAAATAAGAGAAAGGAGAGGGCGGAAAAGAAGTAGGCGTCGAAGTTGAAGAGAAAGGTGGATTAAAATCAACCTCCAGCTCGGTCGACTGGTAGCATGGTGGAGTAAAGGCGTCTACCGGGCTGCTCGGAACCTCTCAGCGGGGAAGGATCACCATGGCTCCGGGCTCTCTGGTGGCGGCCTGCCGCAGCCTGGCCCTCTCTACGTGGCTGCTATCCTTCTGCTTCGTCCACCTGCTGTGCCTGGACTTCACCGTGGCCGAGCGCGAGGAGTGGTACACGGCTTTCGTCAACATCACCTACGTGGACCCGGCCACGTCGGAGCTCCGCACCGAGAAGACGGAGTGCGGGCGCTACGGGGAGCACTCGCCGAAGCGGGACGCTAGAGGAGTTGTGGTTCTGCCCGCCGCGCTGCACGACCGCCAGGCCTGCGACCCCAACACCCGGTTCGCGGTGCCCGTACAGGCCGGGGCCTGGGTGGCGCTGATAGCCCGGGGTAACTGCACCTACAAGGACAAGATACGCCACGCTGCAGCCCACAACGCCTCGGCGGTGGTCATCTTTAACGTGGGCTCCGGTAACGTTAACGACACCATCACGATGCCTCATCCAGGTAACTGAATGTCTAAAGACTACAAATACCAGAACAGGCTCCAAACACTTCAAGAAAAAAAAACCCAAGGCAACAAAAATAATCCATCAGAAGCAACAAAGATAAAAAAAAATAAGAACTCTAGAAATGCTAAAACTGACTAAAAAAAGGTATTGGAAAAAAAACGTCAAATAGCAAGAAAAACGTCCGAAAAAAATGGGGTGGGCGCGTGAGGCTACGTTCAGACTGCAGGCAAAAGTGGCCCAAATATGATATATATTTTTTTTTTTTTTTTGGGGGGGGGTCAAGTGACCAGTTCAGACTTAGTGTGAACACTCAAATCAGATTTAGACCACTTCCATATGTGGTCCTGAATCAGACCCAGGTCAGATGTATTTCAATGCGGCTGCAGTGTGAACAACCAATGCGGATTTGATGCGACTTTTACGTCAATCTACATCGACATTTGTCACAATAATGCGCCGGTGGGAGTTAGCCAAGGGGGTAAGCTTCGCTTCAGACCTCAAACCTCCTATGGCGCCATTTTGATGCTACCAAGCCATCACCCGCCGTTAGCATCCCATTGACTCCCATTCATTCTGACGTCACTTTGACAGCGAATAACTTTACATCTGAAGCGTTTAAAGACTATATTTGTCCGTTGTTTGTTTCTAAAGAAACACGACAGTGTATAAAAGGCTCCATTACCTTGTAGCTCACGTTATGGCTCCGTAGCAGACGTTGTTATAAAAATAGGCTAACGACTGTGTCATAACCACGAGACTTACTGTCTCACAGTAGAGGAATTACCGTATAGTCCAGGAGAAGCTCTCAGGCAGTTTGGACTTCCATTAGCTGTTTAAGTGTAATTACTAATGTTAACTATCATGTTAGTGATCAGTAATTAGCCTGTGCCTATGTTATCTCCTTACATATACCTACGCTCTCCGTCTCTGCTGGATTGGGAATGATTGAGATTTCTCTTGGCACAGCTACCAGAAGACTTCCAACTTTCAGACAGGTTGCTCACGTCACATCTACGTCTTCAAGCTCAGTTGGAGGCTGCTCAGTAACGCTCAGCCATCACCGGAAAAGAGCTTCTAACATCCTTCACTGGTCTCCGTCCAGAGACACGGGATCTGTTGGTGCAGTTTATATACTGTCTATAGACACAGACAGTAACATTACAAACTTGACTAGGCCTACCAAATGGAGACCAGTGATGGAGCAGGTCGATGAGGGAGGTGTTAGATCTGATCAGTGTAATGCTCCTTCATGTTACGGCTGCCATTACACAAACATTTTGAAATAAAAGTGAAAATGCTTCCTTCCTCCATAACCTCCATAACTTCACAGACAGATCCCAGCGGTTTATTTTTAGAAGGCGATAAATCAATTTAGTTACTGTGTGTGTGTGTGTGTGTGTGTGTGTGTGTGTGTGTGTGTGTGTGTGTGTGTGTGTGTGTGTGTGTGTGTGTGTTTTTGGGGTTGATGTGAGTTCAGTGGCGGCCTCGGGGGGGGGGGAGGGATTTATCCAACGTGTCATTGGCCTAACAAACTCCAGATTCACACACACACACACAGATGCGCAGACGCACACACAGACACACATGCACAGACACACACACACAGATGCAGACACACACACACACACACACACAGATGCAGACACACACACACACAGATGCAGACACATACACACACACACGCACAAACAAATGCACACACACACACACACCCCAATTTGTTTTTTAACCGTGACTTTATCAAACCGCTGTATACCTTGCAGTGTTTTCCCGAACTTTGTGGAAGACTTGAGCGTGATTTTTTTAAAATATTTTTTTTAATGCTTCTGTGTTGAATCGACGCCGTTGCTACGTACGTGTGTACGTGGCGACACGGACCCTACGCCGTGGCCTGACCTGCACATCTCGAAAAATGGAACTACACGTCTCTCGGCCGTGGCTTGGTAGCGTTGCATGTCCCCCAGTAGGGCTGCAACTAACGATTATTTTCATAGTCGATTAATCGATTAGTTGTTTGATCTATAAAAATGTCAAAACATGGTGAATAATGTGGATCAGGGTTTCCCAAAAAGCCTAAGATGACGTCCTCAAATGTCTTGTTCTGTCCACAACTCAAAGATATTCAGATTACTGTCACAGAGGAGAGAAGAGACTAGAAGATATTCAGATTACTGTCAGAGGAGAGAAGATACTAGAAGATTTTCAGATTACTGTCCCAGAGGAGAGACTAGAAGATATTCAGATTACTGTCACAGAGAAGAGACTAGAAGATATTCAGATTACTGTCCCAGAGGAGAGAAGAAACTAGAAGATATTCAGATTACTGTCACAGAGAAGAGACTAGAAGATATTCAGATTACTGTCCCAGAGGAGAGAAGAGACTAGAAGATATTCAGATTACTGTCCCAGAGGAGAGAAGAGACTAGAAGATATTCAGATTACTGTCCCAGAGGAGAGAAGAGACTAGAAGATATTCAGATTACTGTCCCAGAGGAGAGAAGATACTAGAAGATATTCAGATTACTGTCCCAGAGGAGAGAAGATACTAGACGATATTCAGATTACTGTCCCAGAGGAGAGAAGATACTAGACGATATTCACATTTAACAAGCTGGAATCAGAGAAATCTTATTATTTTTTATAAAAAAAAATGACTCAAACGATTAATCGATTATCAAAATAGTTGGCGATTAATTTAATAGTTGACAACTAATCGTTGCACCTCTACTGTTCGGTGTGTTCCGTGCCGTCGGCCGTCCGAGGAGCCGTCGGCCTTCATTTGGGCCGACCCGACATGTTCAGTCGGAGACGGGGCAGACGGGGAGCGGATGATCCTCTCAAAATCTGATGAAAATCTTTTAACCTGACCTTTGTTGATCTGAAATGAAGACAGATTCAGCGACTGCACGGCCTATTTCTCTCTTAACATGTTCTCAGGAACACGTTACGGTGAACTATTTTAGTCCAATATGAGATCGGATTCTGAACGAGCCGCCATGACGGTCTGGCTGTGAATTTCCGCGTTCGTCCAATCAGCTGCCGGTTTTCATTTTCTGGGAAATAATCAGACTGTTAATGGAAACAATACAGATTAGCGCCGCCTTCTGTTATGGAGACGTATTACGTCTCGCGCACGCGCAGAGCGTACGCTCAAGTCGGCGTCTCTTCAGTGTGTTCTGAGGCACTTTTTTGGACCTCGGGGACCCGACGGATCAGTCCGACTGGCTTTTCTGCCGACGGTCGGCCGTCTGGTTGGTGTTTCGGGGCCTTTTTAAAGAGATCGATGCACAAGTATACACCTCAGAAGAAGCAGCATGTCGTAGAACCTTTTTAAGCGATCAGTGAGTCTGAGTGTGTGTGTGTGTGTGTCCCTCTGTTTCTCTGCAGGTACGGGCGAGGTGGTCGCCATCATGATCCCAGAGCCGAAGGGCCGCGAGGTGGCGTCGCTGCTGGAGCGCAACGTGACGGTCACCATGACGATCACCATCGGCACGCGGAACCTGCAGAAGTACGTGAGCAGGACGTCGGTGGTGTTCGTGTCCATCTCCTTCATCGTGCTGATGATCATCTCTCTGGCGTGGCTCGTCTTCTACTACATCCAGAGGTTCAGATACGCCAACGCACGGGACAGGAACCAGGTAAACGCCGCTCCGTGCCGCCCGCCGGGCCAAGGCTGGGCCCGGCGTGTCACACACGGGTTCTCAAGCTTTTTTCACTAATGTACCCCATTTGAAATTGTGTTTTTAAGCGAAGTACCCCCTGACCAGCATAGATTTACCAAACAACACACACACACACACACACACAAATGCACAAATGTTTGTTTCACTATCTTTGTGGGGACCCGTCATTGACATAATGCATTCCCTAGCCCCTTACCCTAACCTTAACCATCACAACTAAATGCCTAACCTTAACCCTTACCCTCACCCTAATCATAACCTAATTCTAACCCTAATCCTAAAACCAAGTCTTAACCCTCAAACAGACCTTTAACCTTGTGGGGTCCAGCATTTTGGGTCCCACAAAGCTGGTCGGACCCCACAAGTATACTGGACTCCCAGTTTTTGGACCCCACGAATATAGTTAAACAAGAACACACACACACACACACCTACCTGCTGGTGTGGCTGCGTATGAGCGTGCTCAGTAGCTGTTTGGGTAGAGAGAAGGAGAGGATACCTGGCGCACATACACACACACACACACACACACACACACACACACACACACTCTAACCATAACCTAATTCTAACCCTAATCCTAAAACCAAGTCTTAACCCTCAAACAGACCTTTAACCTTGTGGGGTCCAGCATTTTGGCTCCACAAAGCTGGTCGGACCCCACAAGTATACTGTATTCCCCGGTTTTTGGAACCCACGAATATAGTTAAACAAGCACACAGACAGACAGACAGACAGACAGACACAGCCATGTAACTGAAAAACATTTAAATGCTGATGAACAAAGGCTACAAAAACTTTTTTTTAAAACGTAAAAACTTGGAAAAGGTCGGTAGAAAGAAGGAAGTTAAGGCAAGAATAGGTGGAAAACAGTATCAAAAACTTTGAAAACGGAGACAAAAACTTTGCGACAAACGCAGTAGAAAGAAGGATGACAAACATTGAAAAAAAAGTGACAAAAATCTTGTAAAAGGCAGAATTGTTTCAATGCGGCTGCAGTGTGAACAGCCAATGCGGATTTGATGCGACTTTTACGTCAATCTACATCGACATTTGTCACAATAATGCGCCGGTGGGAGTTAGCCGGTGGGAGTTAGCCGGTGGGAGTTAGCCGGTGGGAGTTAGCCGAGGGGAGTTAGCCGAGGGGAGTTAGCCGAGGGGAGTTAGCCGGTGGGAGTTAGCCGGTGGGAGTTAGCCGGTGGGAGTTAGCCGGTGGGAGTTAGCCGGTGGGAGTTAGCCGGTGGGAGTTAGCCGAGGGGAGTTAGCCGAGGGGAGTTAGCCGGTGGGAGTTAGCCGGTGGGAGTTAGCCGAGGGGGTAAGCTTCGCTCATTGTTCTTTTTCAATTGTAAAAAAAAAAAAAAAAAAAGCCACAAAAACTTTGACAAACTTGGAGAAATAAAGAAGACGGGAAGGAACAGGTCGAAAATAGTGACAAAAAGTGACAAGATCTTTGAAATAAGTTCTCACGTACCCCCTGCAGTCCTCCAGAGTACCCCTAGGGGGACACGTACCCCCTGCAGTCCTCCAGAGGACCCCTAGAGGGACACGTACCCCCTGCAGTCCTCCAGAGGACCCCTAGAGGGACACGTACCCCCTGCAGTCCTCCAGAGTACCCCTAGAGGGACACGTACCCCCTGCAGTCCTCCAGAGTACCTCTAGAGGGACACGTACCCCCTGCAGTCCTCCAGAGTACCCCTAGGGGGACACGTACCCCCTGCAGTCCTCCAGAGTACCCCTAGGGGGACACGTACCCCCTGCAGTCCTCCAGAGTACCTCTAGAGGGACACGTACCCCCTGCAGTCCTCCAGAGTACCTCTAGGGGGACACGTACCCCCTGCAGTCCTCCAGAGTACCTCTAGAGGGACACGTACCCCCTGCAGTCCTCCAGAGTACCCCTAGAGGGACACGTACCCCCTGCAGTCCTCCAGAGTACCTCTAGAGGGACACGTACCCCCTGCAGTCCTCCAGAGGACCCCTAGAGGGACATGTACTCTAGTATCGTGATGATATCGTAGCGTGACATAAGTATCGTGATTATATCGTATCGTGACATAACAAACAAACGTATATGTGTCATTAGTATGAGAAATAAATGAGATTTTAGCTATGTCGGACGCGGGCCGGGCTCGGACAGAAAAATGCGGCCCGATCCGCACTCTACTGTGCTGCTTCTTCTCTCTCTCTCTCTCGTTATTTTTTTTGGAAATCATTTATTGTGTCTGTAACTCAGCAGGAAGAGCTCCAACAGGTGATGATAGGCAGGGAGCAGAGGCTGCATGTAGAAAGTAGACAGGTGAGTTATAAATTATAGTATGAAGCAAAAAGATACGACGGGACATGTGTGAGTGAGTGTGTGTGTGTGTAAGAGAGAGTGTGTGTGTGTGTGTGTGTGTGTGTGTGTGTGTATATATATATATATATATATATATATATATATATATATATCTATCTATCTATCTATCTATCTATCTATCTATCTATCTATCTATCTCAGGGTTGTATATGTCTACATAGACAAGGGCGTAACTTTGGGTTCAACGTTAGGGGGGCTTTAGATCTCCAACTATTTAGGGAGGTCCCGGGACATGTCTGCATGGGTTTAAAAAAGAGACAAAAACATGTTAAAAAAAAAAAAAAAAACTCGGATAAAACGCCAAAAACTTCAGGGAAAATAAGCGACAAAATTTCCCCAAGAAATGTCCAAAAACATAACTGACATAAACTGTCAAAAAATGTTAGAAAAAGTGGCAAAAATGTCGGAATCAGCAACTAAAACATTCAGAATGTGACCCAAAAAGAAAGAAGAAAAATATTACGGTGCAAATCCTCCATCATAACAGCAATGCTCCAAGGTCCAAACGCGCCTGGCTTTTAAAGGGAATGGGAGATGATCTCTGATTGGTTGATTGCATGTTACGCCCAAAACACACCTCTGATTAATGAAGACACTAAGTACAACCCTTTGGAACCAGGCGCCCGGCGCACGGACACTTGTTTTCCACCGTTAAACTAGCAAAAGTGGATTTGGACACGCCCTAAATGCATCTGTAATGTGAACGACCCCTAAACTGAGAACAAATTAAAACATGGACCCCCATCTGATAAGATTTCGTCCCAAAAAGAAGAAGAAAACAAAAGTCGGAAAAATATTTCAAGAAAAAAATAAAGAACAAATATTTAAGAAAGAATTCATATTATTCCAAGAAAAAAAGTCTGAAAATTTCAATATAAAAATAAATATGAAAGCCATGACCAAAACAGTCATACATTCTGTCTTTTCTGAAATGAAAGTGAAAATAACGATTCCTCTTTCTGCTGGGGACCCCCTGGACCCAGCTCAAGGACCCCTGGTCCCCACTTTGGGAACCACTACGTAAAGGTCTCCTTTAGTTTCCTCCGAAGCCGTTAAACAGGGAAGCAGGTTTCCTCACCTGGATCTCTTTGAGGTCTTTGTCGTGGAGGTTCTGCAGCGGGTCGATGAAGTTCTGTTTGACCTCCATGTCCAGGGCGTCCTTCACCTCGCCCAGCTCCTTCATCGCCTCGCTGGCATCGATCAGAGCCAGGCCTGGGGGATATATATATATATATATATATATATATATATATATATATAAAATGTATCCTATAAGACCGCCATTATATCACGGCTGTTGCCCAATCATTTTGGGTGATTGGTGCAAAAGACAGGGAAATATAAACGTGAAGGAGGGATGAAAAAGGAGCGATAGCCTTTTAAAGAAAATCGCTTCAAGACGTGGTCTCTCCAAATTGGCTCACGGACTACAGCGTGTTTATCCAAACTGTTTACACAAATCCTAATGAGTCACATCTGCTTCCACCGATGGAACTACGGGAGGGCGTAGTTATTGACGGCCGTGTTTTCGTGTCCGTGTGGGAAGAATGAAAAGATTTTGTAACGTTAGTTTTGAGTCACGAGAAGCAGAAGAAAGCTGAAGAGAAAACTCTCACAGGAAGCTGGTTTGGTATCAGGTCAACACATTTATCTCCTCTCTCTCTCTCCCTCTGTCTCTCTCTCACTCTCTCTCCCTCTTTCTCTCACTCTC
>CM042336.1:22618851-22638851 GCA_023566125.1 Zingel zingel | reverse complement strand
TTCTAGTCTCTTCTCTCCTCTGACAGTAATCTGAATATCTTCTAGTCTCTTCTCTCCTCTGTGACCGTAATCTGAATATCTTCTAGTCTCTTCTCTCCTCTGACAGTAATCTGAATATCTTCTAGTCTCTTCTCTCCTCTGGGACAGTAATCTGAATATCTTCTAGTATCTTCTCTGTGACAGTAATCTGAATATCTTCTAGTATCTTCTCTGTGACAGTAATCTGAATATCTTCTAGTATCTTCTCTCCTCTGGGACAGTAATCTGAATATCTTCTAGTCTCTTCTCTCCTCTGGGACAGTAATCTGAATATCTTCTAGTCTCTTCTCTCCTCTGGGACAGTAATCTGAATATCTTCTAGTATCTTCTCTCTGACAGTAATCTGAATATCTTCTAGTATCTTCTCTCCTCTGGGACAGTAATCTGAATATCTTCTAGTCTCTTCTCTCCTCTGACAGTAATCTGAATATCTTCTAGTCTCTTCTCTCCTCTGGGACAGTAATCTGAATATCTTTGAGTTTTGGACAGAACAAGACATTTGAGGATGTCATCTTAGGCTTTTTGGGGAAACACTGATCCACATTATTCACCATGTTTTGACATTTTTATAGATCAAACAACTAATCGATGAATCGGAAAAAATAATCAACAGATTAATAGACTATGAAAATAATCGTTAGTTGCAGCCCTATCGGAGCATCTCTAGAGCTGACGCAGCCTGTCTTCTCGAGGGCTATTGCACAAAACCAGGATAAGGGATTAATCCGGGATATTCCAGTTATTCTGGATTAATTTAGCCTTGACTTGGTCGCACAAAAGCAGAGGCACCTAAATTACCATAAATCCTGGCCTGGCGCGATCTAGTCGCTCCTCCTCAGCCTGGCTTGGCCTTTGTGAAAGGCACCAAGCCAGATGCACAGATTAGACCAGGTCAAGCCTCGCTTTATCGGTTATCCTGGATTTATAAATTCTACTTTTGTGCAATACCCTGTCTGTGGCGGCCGGTTTCCACAGCCAGACTGTGTCCACTCAGCCCATACCTGCTCAGTGGTCACGTATGGAGCTCAAGTATTCAGCTACTGTGTACTCTCGGTTTAGAGCTCGGTAATGATCCATTTTGCTTTGATGTTTAGTAGTGTCTCTGTCTCTGTCTCTCTCCAGCTGAACGCAGACTGCCTGGACGACCTGCCGCTGGACTACGACCTGGCGGTGGGCGGGGTGGGTGTGGGAGGAGTGGGTGCGCTGGCCCTGGAGGCCGTGGTGTCCGGGGCATCCAGCGACGGCATGCTCAGCGACAGCGACTCCGCGGTGGTGCTGGACCCCGGGGTGCGGCGGGTTGGACTCCCGCAGGACTACCAGGACCCCGACACGCTGAGAGACAGCCCTCTGACGGCCACCACGGACACACACACAGGTAACACACACACACACACATGCGCGGGTAACACACACACACACACACACACACACACACACACACACAGGTAACACACAGGTAACACACACACATATACGGAGACAGACCGACACACACGGGTAACACATATATACACACACACACACACACACACACACACATACATACGGAGACAGACACACACACACACACATACATACGGAGACAGACACACACACACACACACACACACATACATACGGAGACAGACACACACACACAAGTAACACACACACATACGGAGACAGACCCACACACACAGGTAACACACACACGGAGACACAGACACACACGGTGACACGGAGACACAGACACACACACAGACACACAAGCACTCACGGAGACACAGACACACACACACACACAAGTAACACACACACACACACACACGGGTAACACACAGACGCACTCACACACACACGGAGACACACACACACACGGGTAAGACACACACACACACACGTAACACACACACACACACACACACACACAGACTCAGGTCCCAAACACTGATAGGTGGCGTTACACTGACACCTAGTGGTGTTCCTGCTACGCTGCACTTTTATTCTTGTATTTCGGTCTTTGTCCATTTAGCTGTTTTCATGTTTTTAAAGGTTATTTAGCGCTTTAAACTGCTGAAATGTGCTCTATAAATCAAGCTGCCTTGTTGTTTCTGCAATTAAAGTCACATTAACAAAACATTTTTCATGCTTCCTTTATGTTACATTTCAACACATCCGACATCTCTAAACGTTCTGTGTGTGTGCGTGCGTGTGTGTGCGTGCGTGCGTGTGTGTGTGTGTGTGTGTGTGTGTAACCGTAACATTTGTCAGATTCAGCCAAAAGTGACTCTTGCGAGTCATCCGCTTAACCGCGTCTCCTCTCCCTCTTCCAGGCGAGCTGCAGCCAATGGCGAGTAGCGCCTCGGTGGCGTCCCTGGTCATCACCGTGGAAACGGGTCTCTCAGACGAGGAGGGGTCCACAGAGCAGTCTCATCTGGGGGACAAGTCCTGAGAGGAGGCACCGCCAGAACCAAAACCAGGACCCCCGGGGGCCAAAAACAGACTCAAATCAGGTTCCCGATGTTTTTTTTTTTTTTTGAACTTCAGAGAAGCTGGAGCTGCGGAGGAGAACGGCCCGGACTGAAACCAGATCCGTACTAAACCTGACTGCACTAAGACTGAGCGCAACCCGGGACCTGGTTCTGGTTTTAACTGGTTCCAAGTGGAAGCTTAAAACCCAGAACCGGCACCATTGTTGGACTGCGTTTTTTTCCCCCCTCTTCGGACCTATGTGATATAGAACTTAGCTAAACCAAATCAACCGGTCTGTTGAACTGGACTCGAGCCGAGCTAGAAGCCCGGTCTAGTGTGTGTGTGTGTGTGTGTGGGTGTGTGTGTGTGTGTGGGGGTGTGCATTTTGGTTTTGATCTGGACTCAAAAGGACCTGGTTTGGCTTAGTTTTTAGTCTCCCCCTTGGACGCATCTTGCGAGGTTAAACCCAGGACATAAACTGGGAAATAGCTCAGTCTACCGGTCTGTTGTCGCTGCACCTGCCCACATTTCATTCTGTTTTTAGATCCAGACTCCTCCCCGACGTCTCTCCTGGTCCGAACCCAATCGGCCATTAAACCCCTTCCCGGTGACAGAAAAAAAAAGTTCAAATATAAATCCAGACCTTCGTATTTTTCAGAATATTGTAGAACTTGTCTCGACATTGTCCTCCTCCCGACTTTGTTGGATTCTCCAAAAACAAAAAGGTCGGATGGGATTTTAAACTGAGGAGGAACGCGAGGACGACGCGTGAGAAAGTCAGCTGCCAAAAAAGATGACTCGCTCTTTGAAAAAGGGTCGATATTATTCTCCTCCCGTCGGGAAATCTGGAGGATCTTTTTGAGAGAGTGAGAACTTCAAGAAGTTTTTTCCGTGAGCGATCCAGGCCAGGGGATTGCGTATTTGTACCTTCAGTAAAGGAGCGCGTTGTTGGAATATTTTGTTACCTGGTTTTCACCGGTCACAGCTTTCCTGGTCTGGAGTTCTTGGAAGATTTAATCTCTGGTTACTTAAACTCATTTTAATTTGGCTGTTTGTTGATTCCTGTGATGTCTGCAGTGACTGACTTTTCAATTTCTGTAAAGTAAGACTTTTACGTTTTTTTTTTTTTTTTTTTTTTTTAAAGGACACACCAGCTTCTCTGGACAGGTTTGTTTCTTTTTTAAGTTTGTGCTAAAAAAAAACAAACGTTGGACTCGTCGTGGCAGTATTACAGTTACAGTTTGATTGCAGTATTTAATAGACAACTACACACAGTATTCTTTTTAGTTTTTCTCTTTCTCTTTTTTTTTGCCTGTCACTATAATTCAAGGCTCCTTTTTTATCTTTACAGTACAGTAGTAATGACAGTATTTGGTTTGGGTGTTTTCTATCCACAGATGTGTTTCCACAGTCTTTTTTTTGGTGTTTTGAGCCCCCAACGTCGTCTTCCAGGCAGCGCTGCCTGGAAGGCGCGCGCACGCACACACACACACACACACACACACACACACACACACACACACACACACACACACACACAGATAGGTAACACACACACACACACAGAGAGATAGGTAACACACACACACACACACACAGAGATAGGTAACACACACACACACACACAGAGATAGGTAACACACACACACACACACAGAGATAGGTAACACACACACACACACACAGAGATAGGTAACACACACACACACACACAGAGATAGGTAACACACACACACACACAGAGACAGGTAACACACACAGAGACAGGTAACACACACAGAGACAGGTAACACACACAGAGACAGGTAACACACACAGAGACAGGTAACACACACAGAGACAGGTAACACACACAGAGACAGGTAACACACACACACAGACAGGTAACACACACACATACAGACAGGTAACACACACACATACTGAGACAGAGACACACACACACAGGTAACACACACACACAGGTAACAGAGACACATACAGAGACAGAGACGCACACACACACACACACACAGAGACACACACACACAGTAGGTGGGACTAGGATTAGGCAATGGTTAGAGTTAGGTGCCTTGAAGTCAACGGTCTCAGCGCTGCCTCAAAGTTGACATTGGGGGCTTAAAACACCATCGAGCGTTTCCACACAGGGTTCCTATGTGTGTCTGGGAAAACCAAGACACCAAGAAATGCTGTTGACGGTTTACGGGGTTGTACAGAGTAATATAAGGTATAAAAAAAAGTTTATAACATGTAGAATTTCAATACAACAAATATTAGTGGCTGTACAGCACAGATGGAAATAAGTAAAAGGTACGAAAGTAGTGACAGATCACGCAGCGTGGGTCTTAACATACGGATCGTTCGGAGAGAAATGCCGCAATCATTTCTCCTAAATAGTTTCTCTGTAAACACCGATTTAAAAAAAACAAACAAAAAAAAACATCCGTGACGCCGGGCAGACACAGCATGTTATTATTGGTTTCCACGTTTTTAATCTGCCTTTCTTTTACGCTCATATTGTACGCCAAACAATCGTCCAGCCTGGACACAGAGCTCCCTCTAAAGGTAATTAAAGGTGCTCTAAGCAATGTTGGGTGAACGAACAAACAAAACGGAGGCTAGCTCGCCCCTCCCTCCTCCTCATCCCGTCCCCTTTCCCTCACTTCCATGCTTGTGTGCACTAACCCCCTCCATTCCCCCACCCCCAAATCCTTCTAGTTGGTTATTGGCTGGAACACTGTTTGTTGTGTTTGGTGGTGCAGGTTGGCACAGTTTGACTTTGTTGGTGTTTGTGTTGTTGTTTTTTTTTACAGTGTGTTCAGGGGACAGGCAGCTAGCGGATAGTGAGGAGACGTTTGCTGTATGGGACAAAAAAAAAATGTTGTAGCCTAAAAAAACACGTGACATCGCTTAGAGCACCTTTCAAAAAAAAAAAAAAAAAAAAAGGTCCGTTTTGTCCAGTTGTGACGATTCCAATAAAGGTTTACCTAAACGCGACGACCACGTCTTCAACCATGTTGACAAAAAGAGAGAAAGGCAGCATTGTGCGATTGGACTCTGAACGGAGAGTTAGAAGCTGCTCTGCAACAAAAGTTCAGTTTTATATCACACCGATATCAGTCCCAACTCGTGAAATACTACTTAAGTAATATTTAAAAGGAGCTTACTTAGTACAGTTCATAACGGATCTTTTGACAGCAGCCATATTGGGAAATCGGACCGTAGAACTAACCGCGATTTCGGAAATACGAGAAATTCAGCTGAGCGTCTGACGGCCAGATCGTAGGGCTGCTCGGTTATAGAATCGATTATTATCCTGATTGTTTAACGCGATGACTCGTTGACTTTTGGAAACGATGTTGCATTAATCAACAGTGGAAACACCTTGAACTGCGACATTTCCCTTCATACTTTTCCCGGTTTGAACTTTTGTTTTTTTCATTCAGAACACAAGACAAAATAAGATTTCACTCGCAAAGCGTAATGTGCAAAATAATCGTTTTCCCTCGACTACATTGTTGTGATCGTTAGTAACCAAAGTTGCAATCGAAATTAAAATTTGTTTAATTGCACAGACCTTCCAGATCGTTAACAGCTCAGGCAAATAAAACGATTGTCCTAATCACGCCACGTAATCGGTGCCTCTGAATCGGTCGAACTAGCTGAAATTTGGTCCAATCCTTTAGAGTTTGAGGTGGCCAACTTTGGGTTAAAATTGGGCGTTATCCGTGCAGTGTCTGCCTGGCTAAAGGCCAAGGATGGAAAAGACTTTCCTCATCCGTCTTCCATCATGGCCGTCTGTCCGTAACATTCGGTAAGCGTTAAAATGCTGTGTAGGAACCCTGTCTATAGCGTTGCCTTGTTTTGTTTTACCGTCCGTCCATCTGTCCGTCTGCCTGACCACGATGTGTCCATCACCACGGCCTCACGCTGCCTTTTTATAAACCTTTACCTTGAACCCTGACAATCAAGGATCGGATCTTTTCTCCGAACTCTAGCGGACCTAAGGCCTCCTGCAACACTGCCTGCGTGGCGTGTCTGTTGCGTGGCGTTTTCTATGTCTTTGCACACCGGAAACGTGTCTGACGTGGCGCTGCTGCTGGCCTTGTCTGTACACATGTATGTTTCCCGTTGATAAAATGCACTCAAGCAGTAGTATACTTCATGTTAAACATAATATATACTGATTTGATTACAGCAAAGACAACATCGGCAGTATTGACTGCAAAATAGGCTACAGAATATTTCGTTCTGTATTGACGGTGCAATATTTGAAAATTACATTTATATCTGCATTAATGTCAAAACCTAGAGACTTTCAAACATCAACATGTCATTTATTACATGTATTTGTGTCAAAATGACGTATAAACATCTTTTTGTATTCTATTTTGCCTGGAAACACGCTTGCGTGTCGCTTGAAAAATAGGCGTTGGTCCTATTTCTAGCATGCACGTGTTTTCGTGAGTTGTGCGTGTCACGCAGGCAGTGTGCAAGCTCTAACCTGTTAACATGGGAGCCGAAATGAAAACGGACACGCCACGCAGCCAATGTGCAGGAGGCCTAAGAAGTGCCGTCTGTAGGTGTTAGCTGACATTCCCATTTATTTCCAGAGTTTAATATTTAAATACCGCCAAAACAAGCTGTTAAAGACGGTACCCAGAGACGTAGAAATACATTCAGAACTGTAGACCGACGGAGTTCCCGCGCTTAAGTGAGCGTAGTTCCCTCTGGATGCCGAGCATGTAAATATAAAATGTATATTCCACACGTTCACTACGCCATGTGGCATTGTTGTGCAGCCTGCGTTCGCGTCGTGGCGTTGCCGGCGCAGAGAGAGAGAGAAAGATAAAGATTGTCGTCTATTTTGATACCATAGGAGACGTTTATTTTTGTAACGAAGACACACAGCAGCAGAGACTGATTTCCCCCCACAGCCTGGTCATTCTCAATGTGATTGAGTATCAATCGGGCAGATTTAACTGTTGATTGTTTGTGTAACTGTACAGACATACAGTACGCAAAGGACCTTGATGATATGAATCCAAACTATTCTAAGTTTCTCTGTAAAAATTCGGGATTTGCTTGTTTATGTCGCCGGACGAAATGAGAGAATTGAACCTGCGTTAAGGCTGGAGAACCAATGCTGTAACTTTTCATTTCCCCCTCTCTCTTTTTGGCACGAATGTCTGTTTTAAAACCTTTTCCCCATTAGCCCAAATGGAAAATACGACCAGTTAATTGCTGATATTAAATTAGGCTATGTTCATACTTTGCATCTTTCGTTCTTTCTCTAGCCCGCTCCAACACTTTGTTTTAGCTAACGTTAGCACCTCTCTCTCTGTTCTTTCTCTAGCCCGCTCCAACACTTTGTTTTAGCTAACGTTAGCACCTCTCTCTCTGTTCTTTGTCTAGCTCGCTCCAACACTTGGTTTTAGCTAACGTTAGCACCTCTCTCTCTGTTCTTTGTCTAGCTCGCTCCACCACTTTGTTTTAGCTAACGTTAGCACTGCTCCACATAGTGCTCTAGGATACTGTAGCAGTAGCTGTTGTTATAGCAACAAAAGACGCTCTCGTGGCTTTTTGGAGCCAAAACGCTGCCTGCTATTTATTTTTTTTTCACTACAAAAAGCACCCTAGTCAACTTTTTCTTGTCAAAAAGACGCCAAGTGTGAACATAGCCTTAGAAAGTATAAATTGACTTCTGAAACTGAATTCAGGACATTTAATTTTTTTCATTTAAGTGTATTCACGACCTTTTGTACGTCTTTGCGTGTACATTGCATTGTTTTTTTTAAATCCTGGGCCTACAGTAAATTTAAGCAAATTATATCGTGCAACTAACCTCCAAAATTAGAAAAACTCCGACAACGTAACGGGATTTATATCAGGTTTTTGTAATGAAAGTCTTGGTTTCAGAAAAATCAAATTGAACCAATGCTGTACTGTTTATTTCCCCCTCTCTCTTTTGGCACGCACGCCATTTAACCCAAATCGAAAATATGACGCGTTTCATTGCTGATATTAAATTACAAAGCATCAAATGACAACATTTGACATCTGAAACTGAATTCAGGACATAAAACCAAACATTTAATTGTATTAAAGACCTTTTTTTACGCCTTTGCGTGTACATAGCATTGGTTGTTTGTTGTTTTTGGATCCTGGGCTTGCAGTAAATTTAAAATACCAGACGACATCACGGGATTTATGTCGGGTTTTTGTAATGAAAGACTATTTCAGAGAAGTCAAATTGGTACCAAATTTCCAGAGTTAAAGGCCCTGACACACCAACACGATTTTCGGCCGTCGGACAGTCTGCCGAGGTCGGTGACTCGAGTCTGTTCGGTGTGTTCCGTGCCGTCGTCAGCTGGAGAAGCAGTCGGCCTTCATTTGGGCAGTCGGGACTCGCCCGGAAATGGGGAGCGGGACGAGCCTCTCAAAATCTGCCTTTATTTGGGCCGTCCTGACTTGCTGGGTCGCAGGGCGGGCAGTCGGACTCAATGACCAATCTCAAAACGGCTCTCAAAATCTGACAAATCATTCAAACTGATGTTTGTCGATCTGAAATGAAGACAGATTCAGCGACTGCACGGCCTATTTCTCGCTTAAAATGTTTTCAGAAACACGTTTCGGTGAACTATTTTAGTACAATACGAGATTGTATTCCTAATGAATCCGCCATTATGCCCGGTTGTAAACATCCGGGAGCAGCCAGACCCACGTGACGTGTTCGTCCAATCAGCTGCCGGTTTTCGACAAAACAGATTAGCGGCGCCTGCTGTTATGGAGACGTATTACGTCTCGCGCACGCGCGGAACGTACGCTCAAATCGGCGTCGCTTCGGTGTGTTCCGAGGCACTTTTTGGACCAACTCGGGGAGGCCGATGTCCGACGGCCTTTTCTGCCGACGGTCGGCCGTCGGGTTGGTGTGTCAGAGCCTTTAGAAGCAGTACTTGTGTTGGTGTTTCCAGTCAAACTAATCACTTCATTTTCTCTCAGAAACCACAAAGACTTTAAGTATTTTTCTTCCTATTTACCTTCCCGAGCTTCATCTTTTCCTCCCTCGTCACAGTTCGCCTCTGAGCTCAGCTCAGTTACCGAGATTTATAACGAACACTAGTTGATTTACAACACTGGTGAACCGAATGTCCCGTATTATACGAAGATGGTGGATTTGTGCGCCTTGTCTCGACCAATATTCAGTGAACAATGTTTTAATTAAAGTCACTTGCTTTGTGTTGTAAGCTTTTATTTTCATGACTTTATATGCGTGTCACATTTGCACTGTTCCGTCTCTTGTTTTGTTTTGTACGTGACTGCAGTTCTGCCACAACAGAAGTGAAAGTGAATCAAACTCAAATCAAGTTATCTTGTTCTTCTTGTAGAGACTGAGGCTGCGGTGGCACGTTGGTCCCACGTTCGTGTTCGGTGGGTATCAAACCCCTCCAAATACTGCTTTTGTTATCAGCTGAAACGTGTCCGCAGCAACACGAAATGGAAGTTGTAATATTCGTGATTATGTCACGATCCTCCTGTGAGAGTCATCTATAGGTCATACTGGAGTTATCCAGGGAAGGGTTAAACTCGAGGGCAACTGGACTTGGTTCAAGATGCTCCAAAGACGTTTCGTCTTTCACCTAACAGACTTCTTCAGTGTTGTCTTCCACCAGGTTCTCAAAGTGGGGTCCGGGGACTCCCAGGGGTCCTTGAAGGGATTCCATGGGGTCCCCAGCAAAAAGGGGAATAATTTATTATTGTAAGTAACACAATGACAGATTGTAAGATTGCTCATTCACTCTCTTTAATAGAGGAGACACACCAGCCCGATAATCGGCCGTCGGACCGTCTGGCGAGGTTGGTGACTTGAGTCTGTTCGGCGTGTTCCGTGCCGTCGGCCATCCTCTCCTCGTATCGTTTTGGAAAATTGTATCGCTATCGTCTTCAAATGAAAGTGGAAGGGAACTGGGAAACCTTAAAATTATTTTGTTTTGTTTTACAAACCAGATAACGTTTCAAAAAACCCACTTCAATATGACGAGCATCTTGTAATTATGAGATACTGAATCGTAAATATTGAGTTAAGGTCTTTCTTTACGCAATGAGCTTTACAACCCGTTCTCACTCTGAACTCGTATAATACGGACGCTTGGCCAGTGGCTCTGTGTCAGATATACGACGAAAAAATCACCCTTCAGCGTGTGTGTAGAACGCACCGGGCAGAGCAGCAGCTACGCAGCGCTGTAAGGTGACGTCGTATTTAGAGAGACAACGTAGAGAGTCGTAGGAAAGACTGAAACTCAGAGGGAGGCTGTTTGGGTCAAACAACAGAGAACTTTCTCCCAGTAGACCGGGGATCGTGTCCCACGTGTCATGTTTCCTAAACCCAACCGTCCCGTTCTTCTTTACCTAAACCCAACTGTCCCGTTCTTCTTTACCTAAACCCAACCGTCCCGTTCTTCTTTACCTAAACCCAACCGTCCCGTTCTTCTTTACCTAAACCCAACCGTCCCGTTCTTCTTCATCTAAACCCAACTGTCCCGTTCTTCTTCATCTAAACCCAACTGTCCCGTTCTTCTTTTCCTAAACCCAACCGTCCCGTTCTTCTTTACGTTAACTGTCCCGTTCCTTCCAGTGTCACGGAAACACACCTTTTATAAGCCCATCCACAATCTTTCCCTAAACCCAACCGTCCCGTTCTTCTTCATCTAAACCCAACTGTCCCGTTCTTCTTTTCCTAAACCCAACTGTCCCGTTCTTCTTTACCTAAACCCAACTGTCCCGTTCTTCTTTTCCTAAACCCAACTGTCCCGTTCTTCTTCATCTAAACCCAACTGTCCCGTTCTTCTTTTCCTAAACCCAACTGTCCCGTTCTTCTTCATCTAAACCCAACTGTCCCGTTCTTCTTTTCCTAAACCCAACTGTCCCGTTCTTCTTTTCCTAAACCCAACTGTCCCGTTCTTCTTTTCCTAAACCCAACTGTCCCGTTCTTCTTTTCCTAAACCCAACCGTCCCGTTCTTCTTTACCTTAACCCAACCGTCCCGTTCTTCTTTACCTAAACCCAACCGTCCCGTTCTTCTTTACCTAAACCCAACTGTCCCGTTCTTCTTTTCCTAAACCCAACTGTCCCGTTCTTCTTTTCCTAAACCCAACTGTCCCGTTCTTCTTTACCTTAACTGTCCCGTTCCTTCCAGTGTCACGGAAACACACCTTTTATAAGCCCATCCACAATCTTTCCCTAAACCTAACTGCGTCAAAAGTTACGCCAATAAGCGTGTTTAGATAAAGCGCTAAAGGAGACTTTTAGCGTCAATAACAACGCCAAAGCCACCTGACCAAGCGTCCGTATTTCACACGATGGGAGTGAGAACGTGTTGAGTTTTAATAGAAATAATAGGTTTTGTAAATCACTTTCACAAAGCTAATGTGTTCATAATAATTGGGACCTTCGTGTCACTGCCAGTTATGACGTCTGATTGGTTCTTTGTTTCCTTCCTCGCAGCCCATTGGCTGTTATCCCTGGATGCTGTGTTTTGATTGGCTGCTCAGCCTTTTTTGTCGATGCACTTTAATTCTGTTTCTCTGGAAGGTTCTGGAAACGTCTCTTCTCGCCTTTTACAACTTTTGCATTTTCACTGTTCATGCTTTTCTTTGCTCTCCTCCCTATATATATATATATATATATATATATATATATATATATATATATATATATATATATATAATTACTCTTTACCTTTGCTTTGCTTCTCTTTTTCTTTCTTGTTGTCTTTCCCACGTCGTTTTTTTTTTGTTCGTTTACCATTTTTTTTATTCAGTTTTCACTCGTCTTTCCTCTAGTTGTTCAATATTTTTTGGAAATGGTTGTTTTTGTGAGAAGGATCTGGAAAATGTTTGCTGGTGCATTTTGAACTACAAAACTGTAATAAGCATTTGTAGAACGACTGCCATATATTTTGCCATATATTGTTATGTTGCGTTGTAGTTTCTGATCTGTCTCCTGAAGCAGGTCAATCCTGAGCCACATAATCCCGCTCGGATTACACATTTTGATCTTCCAAATGTTCTGATTTCTGGCCGTGAAAGCAGCGTTACTGCTGGAGAAAGTAGCCTGAAGAACAGACAACATAATCGATGCGAAGCCTGATTTTAGGTTGATTTGAATCAATTTCATCTATTCTTACGTAGATACGTTAGCGTTGAATCTATAGGCGTAATTTACGGGGGGGGGGGGGGTTACAACCAATAATCCAAACTTTAACAGATTTAAAAAAATAAATAAAAATGTGGACGTTTTTGTCGCATTTTCAGTGTTTTTGTTGTTTGTTTGTTTTTTGTTTTTTTTTGTTTGTTTTTGTTTTCTTTGGACAACTTTTTCAACGTCTTTGTGGAGATTCTTTTTTTTTATTTTATTTTAATGTTTTTTAATTTTTTTTTTGTTTTTGTTTTTTTTGGCACTTTTTCCCAAAAAAAATTCTGTTTTTTTTTCAACATTTTTGTTTATTTATTTCAAGTTTTTTTTTTCTACAATTTGTTCAAAGATTTTTCGATTATTGTCCCATTCCTTCCTACATGCAGACATGTCCCGGGACCTCCCCAAATAGTTTGGGGATCTCAAACCCCCACCCCCCCCCCCCCCAATAGTCAACCCAAAGTTACACCCTTGATTTAATCACAGCTGTAAACGAGTTCATCATCAGCGAAGAAAAGAAACCCGAAACAAGAACGAAACCAACATTTTTGGATCCTTCGAGAGAGACGGTGAAAGTTGAGACGGTCGGATGCGTCTGTAGTCATGGTTACCCCTCTGCTGGTGTGACAACACGGTGTTGTCGTGTGTTTCTACGATATTAATTGTTTTACAGAGCGTCTGTTTGTGTGGTTGTCCTGTGCACGCAAACACAAAAATACCTACGTACACACGTGTAAATACAAGGCGGAGTGACGCCATGTTGTTTCTGTGTTTCAGTTGTTGCACGTGTTCTGATTCAGGACAGAATTTAAATAAAGTTTTAATGCAAGAGTTTGTTTTATTTTACTCCAGCCTGGTGTTTGTGTGTCACGTCTGTTAGACATTGTTGGTAACACTGTTTTTGAACCGGTGTTCATAAGACTGACGTGTATGACACTGTCATTATGACATCACACCTGTCATGAACATGGAGGCATTTTCAAGGGGGTAAGTCAACTTCCACACAGCGTAGCTCCCATAGGCAGTATATCAACTGGACCAGCAGGTCCCGTTGCTCTGGACGGAGACCAGTGAAGGATATTAGAAGCTCTTTTCCGGTGATGGCTGAGCGTTACTGAGCAGCCTCCAACTGAGCTTGAAGACGTAGATGTGACGTGAGCAACCTGTCTGAAAGTTGGAAGTCTTCTGGTAGCTGTGCCAAGAGAAATCTCAATCATTCCCAATCTAGCAGAGACGGAGAGCGTAGGTATATGTAAGGAGATAACCTAGGCACAGGCTAATTACTGATCACTAACATGATAGTTAACATTAGTAATTACACTTAAACAGCTAATGGAAGTCCAAACTGCCTGAGAGCTTCTCCTGTACTATACGGTAATTCCTCTACTATGAGACAGTAAGTCGCGTAGTAGACTTTTTTTTTTTTTTTTTAACCCGTGCGTTGTCTTTTGGTCGACCGTGCTCTTGTCGACCTTCTGGTTCAAAATGAACACTTCTTTTGAGCGTTTTTTTAATATATATATATATATATATATATATATATATATATATATATATATATATATATATATATATACTTTTTTTTGGACACATTTTCATATGTTTTTGTCACTTTTTTTTGTCACTTTTTTGTCACTTTTTCGATGCTATTTTTCACTAACACCAACTCATTACCAATAATTTTACACGTATTTTTGAAATTCCTGGTCAATAAATCTCATTTATAGGAGATTAAACCTGATTTTGAAATGATAAATGATTTTTGACTAATATTAGAGGAACGTAATGTATGTTGGTGGAGAATCACAGACGTGTGGATGTCAAAGTTTAGTCCAATTATACCAAATAACCATTTCAATTTTTTTTAAATGCTATAAAATTAAATACCCACAATTCAATGAAAGTAGTGATCAAGTACTTGCAATTGTACTTACTTTTTTGAGTAGGCCTACTTTGGTTACAAAGAAACCCATATTTCTGATATAGAAGTTTTGAGAATGGGTCAAATATTATTTTTTGGGGCTTTTTTAGGCCTTTATTTCCACAGGACAGATGAAGACATGAAAGGGGAGAATGACATGCAGCAAAGGGCCGCAGATCGGAGTCGAACCTGCAGCCGCTGCGTCAAAGACTAAACCTCTACACACGTGCGCCCGCTCTACCAACCGAGCCAACACGGCCACGATGTTCTCCAATTTCTTTCGTGTATTTAAAGTATCTCGGTAAGTTTTTGAAGATGGCACAAACTCTTTCTTTGTTCCATGGTGGTTTATCGTTGCTAATGCTAACTATGCTAACTATGCACGGTTTCTTCTTCTTTTCTTCTAAACAAAACGTGAAACGCATCACTTCCTGGAGAAACAAATCAAAGACACACGCACACAAAAACACCTGAAGAATCACAGTATATTTTATAACACATTCATCTAACGTTAATGACACTGTTGGGGAGCGCTACTGCTACATACTGTACGTAATCAACGGGAACATCCAAGAATGTCTTAACACAGAAATAGAGAGAGAGAAAAATAATATTCATCATCCTCAATTAGTAGTAACCGAACAAACGTCTAGCTGGAGGAAGCAGCAGTGAACATACTGTTAGCCCATGCTCTACCGTTAACGTTACGTTAGCATGTTTCACTCCCTGTGTTAATGACCACACAGCGAGAACCTTTCATTCATTCTCCTGAAAGTCATTTGTAAGTTAAGATACGTACTCTATCTTCATATCATCTTTGAGTCGGTAGACTTTACCTGAGTTTTAGCGACACTTTTGTTCACCAACTGCCTTTTGTGAGGAAAATAAGATTAAAGACCGCTAACAAGTCACATGTAAGTATGTTATCTAATACCATAAAGCTAAAACTATTCCAATATCAGTTTCTATGTAACGTTAGCTAGGTCATTGCTCATTTTCAGCAGCAAGCTAGTTAGCTGTTACACTTAGCTTAAGTGCTAACGGTAGTTAGTTAGTTGCTAGCTTATGAATTCCGCACAGCCACAAAGTAAAGTTTAAAACTGGTAGAAAATCACGTATTTAAATTAATAAAATGAAAATGTGATGTAGGTCATTATACTAATTTAAATGTCAGCTGGCTAGTTAACAGTTAGTAATGCTATTATCTTAATAACACACCCAGACAGTCCAGCTTAAAGCGCAGCAAAACTGTTTGGCCTTAATGACGACGCCTGTTTGTCTTGAAGTTGTAATGGTTTCGTAGACTCGGTTCAGCAGGAGAGTGGGCTGGCTCTGATTGGGAAACGCCTGGACGGAAAATGTGAGTGTGGAGACTCGGAGACAGTAAAACACAACTTGATTCAATGCAAGAACTACATAGGGCCTAATTTTCAGTGAAACAAAAAATCTTAGAAATGTGGGAACATAGGGCTGTGGGACAATAGGGCTGTGGGACAATAGGGCTGTGGGGCCATAGGGCTGTGGGGCCATAGGGCTGTGGGGCCATTGGGCTGTGGGACCATAGGGCTGTGGGGCCATAGGACTGTGGGGCCATTGGGCTGTGGGGCCATTGGGCTGTGGGGCCATAGGACTGTGGGGCCATTGGGCTGTGGGAACATTGGGCTGTGGGAACATTGGGCTGTGGGACCATAGGGCTGTGGGGCCATTGGGCTGTGGGAATATAGGGCTGTGGGACCATTGGGCTGTGGGGATATAGGGCTGTGGGACCATTGGGCTGTGGGGATATAGGGCTGTGGGACCATTGGGCTGTGGGACCATTGGGCTGTGGGAACATAGGGCCCCGTATGGAAGCTAATTACCGTTAGCAAGAAAGGATAATGAGCTATTGACTTAGTGTGTCAACATTTGAATTGATATTTTTGGCTTACTGTCATACATTTTAATTTACTTAGTCAAAATTTACTATTTGAACTTGTAAGTCATAGTTATATTGACTCTCGTGATTTTGACTTACTACCTTATAATTGTGACTCCGCATATCACGGTTAGTAACGTTAGCACAGTAAGTATCTCTCATGGTTTGGACAGAGTATCTCAATTGAACTTTTTGACAATTTCTTATGTTTTGTCATCCCTAACATTTAATATACATGGCTTTTTAAAAATATTTTCTGGGGATTAGGTTCAGGGAAGATGTGGGCTACCAGCCTATTGCCTTTGGTAGCTCGTAGTCAACAACATACATTTGGGATTTGTTAAGCGCAGAGAGGAAGTCAAAGCAAATGTAGGCCTACTTCTGGTTATCTGTAATGCAGCATTTGTTTTTGACTTGACTCAGTATTAATTGGAACAGAACAGAAACTACACAACAACAGGCAATCACAAATGGTTCACAGCTACGGTTAGCTACTAGAGCAACCCGTTCTCACTCCCAACTTGTAAAATACGAACGCTTGGTCTGTGGCTCTCAGCGTCAGATACCGACGCAAAAATCACCCTTTAGCGTCTGTATGGGATGCACCGGGCAGAGCAGCAGCGGTAATTTTATAACCCCACCCACGATCTTTTCCTAAACCTAACTGTCCCGTTGTCGTGCGGGATGTCAGTTATAGTGTAACTCTCGTCAAAATGCAACCTAGTGTCTTTTTCTGAATGTACCCGAGTCAAACTTACGTTTAAAAGCATAATTAGGACGGAAGCGCCACTTTTAAGATTTACCGTATTCTCATTTTCGGTCAAATGTCCTTTTGAATGGGAGTGCTAGGGGCACTACTATGATCACATCAAAATCACTAATTTTAAAACACTAAGAAGACTCGACACAACATGAGACTTTGCTCCAAGTATCACCAGGGGCTCTACACCTTAACTCCACCGGTGATCAAGATATATACTATAATCAGGGGCTCTACACCTTAACTCCACCGGTGACCAAGATATATACTATAACCAGGGGCTCTACACCTTAACTCCACCGGTGACCAAGATATATACTATAACCAGGGGCTCTACACCTTAACTCCACCGGTGATCAAGATATATACTATAACCAGGGGCTCTACGCCTTAACTCCACCGGTGACCAAGATATATACTATAACCAGGGGCTCTACACCTTAACTCCACCGGTGACCAAGATATATACTATAACCAGGGGCTCTACGCCTTAACTCCACCGGTGATCAAGATATATACTATAACCAGGGGCTCTACGCCTTAACTCCACCGGTGATCAAGATATATACTATAACCAGGGGCTTTACACCTTAACTCCACCGGTGACCAAGATATATACTATAACCAGGGGCTCTACGCCTTAACTCCACCGGTGACCAAGATATATACTATAACCAGGGGCTCTACACCTTAACTCCACCGGTGATCAAGATATATACTATAACCAGGGGCTCTACGCCTTAACTCCACCGGTGATCAAGATATATACTATAACCAGGGGCTCTACGCCTTAACTCCACCGGTGACCAAGATATATACTATAACCAGGGGCTCTACGCCTTAACTCCACCGGTGACCAAGATATATACTATAACCAGGGGCTCTACACCTTAACTCCACCGGTGACCAAGATATATACTATAACCAGGGGCTCTACGCCTTAATTCCACCGGTGACCAAGATATATACTATAACCAGGGGCTCTACGCCTTAATTCCACCGGTGACCAAGATATATACTATAACCAGGGGCTCTACGCCTTAACTCCACCGGTGACCAAGATATATACTATAACCAGGGGCTCTACGCCTTAACTCCACCGGTGACCAAGATATATACTATAACCAGGGGCTCTACACCTTAACTCCACCGGTGATCAAGATATATACTATAACCAGGGGCTCTACACCTTAACTTCACCGGTGACCAAGATATATACTATAACCAGGGGCTCTACACCTTAACGAAAGCATTGACAACATTGGTTGTGTTCACAGAGTTTACTAAAAAGAGAGGTTTTCAATGCACTGTAGCTGTTGGTTTTTGCGCTCGCGGGAGAAGAGAGTAAAGATGGAAAGCTCCTAAAGCTTAGTTCCATATAAATGCACGAATAATTCGTTGTTTTGTCGTTAGTGAAAAACAATACTGACCTTGTAGTTGAAAAAGAAGCCTCATATAAGAGTGACATTTCCTCTTATGGAGACCGTTCATTCAGAGATCAGCATCTAAATATTACTCTAAAGGAGACTTTTTGCGTCGATGACAAACGCCAAAGGCACCTGACCAAGCGTCGCTTTTCGGCGCAATGGGAGTGAGAATGTGTTGACTAGAGACGTCGGCCACATCTGATAAAAGGAGGAGGATGAAGAATAAAAACGGAGCTCTGTAAAGGTCTCTGAATCTCGGAGCTCCTCTTTTGCTGGTCCGACAGAAAACCTGAGAAAGAGAGAAAGTGTTTAAAAAGTGAGAACCTGCAGTACTCTATCAAAACAAACATCGAGGCCTGAAGTAGTTAACAAGAAAAATATTGCTACGTAAACTTGTAGTTGGTCAGAAAGTTCATATTTTGTCTGCAAATCATGTCCCTGAGACAGATTTTCTTTTCTGTTTTGAGTACTTTTACGTTTGATACTTTGAGTACTAGGCTTAATTTCCCTAATAATACCGTTACAGCTGCAAAGATTAATCAATTAATTGTCAGGCTTTTCTCTTTTCTCTGCCCCTGTAAACCGTGTTTCCAACTCTTTTCCGATGAAAGTCGCTAGCACCAGCTCCAAAAGTCTCTAAAAGTAGCTAGATGACGTCATCCGGTCATTTGCATATTTGTGACGTCATTACGCAATCATTTGCATAAAGCTTGGTGGTTATGTCAGCAAGATAGATAGAAAGAAATAGAAATCTTTTGCCAAATAATCACAAATTCAATACAGGAATTTATTTGACCTTATAATTATTACTTAGGTAGCCTTTATTTGAAGTAAAAAAAGAAATTCTACAAAGGGATGGAAAAAGATCGATCAATAATTCTCAAAGAAGGCTGGCTTGCCCAGGGCCAGGCCAGCTCAGCGGCGTCTTTCCTGTCTTCTCCCGTCCCGTTTTGGCAGCCACAGGAGAGAAATACCTTGAATGCCCGCTGGACAATACTGCTGACTTTCTACAGAAAGTCACCAGATTTGTCACTAGTCGCTTTTGTGAAAAAACTCACTAAGGGGGTCTGAAAAGTCGCTAAGTTGGCAACACTGTCTGTAAAGTTTAGGTGCAGCAACCAAGCCAAGTAGATGTAAATAAAAGACTTTTCTCAGATCTAATGGCTGTAGTTGGACTTCTTGTCTTTAAGCTTTTTGACTGTCTAGCTTTTCAAACGTTTTAGACACAGATATGATGATAATAACGGTGCAAAGCGATGTGAAAAAGACATGCAAAACTACCACAATGGGACGC
>CM042336.1:22576351-22613851 GCA_023566125.1 Zingel zingel | reverse complement strand
GACTGGCTAGTAGTCCTTACCTAGGTACTGTCAGGGCACGCCCTCATACTCTGCTTCTGACTGGCTAGTAGTCCTTAACTAGGTATTGTCAGGGCACGCCCTCATACTCTGCTTCTGACTGGCTAGTAGTCCTTATCTAGGTACTGCAAATGTGTGACTCCCAACAAAGATGGTACAGAAGTGAGATGTCTCACTCTGTAGCTAAAACAGAGAGCTCAACACACAGGGTGAAAAGAGGTGCAGTGCAACAAATATATGGCACTTTAAAATCACTCCCCTAGTTTGGTTGAAATAAACCCTTAATTCATCCATTTACATGTGAAAATATGTTGGCTCTATACACGCTAAAAGTAGTGATTATTTACATGGAGTCTGGTGGATTTAGTAATCGTGATCTCCGAGCTGTTTCTGGTTAAACAAAAAGGATCTTACTCTTTAATTGAAAGGTCCACCTCTGTAGGGATCCTTTCCATAATGTTAGTCAGACACTCTGTCCGTATTTTACGCGACGGGAGTGAGAATGTGTGGGTCGAGTCAGTGTCTCACCTTGCATCTGGCCGATAGTCAGATCTCTGTCCAGCCGGTCGATTCCTGGAAACAGAAACTGAAACGTCTGAAAAATGACTGCTTATTGTTGATATAAAAAATCTTTTCAAGGTGATATTTTACGCCAGCTCCATACAGAAGCGTAGTACTTTTTCTCCAAACACACACGTATAAACGTTATCTTGAGAAAAGCCTGGGATCATTTATTTCTCCACGTGAATTACGTATGCGAGACCGGAAGATGTCTGTTCACGGTTCAACGTTAAGTTTTTTTTTTTTCACTTGTCCGGTCCGGGCAAAGTCGCCCAAAGTCAATTTTTCCGGCCCATATACAAATAGTTTTTGTGTGAAAAAAACGTTAAAAGAAAAACGCTGAAAGCTTTGAAAACAAAAGTCAAAAAGCGTTAAAAATAGGGGAAAAAAACATCGAAAAAATATGTCAAAAGGTGCAGGGAAAAGGGTTGAAAGAAAATGTCAAAACGTCAAGAAACAAACAAAAACGTCAAAAATATCGAATGAAAGTCAAGAACCTTGAAAGTCAAAGCATTAAATAAAAAGTCATCATTTAAAGCAATAATAGAGAACTTCTTGTAACTTAAAATTATGTTATTTTTTTTTTTTATGGCACTGCTGTATTCGCTTTGCGGCTCTCTACCGGCTATAACCGAGCTACACAAGTTTGCCAGATCGGGTAGTGGATCTGTAGTTCGAATGAGACATAATGAGACATAATGAGACATGAGACATAATGAGACATAATTAGACATGATGAGACATGATGAGACATGATGAGACATGATGAGACATAATGAGACATAATTAGACATGATGAGACATAATTAGACATGATGAGACATGATGAGACATGATGAGACATAATGAGACATAATGAGACATAATGAGACATGATGAGACATGATGAGACATAATGAGACATGATGAGACATAATGAGACATAATTAGACATGATGAGACATAATTAGACATGATGAGACATGATGAGACATGATGAGACATAATGAGACATAATGAGACATAATTAGACATGATGAGACATGATGAGACATAATTAGACATGATGAGACATAATTAGACATGATGAGACATGATGAGACATGATGAGACATGAGACATAATGAGACATGATGAGACATAATGAGACATAATTAGACATGATGAGACATAATTAGACATGACATGATGAGACATAATTAGACATGACATAATGAGACATAATTAGACATGATGAGACATGATGAGACATAATGAGACATAATTAGACATGATGAGACATGATGAGACATAATGAGACATAATTAGACATAATTAGACATGACATAATGAGACATAATTAGACATGACATAATGAGACATAATTAGACATGATGAGACATGATGAGACATAATGAGACATAATTAGACATAATTAGACATAATTAGACATGATGAGACATGATGAGACATGATGAGACATGATGAGACATAATGAGACATAATTAGACATAATTAGACATAATTAGACATGACATAATGAGACATAATTAGACATAATTAGACATGACATGATGAGACATAATTAGACATGACATAATGAGACATAATTAGACATGATGAGACATAATGAGACATAATTAGACATGATGAGACATAATTAGACATGACATAATGAGACATAATTAGACATGAGACATAATTAGACATGACATAATGAGACATAATTAGACATGATGAGACATAATGAGACATAATTAGACATGATGAGACATAATGAGACATAATTAGACATGATGAGACATAATTAGACATGATGAGACATAATGAGACATAATTAGACATGACATAATGAGACATAATTAGACATGATGAGACATAATGAGACATAATTAGACATGACATAATGAGACATAATGAGACATAATGAGACATAATTAGACATGACATAATGAGACATAATGAGACATGATGAGACATGATGAGACATGATGAGACATAATGAGACATAATTAGACATAATGAGGCATAATGAGACATTACAACAGCAGGTAAAGGACAATTCCGCCTCCAACCTGTAGGGGGACCGAAGAGGAAAAGTTCTCTAGTGTTGCTTTAAATCATTCAACAAGCATTCTCCGACGGCGGGAAGACAGCGATGATGTTACTTATGATACGATGACACCCCAACGGGCAACTGGGTTGTTATATGTACTTGCCCAAAGTGGCGTTTTACTTGCCCCGGGCCATCGGGCAACCTTTAAAGGAGAATTCTGGTCGATTTCAACCCGTAGCTCTGTTGTTTGGAAATTTGGAGTGCTGTCAGTAGCGAGAAAAACTAAAACAGTCGGTTCTGCCTACACAGAGTTATCCCCCTGCTAGCGTTAGCACCCAACAGGCTTAAACAGGGCAAGTCTTAAAGGGAGCGTGTCTATGTTCCCGGGTCCTTTGTTCCCCGGCTGTAGGACCCTTTTTCAAAAAAAGGGACCCTTTTTAAAAAAAAAAGCGTACTATGTTACCCGGTCTGTTACTTTTTCCACCATTACTGCCAAATTCCATGGCAAATAGGCCTATGTAGGCCTACGGGCTGTTTGACGTGCATATGCAAATAGGCCTACACGAGGAAAGATTAGGTCAGGGGTTTTGGGCTGATTCAGCTAAGGTGGGCCATGCTGAGAGTCTACCGTAAAGATTGATATATTGCAGGGAACATAGGACCCTTTAAAAGGGTCCTATGTTCCCCGGTATGTATTGCTACAGGGGAACATAGGACCCTTTTTGGGAAGCACCCGGGAAACATAGGACCCGGGGAACATAGGGATGACCTCGTTTTGGGAGTGTTTTTAGCCTCTAAACATGCTCAAAATGTCATTACAAGTGTCTACCCATGTGCAGCGATTCCTTCCGAGGGAACACAGTGGATTTGACTGGAATATTGGATTGTCTGAGTTCGACAATCGACTAGTGTGGACTTGACCGGAAAACAGGAAGTAAACAGAGGTATGTGCACTGGCTGGATTAACACGACTGTTAAGCCTTTCTGTCACATCTCCTGCAGTCAGATTCTCTGTGTTCCCTCGGAAGGAATCACTGCACATGGGGAGGCACTTGTAATGACATTTCAATCATGTTTAGAGGCTTAAAAGCATGTTTAAGACTTGCCCTGTTTAAGCCTGTTGGGTGCTAACGCTAGCAGGAGGATAACTCGGTGTAGGCAGCACCGATTGTTTTAGTTTTCTTTGCTACTGACAGCACTCCAAATTTCCAAACAACAGAGCTACATGTTGAAATTGACCGGAATTCTCCTTTTAATGTTAAACGCTGCTGTTAAATACCGGCATCTTGGCAGAAATAAAATAAAACTAACTAAAGTAACTACAGAGATTTTTGAAGTACCTACCGGCCAATAGCAGGAGTTTGGGCAGGTTGCAAGCCAGGAAGAGGTTGGAAGTTCCTCTAAACCATCCGTCCCAATACTTCTCTGACTTTGACAGGTCGATACGCCACATGTACACACTCTTAAACATAGATACACACCGTGGTTCATTAATAATCTTTGTAATAAAACAGACAGACATTCAAGTGCATTTGAGATACAGGAAATTAAAGAATTTGAACAAATCATTATATATAAGCCAGAGTTAGGTTTATAGACTGTAAATAATGCTGCTTTGAAGCCTCGAGTTTGGCAATTTGGCCGTCATCTTGGTTCTTTGAATGTGACTATGTTTGACGAGAGAGGGTGGAGCTGGAGAGGATGACTCAGCTAAACCAGAGAGGGTGGAGCTGGAGAGGATGACTCAGCTAAACCAGAGAAGGTGGAGCTGGAGAGGAGAGGATGACTCAGCTAAACCAGAGAAGGTGGAGCTGGAGAGGATGACTCAGCTAAACCAGAGAAGGTGGAGCTGGAGAGGATGACTCAGCTAAACCAGAGAAGGTGGAGCTGGAGAGGAGAGGATGACTCAGCTAAACCAGAGAAGGTGGAGCTGGAGAGGATGACTCAGCTAAACCAGAGAAGGTGGAGCTGGAGAGGATGACTCAGCTAAACCAGAGAAGGTGGAGCTGGAGAGGATGACTCAGCTAAACCAGAGAGGGTGGAGCTGGAGAGGATGACTCAGCTAAACCAGAGAGGGTGGAGCTGGAGAGGATGACTCAGCTAAACCAGAGAAGGTGGAGCTGGAGAGGATGACTCAGCTAAACCAGAGAAGGTGGAGCTGGAGAGGATGACTCAGCTAAACCAGAGAGGGTGGAGATGGAGAGGATGACTCAGCTAAACCAGAGAAGGTGGAGCTGGAGAGGATGACTCAGCTAAACCAGTTTTTATGGTTTCATGGCGCTAAACGCCAGAGGCGGGGGACTAGAGTCGCACGACTTGATTCGAGTCTGACTCGAGTTCCAATTTGAGGACTTGAGACTTGCTTGACTAAGATTGATAAATGACTCGACTTGACTTTGACTTGAGACAGATTACTTAAAAAGACTTGACTTTTTATTAGTGTAATATCCAGGCCGTATTCTTTTTTTAAGGTATTGAGAAGTTTTGTTTTTGGAACATCTTTCCACAGCGAGGCAAACGTAGGATATAAGGAGTTTGTAGTCGATGCTCATTGTAAAAAAAGAACAGCGGTGTGCAAGGATTGCAACCTAAAAATTACAAACACGACAACCACAACATCCAACTTCATCCGTCATTTCAAGCAACACAAACAAAGGTAGCTACGTGAATGTGTCTTTTAGCTAACGTTGGCGGCAATTTTTTGCATGACTTGACTTGTGACTTGCTTAACTTATAGCAGGGACTCGACTTGACTTGGTTGATTCTCTCCACAGTGACTTCAGACTTGCTTGCGACTTTAAGGTTAATACTTGAGACCTGCTTGCGACTTGCACGTGTGTGACTTACTCCCACCTCTGCTAAACGCTAAAGAGGGAAAGTTGCCGATATTTACCCCCTGAGGCGAGTCATCCAGCGGAGATTTACTGGCAATGTAAACAACTTTTTGACTCCCCGGACAAGTTGGCAGGTAGATGTAAAAATCCACCGGCCAAGCATCTTTTTACCGGTCAAAATATTAAATTGTGGTGTTTTGTTTTTAATCATACATCACCAAACGTTCTGTTTGTGGTTGTGAGTCCGGCTGGGTCATCTTCTGTTTTCATCGTGCTTTCTTTTGGAAGACTGGCGGACTCCTGCCAAAAAATCGCCACATACTGGCTAATTAATTAGCCTGAGGTAAACGCTAGCTATCAGTAAACAGAAGTGACGTGGTGGCTGGCGTCTGGTGCGTGCAGGTGTATTTCCGTCAGTAAGTAAGTAAAAAAGTTTATTTATAAAGCGCTTTTCACAGATTAAAAATCACAAAGTGCTGTACAAAAGAATAGGTAAAACAAACAATATAAAATGTATATACATATGTAAAATTAAAGTGACACTAGTGAAAACCCATCAACCAAAGATCCTTTTTTCACCAAAATAAAGACTGAAAAAAAACAGAATTTTGGTTCAAACATGAACTCGCCATGGCCGGGCAGATTTACTCACCAAACAGAAAATGTACCCACATTTGGCGCATGGCTGCATGTATGGCAGTACAGAAAATCTAATAAGTTACCGCTAGCTGGCGTGTTTGGCAGAACGCTGAACAACAAGACATTTCCAGGCGACAAAAATGTTCCGGTTAACTTTGATGAAGTGAAATCACACAGTGAGAGAGTCAACGTTTAACACCCCAAACCAGGTTCAGGTCTATTGTAAAGCTATAGTGCGTTGTTTCTGTCGCCCCCATGAGGAATTCTAAGTAATGACAACAAAACTGTCGGCGCGTCCACATTGCTAGTAGCCAAGGAGGACACGGAGGATTAAAATAACATGATGGACTCTTCAGAAGAGGTAACTATCTTCACTCGAGTTTCTGCGCGGGAAAGTCACCGGACGCCACAATCCTCTGAACACAACCACGCTGAGAAATCCAGAGAGAGTTGCGTGGAGCTGATAGTCGTAATTAGCTTTGTAGCAGCTCATTTGGCAACGGCTCGAATGTAACGGACATTTGTTAATATCAAAAAGTTACGCACTTAAGCTGTCCGCAGTGCCATGGTTAGCGACATATGAATTGCATATGTTTTACATTTGCATTTTAGTTTGTTGCATTTTTACTTTGAATTACTTATTGTATTACTTTACCATCAGTTGTTCCTCGCTGTTGTTTTTGCCTTCGCTGAGGCTCACCTCTGAGGCGGCGTTTTCTTTGTCGTTGACGTATTTCTGATCGTAGAACTCTTCGTTACTCTCGACGACCACGTCGGTCACCGGGCTGGCCACCTCCACCTCACATCTAATAAAACAAGAAGTTAGAGGAGAGAGGAAATGATCGAAGCAAGTCTGGGTGAGTTTATTTTGCCAAAGTCACGTTTGGTTCTGATGTAAGTCGATAATCTGTTTCCCCCTCTTTACATCTAAGAATACAGAACGTAATGTGTAACGTAAAAAACCGGAAACCGTGCCGCGGTCTGCTGTGGACTTGTGTAATGGGCTTGAATGGGATCTCGGCCAGACGGACTTGCAGAGAAAATCTCAAATTTGCCGGAAGTTCGTCAGGGTTTTCCCAGGCTACCAAAAAGGCACTTAGCACTTAGTAGCTAATTAATTAGTCTGAGGTAAACGCTAGCTATCAGTAAACAGAAGTGACACGATGGCTGGCGTTCCGGTGTGTGTGATGGTGTTTGTGTGTCGACCCACGAAGCTCTGACATGCAGAGGAACAGAAGAAAGTAGCTGCAGCTTCACCAAAATGAAGACATCTGAGATTTACTCGCCAAACGGAAAATGTACCTGCATTTGGTGACTGGTGAGTGTTTATTTCGGACTCTGTTTATCTACTCATGTATTGTTTTTCCCTCCTAGCTTGTATTTGAGACAAAATAAGTTACAGTTTCAACTAAATGTAATCAATCGGAGCCAGCCCACCTTTTGATCTGACCAACCATTGAGACTCGGGCAGCTTCCAGGTTCCTTATTTGTCCGCTCTTGACGCTGAAAGGATAAAGAAAAAGACTTGTTGGTGGTCCAGTTTGGAGCTGAGCTTTGTGAGTGCAGCCAGTTGCGGAAGACTCTGTAGTCTCACGTAGCCAGCTCTATCTCCGCAGTGCTGTGGAGTAAAGTCTGGCTACACCACAGATGCATTCTGGGATAAGAGAAAGAAAAAAAACACTCCGGATGCAGCGAAATAGGGCAGGAACTTGTTTTGGAGGAACATTTGCACCCCGCAAAAGAACACGCCACATACAATATTAAATGAAGTTAACTGTTGACGTACAGTAACGTGAGCTATTTAAATGAGCTGATACATGGTTACACCTCATTGGCTCTCACCAGTGTATCTCCGTGTGCACTTCGTCCACAGCAATCCCACCAATCAGTCCCAAAACGTCCCAGTTAGAGAGGAAATGCCCTCAACATATTCATGTAAATCTTTACAATCATTCCCTGAAAGAACCAAGCAGACTTGTACCGTCCAAATTTTCTTCAAAATGTGATATTTTTAGCGTGCAACTCGATGGCTCAAAGTTTGAAGAGTACAGAGTTTGAGAACGGGAACACACAGAGCTTATACTTCTACGGGGTGCAAATGTTCTCAAAAACAAGTTCCTTCCCGAGACTATTTTGCAGAGCTATCGATCGTTGCTGCATCTGGAGCTTAGTGCCGCCCAAGACCATTGTGATTGGTTTAAAGAAATGCAAACTATCCAGTGTTTTTCCTCCCTATCCCAGAATGCATCTGTGGAGTAGCCAGACATTACACCACAGAGCTGTGGAGAAAGAGCTGGCAGACTACATTGGGCCTTAAAGCTCCCATATTAAGATAATTTTCAGGTTCATAATTATGGCCCGAGCGCCGACAGCGGCGAAGGCCCTATTGGAACTGAAGGAATTATTATTACGGCAAATTAATTGGCTTTTTGAGGGGCTTAATATATTCAAAAACTCACCAAAATTGGCGGTCGCATCAAGTCTAGTGACAATTTACATATTTTAAGGGTTTCGGGAATAGGGGCACAAAAATGGCTCGCTAGCGCCCCCTACAAAGTTAAAAAAAAATTGAGCCCCTGCAGTGCGTTTAACGTAGACTCACGTAAGTTGGTAAACATATGTAACATGTCAAGATGTACAACAAACGTCATTGGAGCTATACCCTAAACCCAACAGGAAGTCCGCCATTTTGATTTCAAAGTTCGAAATTAGTGCGATTTTGGGGCCCGTCCATCGCTGCTTGCAGCTATAATTGTATTTAGAGGTTATATCAGAATAGGTTTACATGGTTTAATTATCAAAAAACACCATATTTTTGTTGTACTGCTCATCGCTGCAGCTCCTCTTTTCACCCTGTGTTCAGGTCTCTGTTTTAGGTACAGAGTGAGACCTCTCTTCTTCTGTACTATCTTTGTTTGTAGTCGCACATGCGCAGTAGCTAGGTAAGGATCACGTTAGCTAGCTGTTTCCATAGACAGTAAAAGAAAGGCTGTTTCTCCAACTTCGGTCAGTTACAAGGCAGGATTAGCCGAGAGACTTCTTCTAAACAAGGAGGCACATGTAAGTAGTTCTTTTGTAGATTATGGTGAACTTGTGTGTGTTGTAGCAGTGCTTTGCCATTGAGAACGAGCTATCATGCTAGCGCTAGCATTCTACGGTTAGCCACCTCGTAATATAATATGGGCACTTTAAATGCTCACCTCCACTCTATAGCGTGGTCCATGGACTTGAAGGACTTTGGTCTTCCCTTCAGGAAGTTCTGTATGCTGTGGAGTGCCTCCGTTGCACTGCCTTCAGGAGAAAAAAGAAGACCAGCAATGTAGATATTTGTAAACATAAAAAGATAGCAATTAAAAAAAAAACAATGAAAGCCTGTTATCACCTTCCACGACGTCTATAGCCACCAGGCCCACAGTGGTCGGTAGCAGCATGTTGCTGGCTGTATGCACTGCGATCGCCCCGCCAACGCCGTGGCCAATCAGGACGATGGGGGGAGGAGTTTCACCATAGCAGACTCCAATCACATTGGCTATATCGCTGAGAGGGGCGGAGCCAACAGTGGTAGAAGCAGATAGTCAATCAAGAACTACCCTCTTTAGTTTGCAGGGCGAAGAGCTCAGCAGTGACCGCCCACTTTTTGAACGGCTCTCGGTCTGGCAGTAATTTTCCCCGTTCAATATCTCCGTTGACGTGTTATTAAATGCTGATATACAGAGTTTTAAGCCTAGAACCAAGCTCACCAACTACGAGATACATCTGGCCCATGAAAACATTTGACTTGGCGCAAAAGGACATTTTAAAAACTGCAAAGAAGGCAAAGGTATAAGACTTCGTACAGAAACTATCATAGATTTCAGTGGTAGCAGCTAGTGGGTTTCGTGTGTTTGCGCTAAACTTTTACATGGTAACAGCGACCTCCTCCAATCAGAGAAGTCGCTGTTATTAGAATTGTGGGTAGTGTAGTATCCATGACATTGCAAATATAACGTGTTATCCTTAAAACAAGGTTGCTTTCATACGGACTTCTAGTATGTAGTAGTAGTAGTAGTTTTATTTATTTACATATATATATATATATATATATATATATATATATATATATATATATATATATACCAGCACATTCTCACCCAAGCACATCTCGCACATACACATTCATTCCATGTTCTCTCTCTCTCTCTCTCTCTCTCTCTCTCTCTCTCTCTCTCTCTCTCTCTCTCTCTCTATATATATATATATATAAATTGCAGGAACGTCTGTCTGTCTGTGTGTTATGCGTCTGTCTGTCTGTCTGTGTGTTATGCGCATATCTCTCGAACCGTTAGTCCGATGGATTTCAAATTTGACAGGTGTCTTGCTACGGGCACGTGTAAGTGCAGTTCGACGTTGTTTGGATTAGAAATGCAAAAGATATCGTTAAATATATATAGGTAGAAGAAGCACACATTGGGTATTACCGCTCTAGCCGCTGGCCACTCTCCCTCTCACACTGCACACTGACTGAGCTATGGCAGCTAAAATGTGAAATACATCTCAGACCCACAAAAATGTGCAAAGTAGCACTACTTTGGACTGTCTTCGACTTTGAATAAACAAACGACAATTCCTGAATTTAAGGATGTTTCAGAATTACTAAAAACACACAAAAACAGATTTTGCCCGGGCACTGCACTAGTAGAGAAAATAAATGGGAATTTTACTTTCAAAACCACACTGTTGAGCTCTATTGTTGTTAATTTGAGGTAAAAGGATTCATGGAAGCTGGAAGTTTGTGTTCCACGTGCTGTTACCTGGACATGGTTTGAGTTGAGAAGTCGTCTGATTGGCGGACCAGGGTTTCGCCTTAAAAGAGGTAAAAAAAAGAAAAAAATCCTCATAATGACGTGACTCAAAATGCTCTTCACTAAACTCAGACACGGAAACCAGAATGACAAAATGTATTTAATGTTTAAGCAGGTGGACCTAGAGCTTGGTCCACGGTAGGGCTGTTGGTACGAATTATTATGTTATATATGTATATTATAGAGGAAGACTGACAGCTCTAGTCTACGGTAAGCTTGTTTTGTGACCGTAATAATCATCAGTGACACACAAACAGGTAAATGAGCTGTAAACAGGTATATGGATAAAACAAAGCTTCAATGCAAAGAATTTGTATCTATGATTTTTAGTAACCCTTGTGCAGTCTTTCCCTTGTCCATGAAAAACACACTTTTCTTGTCCCTATCTCAACGTTTTGTTGCTTTTTTCCAAAAAAAGTACAACATTTCTATCGGGTTTCCCCCCCCCCCCCCCCCCCCCCCAATGTCTTTGTCCCTTTTGTTGACGTTTTGTCACTTTTCCAACGTTTTAGCCGTTTTTTTCTAAAGCTTTTGACGCTTATTTCCGGTGTTTTTGAATTATCTTTCGTAGTTTTTGTCCCTTTTTCCGATATTTTTGACACTTTTTTCCGTAACGTTTTGTCGCCTATTTTCCGACTTCCCATATTTCTGATATAAAAATCCAGTTTCTCAAGGAATCGTTTCAGACCGAGTGAAAAAAAACAAGAATGCGAGTCTATTTTACCGATCACTGCTGTTGTCCAAATGGACTAATCCAATTCAGAACCACTGACACAACACAACTTCAACAAAATCAACTTCTTTGCACGTATGTTGTTGCATCTATATTTCCCACAAAGTTGTCTAAAAATCCAAAAACATTTATTTTCTCAATGGGGTCTTTCACACCTGCCTCATTTACTTTGGTTGAATCGCACTAGAGTTGGTTTTCCCCCTTTGGTGCTGTCCGTTTGGGCAGCTGTGAATGCATCAATAGCACTCGGATACGTTCCAAAAGCAAACAAAACATGCGCAATGTCTGATTATTTATGCTTAGGGTTGGGTACCGAAACCCGGTGCTTATACGGCACCGGTGCCTTAAGAATCGGTATCTACCGTACCGAATAGTAACGCGGATTTTCGGTGCTACTGAAATGCCAGCGCTGCCCTCTGATGCTCCGAAACGGACGTTAGAGGCAATAGAAGCATGTGAGGCTAGTTAACATAATACACTTGGCAGCAGGTAACGTTAGCCTATCGTTAGCTAGCAGCTGGATTAAAGATGGTTAAAATGCTGACAGCTAAAGCTAGAGGATTGCACGTTAAGCAGTGTGCAGCTGCTTGTCGGGAAAACAACACAGACGGTGCGTTTACTTGAAACTCGCTTCACCAGCCTTGTGGTGCATTCAAAGTTATTGTAAAATACCCTTTTTCCATCTAGTGGTTGTTTTTGTCATTTACCAGCAATTTACTGGTGAAATAAGTTATTATTATAAGTTATTATTATAAGTTATTGTTATTACATTTTTAATAAATCATTTAATTTTGACCATATGGCCTTAGCAATAAACAAGCCGTTCTTAAATGTCGCCGACTGTCGTTTTGTGGTCATTTTTTATTTTTTAAATATATACAGTACATCCTTTTTTTAAAAATCTTTTAAAAAGTATCAGTTCAGGCACCGTTTAGGCACCGGCACCATTTTAAAAGTATCGTTTTAGCACCGGTATTGGAAACAACCCAAACAATACCCAACCCTATTTATGTAAAATGAGCTGGTTTGACCATGGAGATGCAGGAAATATGCACTAGTCCAGAACACAGGACCTTCTTCCTGTATTTACTTTCTTGCTTCCACCCCCAGACACATCTGACCAATAAGCAGAGTGAACGTACTTCTTCATCTTTGGTAAGCTTGGATTCTTCTAAAACTGCTCCAAGTTTACAAACTCATGAATTCAGACCAGAGCAAACGGACTATGGGTGTTGAAAAAAAAAAATTCTTTACCGTGACCCCTGAGGTCCATGGCGAGTACCCTGCAGGTCACTCTGCTGGCGATGGCCGTCTGCAACACAGAGAAACACAGACGTCAGGATGTAGCCGCCATCGATCGATCGGTCGGCTGACTGCAGCGGTACTTACGGTGAAGACGGCCCACGACAGAGCTGAGTGTCCTCCACCGTGGAGCAGAACCAGCAGCGGTCCGTCGTGTCCCGCTTTATAAATCCTGAAGACGTCTCTGCTGTCGGCCGGCCCCACGCTCACATCCTCCATCTGGTCAAAATATTCCCGCCAGGATACCGGCGAGTAGTCCAGCTTACAGCCGACCTCACTGGTCGACATGTAGACAGAAACACACAACGTATACATTTAGCAAGAATACAACTTCTGCTTACCCAGTTCCAGCTCGTAGGAGAGCTTAATATAATCTTTTTTCAGTTTATATTCGGGCTACCAATCGATTAAAAGTAATTTAACCCTTGTGTTGTCTTCGGGTCAAATTTGACCCATTTTCAAAGGTTTTTTTATACGTGAAATATGGGTTTCTTCCAACCAAATGGCCCAAAAATAACATGGGTGCACTTTGTATGGTTTGGAACCCATACAACATTCTTCACAGGTAAAATTAATGACTACTTCCATTTATTTTTGGGTGTTTAAAATGTTTAAATGGTTTCAAACCAGTATCCTGACTACAAAAAGCTTAAAACTGTTTAAAAAAAGCGCCAAAAGCCTTGAAAAAAGCACCTAAAGCCTTGAAAAAAGCACCAAAGGCCTTGAAAAAAAAGTGCCAAAAGCCTTGAAAAAAAGCGCCAAAAGCCTTGAAAAAAAAGTGCCAAAAGCCTTGAAAAAAAGCGCCAAAAGCCTTGAAAAAAGCACCAAAAGCCTTGAAAAAAAAGAGCCAAAAGCCTTGAAAAAAAGCGCCAAAAGCCTTGAAAAAAAAGCGCCAAAAGCCTTGAAAAAAAAGCGCCAAAAGCCTTGAAAAAAAAGCGCCAAAAGCCTTGAAAAAAAGCGCCAAAAGCCTTGAAAAAAGCACCAAAAGCCTTGAAAAAAAAGAGCCAAAAGCCTTGAAAAAAAGCGCCAAAAGCCTTGAAAAAAAAGCGCCAAAAGCCTTGAAAAAAAAGCGCCAAAAGCCTTGAAAAGAAGCGCCAAAAGCCTTGAAAAAAAAGCGCCAAAAGCCTTGAAAAAAAAGTGCCAAAAGCCTTGAAAAAAAGCGGCAAAAGCCTTGAAAAAAAAGCGCCAAAAGCCTTGAAAAAAAAGAGCCAAAAGCCTTGAAAAAAGCGCCAAAAGCCTTGAAAAAAAAGCGCCAAAAGCCTTGAAAAAAGCGCCAAAAGCCTTGAAAAAAAAGCGCCAAAAGCCTTGAAAAAAGTGCCAAAATCCTTGAAAAAAAAGCACCAAAAAAGTTCATTTTCAATTTTGACCCGGAAGGACAACAAGTTCATGTCGACGGGAAGAAAACACAACGGTTAAATGAATCGTGATTAATCTCATGATTGTCCATAGTTTACTTGCAATTAATCTAACATTTTATATCTTTTCTAAATGTACTTTGAAAGTAAAAGTACTATTACTTTGATGGTGGGTGGGGTTATAAAATGTACGGTTCAGTGACACGCCCGGTCTCCTCGGGGAAAGTCCTGCATTGTTGTGACCCGTTCAACACCCGAACCAGCCCTCCTTACTCGGCATTTCCGTCTTTCATACTACTCTCCACCGTTGTCGCTCTTAATACTACGTCATCTTACAGCGTGGCGGTCGAGCTGCTGCTCTGCCCGGTGCGTTCCATACAGATGCTGAAGGTGTCATATCTAACGTGAATGCTTCTGCCCAAGCGTCCGTATTTGACCAGATGGGAGTGAGAACGGGTTGTTTTAAGATATTCGAATTCGAATTAGAAATATGCCTTTTATTGTCACTATACACATGTAGAATGAGATTAAAAGCAACTCCTTTCCCAGTGCCAAAAAAAAAAGGGGGTGGGGGGTTAAGGTGCCCAGTTCTGAGACACTATATATATATATATATATATATATATATATATAATGGTTTTATATAGTGTAATATGCAGTGTGGGTTATTGCACATTATTTGAATATTGCCCAATGTGGTCACCACTGACCATATTCAGTGAGTAATAGATAGGACAATGAGAGTAATGATATTGCACAGTATACAGATATTGCACAGTGATGGAATTGCACAGTATTATCAATATTATCAATAGTATTAAATATTAAATATTGCAAAGTAGGTGGGTAGAAGAAAGTCCGGGGGTTGGGGGGTTAGACTGTGAAGTCGGTGCATGTTAGATTAGATATGCCCAAACATCGCAACTACAACCTTTTCAAGAAGGTGTTTGAAGGAATAAAAGAGGGCGACACCGCTGGAAAACTTTCAAAAAAAATCCTAGTTTGCACGGCTGCAAAGAAACGGGAATGTTAGTGAAATATTCACGTTCATTAGCCGTGTAAACAGCTCAGTCTGAATATTGTCTCTTTTGGAAGAAGGGCGTAATATCATGTGCATTTCTGGTGCAACTAAATGTGACATTTTAAATTGCATTCAGAACATTATTTAATCTTTTTCTAAGTATAAGTTGAGTCTGAGAGAATTTCTGACATTGTCCTTCCTTGTGAGTGCAGTTACTCTGAATTAAGGCCATTTAATTTAATATCTGTCACTACTCTGTTTTCAGAAAGAAAGAAAGAAAAGAAATTTCCGCACACATTTCTCACTTCTGCATTTGGTTTATCGGTTGACATTTTGGTCCCCAGGGAACAAGACGTGGCTCTGCCGAAACCTTGACCAATTAACCAATTAAGCAAATGCAGAAGTGAGAAGTGAATTTTATTTTGAAATTGGATCTTCGAGGGTTTTTAGTTCTCTGCACCACAAATGAGACGGAGCGAGCGGTGCACGTGTTGCTGTCCGGCCATCCTGTTGTCCGTAGGCGTAACTTACACAAGAATTTTGGGCATTTTTTTAATGTTTATTTTGCTTCTTTCTGAGTTTTTGTTGCCTTTTTTTAGGTTTTTTTCCATTTATATTTTAGCCCCTTTTTTTTCTAATTCTCTTTTTTCCATTTTTTTTCTACTATTTTGTTGCTATTTTCTATGAGTTTTTTGTGGCTTTTTTCAAGTGTTTTTTGGGCAATTTATTTCGACGTTTCTGTCGCCTTTCTGGAGGTTTATTTTTCAAAGTTTTTATTGCTTCTTTCTGAGTTTTTGTTGCCTTTTTTGAAGTTTTTTTTCCATCGTATTTTCGCCCTTTTTTTAAAACATTTTAAAACATTTTTCCAGTTTTTTTTCTGCAACTTTTTAATGTTTTGTTGCTTTTTTCAAAGGTTTTTTGGACAATTTTTTTCTGCCTTTTTGTCTTCTTTCTGGAGCTTTATTTTTAAGTTTTTGTTGCCTTTTTTGAAGTTTTTTCCTCATAGTATTTTAGCCCTTTTTAAAACTTTTTTTTCTCTTTTTTCCAGTTTTTTTTCTACAATTTTTTCAATATTTTTTTGTTGCTTTTCTCGATCCATGCAGATACGTCCCGGGACCTCTCTAGACAGTTGGAGATCTCAACCCCCCCTCCCCCCCCCGATAGGCCCGTGCTGTTGTCTCTAATCTGCCTGAACGTGAGACCAGAACTAAAGTCTCTCCGGTTGTTTTTGAAGCGGTGACTTACTGCTCGGTGTCGAAGCTCTCCTCCCACATGCTGCCTCTCAGCAGGAAGCCGTCCCAACGTCAGCTGCTTATCTTCAAACTGTCTCGCAGGTTTTTCTTTAAAATATTACACTACGCAGCTTTCCTGTCCGCTGTGTCGCACGTCCATCCAGCAAATAACAGAACCGACTGCTGGTCTGAGCACAAACGCACTGTGTGACACTACGGAGTCAGCTGTTGTTGGCAGGTGTAGCATCGCCGTCGCATCGTCCGATTGGCTGAAGAGACAGACGGACAACTCTTTCATCCCTGAATGCGTCTGTTGGGCTGCAGTTACTATAGAAACATGTTGGGAGGATCACTGATATCTGATGGGACATGGATGGTACTTTTACTCAAGAAAGATAGAAAACAAGAATCAAATAAACTAGGAAACAAGGAAAGAAAGAAAGAAAGTGAAAGAGAAATAAACAAAAGAGAGAAAAAGGGAAAGAGAGAGAGAAACAACGGCAGAAATAAATGAATAAAGAAGTACTTTGACTCAACTCACTTTTATTTATAGACCTTTCATGTGTTCACACGACAAAATGAAAACAGAAAACTGAACGTGACCAAAATGAAAACAAAGTTACAACAGTGAGACCAGAATATAAATGTCAAGAAGAAGAAGAATAATAATAAACTGAATGAAATGAACACCAGGGTCCATCACTCACACAGTTAATGTTTAATCCGTCTCGGGGAAATTAGAAAGATATAAAAGTAACAAAGAGAGAAACTAACAAACAAGGAAAGACATTAGACTTCGGGTCACATTGGCCCGTTTAAAATTTGTGTTTTATATCAGAAAATATTGGACGTAGAAATAAGCGCTGAAAATGTGTAGAAGAAAAATTTTAAAATTTAAAACGTTGGAAAAAGCAAAAACAAATTGTGAAAAAAGGCGTCACAAATGTTTCAAGGTTGAAACGAAGACAACACAAGGGTTAAACCTCTCTCTCTCTCCGTCTCTCTCTCTCTCTGTCTCTCTCTCTCCGTCTCTCTCTCTCTGTCTCTCTCTCTCTGTCTCTCTCTCTGTCTCTCTCTCTCCGTCTCTCTCTCTCTGTCTCTCTCTGTGTCTCTCTGTCTCTCTCTCTGTCTCTGTCTCTCTCTCTCTCTCTGTCTCTCTCTCTCTCTCTCTGTCTCTCTCTCTGTCTATGTCTCTCTCTCTGTCTCTCTCTCTCTGTCTCTCTCTTTAACACCCACTGACACAAACAACCCTCAGGTGGCCCTGACAGACAGCTGTAGTATCCATGGTAACCGGCCATGTGCTTTGTGAATGAAATGAGACTAAATGTCATTCAGAAAAACCCTCAACATGTGACCAGGACACCACAGACCTCTGTTACAGTTCAGTACATTAATAAAATTAAATACTGTATCTATTCTAAGTGGCCAATATTCACTATTCAAACAGTAAAAGTTGCCCGATGAAGTTCCCTGAATAAAAATACAATGTCATTGCAATCTACTCACAACAGATCGTTTAAAACTTACGACAAACTTGTACCCCTATTTTCCACCAGACACGTCGGCGTTGCGTTCGGGAGGCGCCGCAGGCAATCGCTGCCATTCAAGTCAATGTTTGATATACACCAGCCCGGCTGGTGTAGTCCAGGGTATACGCTGGTATACGCCGTATACCAGCGTATACCCTGGACTACACCAGCTGGCCCGGCCCGGCCGTATACCAGCGTATACCCTGGACTACACCAGCCGGGCTGGTGTAGTCCAGGGTATACGCTGGTATACGGCGTATACCTACTTATTTTTCAGTCAGCATTGCGTATACCCACTTCTAAATCACCATGATGCGCACCATTCAGTAATATCTGTGAGCCAGATTGCCAATTTTTTCCTCAAGGATAGTGAAGCCATGACCCACCCTCCTCTGCCTCTAATTGGCTGGTACTCGCTGCTTTCACTGATTAGATTGGTTAACTTTAGGCATGAGGACTGATGAGCCAATCAGAGGCAGAGTAAGGCGGGTCATGCCGAGGAAAATATCGCTAATACCTCAGGTGCCAGTGGAAAAAAAACAAAAAAAAAACCTCAGGTGCCACTTGACTACGATAACGGCAGCAGACCAAACAACAGATGAAGAAATAACACAAGCGGCGGTGTGCCACCCCAGTTGAGGGAAGACATAATTCTAAATATACGCGCCAGATATCTCCTCCAACTCCACATTACCCCGCAGGACTAACAAATTAGAGTGGTGATCGGGCCGCATTTTTCTGTCCGAGCCCGGCCTGCGTCCGACAGAGCAGTAACCGAACAGGCATTAATATATTTATGTCCGAGCCCGACCCAGTTAAAATCTTTTTAGTTTTTTTTCTCATACTAGTGACACATGTACATTTGCATCAGAGCACACGGGGCAACAAGCGCACGTTAACACAGGCGTGCACCTACATAAAAAGCTTTATTAAATTTAAAATGTTCAAGGTCTTATCGCGCTGATGTGGCCGACCCGAACCCGAATATCATTTCTAAATATCTGTCCGAACCCGGCCCGGCCCATCGGGTCTTTGGTTTGGGTAAATATCCTCTATATCAAATGACCTTTACAGGCAAGAAGAGCCCATTTAAATCCCTTTTGACATATACTATTTGTTACAATTTAAACAAAAAAAACAAAATGTTTTTCATTCCTGGATCTGAAAGAAACTCATGGTTGGGTTGTCCGTGGGACTTCCAGGTGTCATCAGAGCTCGCCGTATGTTCTGCCAGAAGACTCCCGTGTGTTGACCGGCCTTCGGCCAGCTCAGGTAGGTGCGTCTCTTCGCCAGACTCCTCATTCGGTAGTACAGAGACAGCTCGCGGGCAGGGATGTCCTCCATGAACAGCAGGATCAGCACATCGTCCTGCTCGTCAAACAGACGGTAGCTGCAGACACCAAAACACACGACATAAGCTCCAATTAGTTTGGGAACAAGATAAGTTATAAGTTCTTTTTTTTTTTGCTATTGGCTCTCTGTTAGATGGCGCTCACAACGGAGGGCTACAAGTCACGTCATGAGAACTGGCACATTGAAAAGGCCATCCTGTGGCTACAGTTTAGGCTCCAAAACGATTAGTTAAGGTTAGGCTCCAAAACGACAGTTAAGTTTACCGGCAATTTCCACTGGATGCGTAACAGCTGCGGATCCGCTCCAGAACATCGACGGAGTCATTAGGTTTCCATTAAAGTCAATGTGTCTATTTCCACTGACTGCAGAACGTCTGCTTCCCTACTCCGTCCCAGCTCCGTCAGTCCACAGCCCTCCGGAGCAGATACCAGAGCTTCTATTTTTGCCGGACGCCGGAGAGCTCCGCAGCAATTCAGCACACGGCAGATAGTGCGGGACAGGAAGTCGAGCACAGAAACAAAATAAAAATCTGGTTAATTTTCAAAGTAAAATCCAGCGTGCTCACGGCGGATCATATTTCCTGCACTACACCTTGAGAACAGCTCAGAGCTGTTCCCCCTCTACTCCTCTTGTTGGTTTTGTGGTTTTATTTTACGTGAATTCGTGAGATCTCGTGGGTCCTCGTGACTACAGCTGTCAGTCATGGCTGCAGCCGTGCCGCTACAAATCCGGACCTGGTGGGTATTGACGGACGGCGGAGTACGCAGCCGTTCCGCAACGTTTAGGCTCCAAAACGACAGTTAAGTTTAGGCTCCAAAACAACAGTTAAGTTTAGGCTCCAAAACGACAGTTAAGTTTAGGCACCAAAACGACAGTTAAGTTTAGGCACCAAAACGACAGTTAAGTTTAGGCATCAAAACTACAGTTAAGTTTAGGCTCCAAAACTGTCTCCGAAATGACAGTTAAGTTTAGGCACCAAAACTGTCTCCGAAATGACAGTTAAGTTTAGGCTCCAAAACGACAGTTAAGTTTAGGCTCCAAAACGACAGTTAAGTTTAGGCTCCAAAACGACAGTTAAGTTTAGGCACCAAAACGACAGTTAAGTTTAGGCTCCAAAACGACAGTTAAGTTTAGGCTCCAAAACGACAGTTAAGTTTAGGCACCAAAACTGTCTCCGAAATGACAGTTAAGTTTAGGCACCAAAATGACAGTTAAGTTTAGGCACCAAAACTGTCTCCGAAATGACAGTTAAGTTTAGGCTCCAAAACGACAGTTAAGTTTAGGCTCCAAAACGACAGTTAAGTTTAGGCTCCAAAACGACAGTTAAGTTTAGGCACCAAAACTGTCTCCGAAATGACAGTTAAGTTTAGGCTCCAAAACGACAGTTAAGTTTAGGCTCCAAAACGACAGTTAAGTTTAGGCTCCAAAACTGTGTCCGAAATGACAGTTAAGTTTAGGCACCAAAACGACAGTTAAGTTTAGGCACCAAAATGACAGTTAAGTTTAGGCTCCAAAACAAATAGTTAAGTTTAGACAGCAAAACGCCAGTTAAGTTTAGGCTCCAAAACGACAGTTAAGTTTAGGCTCCAAAACTGTGTCCGAAATGACAGTTAAGTTTAGGCACCAAAACGACAGTTAAGTTTAGGCTCTAAAACGACAGTTAAGTTCAGGCAAAATTATATTACTATAACGTTAATGAATTAGATTTTGCATAACTTCCGGTAGCTGTATCCCTTCTAGCCACAACCCAGGCAGGCTCAGACATGCAGGCTGCTGTAGACTTGTATCGGTCAGTCGTGCATGCGGTTCTAGGAAAGTGCCACCTGCTTCAAGTCCGTAGTTGATCACGGAAAGTATGAAGTTGGATTCCCTTTCTTTGCGTCGACTATCAGTTAAAAAACACTCAAAGTTAGCATCACTAATACCTAGACTTATAGGCGGCGCTGCCTACCTGGCCATCTGGATCTCTCTGGAGCACCACTCGCTCTGCAGGTAGTGTCGGCTGATCACACAGATGGTCTTCCTGCTGCCGTAGATGGCGTCTGTAATGTTTTCTACGATGGCCTTACCTGTGAAAACAGCTGCTTTTAGACTAGCAAGACACCTCAGAAATTAAATTAAAAAAGCCTTTTTTCTACTAGGAGCTGCCCCGACAAACTGCCTAGTAACTGTTTCTACGTGGCTCTAAATTGAATAATGAAAAGGACTTCTTTAATTCTCTAATTAGTTTGGGTTTTTTGTTAGAAACAGGCATCTTCTTTGCAAGTTCAGGATTGTTGCTTCATACCTTCTGTCCATAACTGTAAAAAAGAAACGGCCGTGGTCTTCAGGTCTGAAAAGTGAGGCCACTGCAGAAACCTGCATGCTTTTTAATGGCCAGCAGATTTTAAAGAAGTCTATTAGTAAATGACCCTACTTCTCACTCTATTTATTAGAGTTAGGGTTAATTTTATCGTCGTAAAACAAAATCAAACTACTAGATAGAAACAAAATCAAACTATCAGCTCGTCTTGGTTCGTCTTTCCACTGTTCCAACAATCACCACTTTGGTTTGGTTAAAATAAACCCCTAATTCACCCATTTACATGTGAAATTATGCTGGCTCTATACACTCTAAAAGTACAGATTATTTACATCTACAGTCTGGTGGGTTTGGTGATGGTGATTTCAGATCTGTTTCTGGTTGAACAAAAAGGATCTTACTCTTTAGCAAAATAGTCTATCTCTGTAGGGATCCTTTCCATAATGTTGTCAGACACTTAGAATATTAATCTGAGCCTGTTCGGTGGCAAAAATATCACTTTTAGAGGACGAAATTGAGGATGTGGATTTCATTTGTCCTAAAGGGTCACATCGCAGCCTGGTTCACTGCCGGTTACAACGTTCTCGCTCCATAAAGACCGAGCCCATCGCGTCATACTCTTACATTGACATCTGTCAAGTTCAAATGGAAAAGCCAAATGTTAAATGGAAAAGCCAAATGTAAAATTAAAAAGATGAATCATTTTACATTTTAACTTTGCCTTTTCTTTTTTAAATTCAATTATGGCATGATTTTTCCTAGTAGCTTAGTAAAATAATAATTTAAATTTGATCTTGCTTCGTTTTCTCTTTGGACTTTCAATTTGAATTATGAATAAATATATCCTCCATGTAAAAGTCTCTATTCTGGACCAATTTCAAAAAAATGTTTTCACATTAGTCACTCAGACAGAAATGCATGGAAAAAAAAGTAGAGTCCAGGTTGAGAAAACAATAACAAAATCCCCCTTTAAATACAAACAGACCTGGTTCGAAGTCTCTGTGGTGCAGACAGAGTTTCCATCCTTGCTCCCCCTCCAGCACTGGAAGCATCTCTTCGTAGACCCAGGCTTCATCGTAAACGTTGTAGGAGACAAAAGCATCGTAGTGGTGAGGAGAGCCCTTCCTTCCCTTTCTCTTATCGTAGACGAAGGCCAGAAAGAGGTAGTAGGCGTAGGCCAGGTGCCACCTCAGGAAATGGTGAATGAAGGATGCGAGGAGAGTAAACAGAACCAGACAAGTGCTGAATACGAAGCAGAAGAAACCAGCGTCTATCCAACAGGAGCTAGTGTCAAAGTCCAGGAACTTGTTCCCCTTTTGGCTCACAGGAAAGGCACAAGTATACTGGTGGCCATTAACTACCTGCGTCTGGTTGGTGCTTTTCACCCATTGGTTGAAGCCAATGTTGGAGCATTCGCACGTTAAAGGGTTGTTGTTCAGGTCCAAATACGTCAACGCAGGGAGGCGTTGGAGGGCCGTTTCGTTGATGACCGACAACTCATTCCCGTTGAGTTTTAGCAATCTGAGGGTCAGCAGGTTCGCCCCGCCGAGGAAATCCAAATATCTCAATTTATTGTTGGAGAGATCGAGTCTCTGCAAGTTTGAAATTTGCTGGAACAGTTCAGGGGTTAAATCTGACAGATCGCTGTTTATTATCTGAAGAACCTTCAGTCGGGGAGTGTGTTTAAATGTGTCTGGGTGCAACGACTTCCTGAAGAAATTGTCAGATGTTAAGCTCTCTAAAGATTTAAGGCCCTTGAGCAGATCTTGTGTAATGTCGAGAAAAATAAATGTGTCGTAAACTTTGAGTATAAGCTTCTTCAAGTTAGGTAAATTTGTGAAAGGTGAATAATCCTGTCGTTGAGAACTTCTCGGTTTCCACTTTGAGGTAAGATGTAATGTCAGATTCTCTAACTGTGCAAGTCCTATGAACATCTCTTTTCTGTAATTTCTGGGTGTAATACTAAGAGTTTGAAGATTATCAAGTCCTTGGAAAGCCCCTTCAAACACATTGTAATATGTGTCTTTTTCTAAATCCAAAGAACGGAGGGAGGACAGGTTGCTAAAGTCTTCTGGCATGAGATTTAAGAGACCATTATTGTGTAAATTCAAAGATTCTAGTTTCTGCAAGCCAACCTTGAAGGCATTGTCAAAAGTAAAAACAGCATTTTCTCCAATATTAACTTCTATCAACTCATTCAAGTTTTGAAAAACACATCCTTTCATTTTTGAAATGAGATTTTGGTAGAGATTAAGCGTTGTTAATCTTGTCAAATTCAGGAAAGTGTTGCAGTCGAGTTCAGCGATGTAGTTGGAGCTCAGATCCAAGGTTTCCAGTGTGGAGAGTCCTCTGAGTGCGAGGGGCACTTTGGACAGGTGGTTACCGTGCAAATCCAGATGCCTGAGCTGTGAAATGGATCTGAGTGAATGCTCTGACATCTCGGACAGCTTGTTAAAAGATAAACTGAGCTCAGTGATCTGAGAACAAGACTGCAGCAGGTTGTCATCTACACTGACAATGTGGTTATACGATAAATCAAGAGTTCTTAGTGAAGGAATTTGGCAGGCAACGTCTATGAGACCTTCATCTATCCTCACCTTCATCGACGTCAGAAAAAGTTTTTGTAGTGAGTCAGTGGTCTGCAGCACCGCACGGTACGACTCAAAGCTAATATAACTTCCACCTAGGGCCAAACTAGTTAGGGTTCTCAGAAAGGTCTTGTTTGATACGTCCCATTCAATGTCGCTGCTACACTTAATTAACTCGAGAGACCACAAATGAGGAAAGACGTCTTTTGTAAGACTGAACTTTCTCAGAGGGTTCAAAGTCAGCAACACGGTCTTTATGTTTGAGACGTTGAAAGGCAGGTCATCTGATTGAAAAGAGGTGAACTTGTTGTTCCCAAGAGACAACTTATTTAGAGTTGGTAGTTTAAAGATGGGCGCAACATCTGTGATTTGTTGTAGGTAATTAGAGCCCAGATCTAATTCCTCTAAGCTGACCAGGGACTGAAAGGCCACAGGGGAGATATAACTGATACGGTTACTCTGCAGAGATAGCTTGACTAGTTCGGACAGTCCTTGAAACATGTTGTCTGTCACTTTTGTAAGTTTATTGCTGGACATAGAGAGGAACTTTAACTTATCCAAGTCTGCAAAAGCTCCATCATCAATGTGGGAAATCAAATTAAATCCCAAATCTGCATAGGTGAGCTTTGGTAAATATTTTAAATCTGTTCTGATCTTTGAAATGCTGTTTGAGCCGAGATCCAGTATTGATGCATTTCTGGGTATGTCGTCGGGAATAGCAGTGAGGCTGCGCTGTCTGCATGTAACCCACAGCTTATTTGCATCTTCAGAGTAGTTAATCGTGCAGCTTTTCAGTGAAAAAGCCAGTAAAGGGTTGTAATGAAGCAGGAAAGACAGAAGAGGAACAAGGAACAGAGGCCAACTTCCTGTATATTGCATGATGGTCTTTGTGATCTAACTTTGAGGTGGAGAAGTTTTTCTTTCAACACTGCACATCTGAGGAGGATGAAAGAAGAAAGCTTTACTCTACGGTACATTTTAAAATGAACATTTTTCCAGTAAATGTTTGCTCTTTTTTTCCTTTGACATTTTTCTTTTGAGTATTTCATTTCTTCTATAAAAGATAACATTTGTTTTTGGTTTGTAAACGTTTTATATATGGGTGAATCTGGAGCATAAGCGTTGCCTCTGTATAAAGCACATGGTTCAGCAAATTTTGACCCTCCACAACGAGAGGATGTCAAGCAAGACAAAAAAAGACGTCCTGAAGAACGATGATTCATTGCCGTGCACCGTGGTAGCCACTCTAATGCCCATGTTACCTGAGCACAAGTAAGTAAGTAAGTACATTTTATTTATACAGCGCTTTTCACAGACAAGGTCACAAAGTGCTTTACAATATGCATAGACAATAAAAACATGGTAAAAATAGTCAATAGAATAAAATACAAATATAACAGATACAATTATCAATAAATAAAAGACATAGGCTACCCAAAAGCTAGCCTGAACAAGTGAGTCTTCACTTGTCCCTTAAAACAGTCCACATTCTCAGCAAAGCTGGTTGGTAGCGCATTTCAGAGTCTGGGTGCTATAGCCTCAAAGGCTCTATCCCCACATGTCTTCAGACGAGTGCGTGGCGTGGATAGCAAATTTTGATTGACAGACCAAGGCCTCGCTTCTAACTGAGATCAAGTCGTTCCATGCCGAATTCAACACGGCATTTTCCAAACTCGAGGCAAGACTAGGCAATATCTAGACTACAATATTGGACCACCAACAGCGTCTTTCATCATTGGATACATTTGCTAACACCACGAGCCAGGACATGAAAACTGTGGCGGCTAAGCTAGTTGAGATGTCGGAGGTGAACGCTAAGTTACAAGCTAAACTCGCAGATCTTTGGCTTCTAATACTACTCCCTACCGTTGTCGTGCTGTGATCACGAAATTTGCTTACTATTTAAATACATTAAATTAAAATTCTTAATCACTACACGAAAAAAACGACATATTCGTGTCCTGTTCACGAATCAATAGATTCAATAACGTGACCATTTCACGAACTGCCGTGAGACTGGGCTGGTTCATTGCAGGCTAAGCATGTAATCGCTCTGAACTGGAAGGACACAGAAAGACTAAAGATAAACCAGTGGATTAAACTAATGTCTAGCAACCTGGAACTGGAGAAACTGACCTACATTGCGAGAGGAAAACTTTTAAAGATATGTGGTTGCCTTTCTTGCGCCTTGTAAAAGCATGTGACATGTAAACTATACTTTTTGTTGATGGAGTGAACATGGGGTTCCAGGGTGGGGGGAGGCCTTGTCTTTTGTTTTTTGTTTTTTTATTTCTTCTTTGCATATTTTTTCTTTTGAATGTTTGGAAAACATTTTAAAATTCAATAAAGATATTTGTGAAAAAAAAAATAAAAAATTAGGACCGGAGACGGACTGAAACGGCTCACTTCCCCTGAGGCCGCCCAGGACTTAATCTCCTCTCAGCACCGACGCAGTTCTGCGAAATAAAAGCCTCTTATTTACAAGAGCGGTCTGAGAGACCTCCAGCTTACAGCGGGGTCTCTGAGCATAACTGGCCAAGCGACGAGCTAGCGGCCGGGGCAGGCGCCTGCTGGCTGTCGCGTCGCTTCATGGAGCTTCTCAACTCCAAACACTTTGAAGCAAATTGTCAATTCAGCATCGATTTTCGATCTATCAAGTACCGGAAACCCGACCCTCGTTGACCTAGGTCACTATACGGAAAAGGGAAAAGACCCCGCCCTGAAGTAGGAGCTGAAATAGTTACAGGAACTGCGGCCAGAGGAACTTAAAAATCCCCAAATTGGTCCAGTCGGAACACAAGAAAAAAAGGGTTATAGGAATTTTATGTTCTACAAACTGCAAAAATCCCTCAGAAAGCGGCTCTGTCTTAGCTGAATCAGAGCTTTCCCTTCCTGTTATACTCTGAACTTTACTGTTTACTTTCACTTTCACAGATGGTAAACTCCATTTTGTGGTCTCGGTATTTGCAAATAACAGTATCGGACAGAGTGAGCTGAGCTCCATCCTGTGTCACCGTCTTCTTTTTTCTGTTCTGTTCAGTTTCAGTTCATTTTAACAGTTTACCCACATCCTGACCTCAAAGGAAATAGTGACGACCAACAATCACAGGTTTTACGTATCACAAAAAACCCCAATGCAGAGGAGCTCTTTGTTTGTTTCACATGCAGCAAAGTTCATGAAGCTCCGTCCCACCTGGAGCATCCAAACACATATGTTAGGATCAGCGGTGGAAGAAGTATTCAGATCCTGTACTGGAGTAAAAGTACTGATACTACACTGTAACAATACTCTGTTAAAAGTCAAAGTCCTGCATTGAAAATGTTACTTCAGTAAAAGTCTGTAAGTATCATCAGGAAAATGTACTTTAAGTATTAAAAGTAAAGAAAAATCCTCCTATTTTAGAAAGTGTGAAGGATCCAACTAGTTGTGTGTGTAATGGTCTCATCATCTCAGCTGGACTTGTAGCCGTTATATTGTTGGCTAGTTTCATTTATAATAAAACATAATATTTTATAACCTACATGTGTTTTGTGTGCAGTAATCTTAATGTGTAAAGTAACTAGTAACTAAAGCTGTAACAGATGAATGTAGTGGAGTAAAAAGTACAATATTTCTCTCTGAAATGTAACAGGAGGAGTAGAAGTAGAAAGTGGCACGAAAAGAAAAGACTCAAGTAAAGTACAATTACCTCAACATTTGGACTTAAGTACAGTACTTGAGTAAATGTACTTAGTTACATTGCACCACTGATACGGTTGTTGTTGAATTGTCTCTTTACTGAGCAAAGCTACAACATTATTATCTGTTAACTTTGTGTCTAATGCACCAACCCTCACACACTAAATCTGTACAACAGGACGGCAACAACATGAACACAGTCAGACATTACCTTTTATCTCTGGAGTCATGTCAGGATGAATCAGCAAGACGAGAGTAGATTGTCTTTCTCTAACTTCTCTTTAACTGCAGCTCATCAGGAACTACGAGTCCTTTTTCTGTAGGCCGGGTAGGGGATGAAAATCTATAGATCTCAGTAATGTGTTTCCTGGTTACACTGATGACGGGCTGAAAGACAGAAAGTCACAAGTTTGACACATCAGTGATGTAAGATAGTTACGACAGGCCTTAGAGCAGATGTGCTCAGCAGTGGTGGAATGTAACTACGTACGTTTACTCCAGTACTGTAGGAAAGGATCCAGGTAAAGGATTACAAAAAGAGAAAAAATTGTATATGCAGAAAGTTTTGAACAATACAGCACATTAATTCATTAAAGTGCTCATATTATGCTCATTTTCAGGTTCATAATTTTATTTAAAGGTTGTACCAGAATAGGTTTATGTGGTTTAATTTTCAGAAAACACCATATATTTGTATATTTGTATGTATACAATAATATATATTTTATATCTTTTCACCCTGGTGTTGAGCTCTCTGTTTTAGCTACAGAGTGAGACACACACTTCTGTAACATCTTTGTTGGGAGTCACACATGCTCAGTAGCTAGGTAAGGACTAGTAGCCAGTCAGAAGCAGAGTATGAGGGCCCTGACAGTAGCTAGGTAAGGACTACTAGCCAGTCAGGAGCAGAGTATGAGGGCCCTGACAGTACCTAGGTAAGGACTACTAGCCAGTCAGAAGCAGAGTATGAGGGCGTGCCCTGACAGTAGCTAGGTAAGGACTACTAGCCAGTCAGAAGCAGAGTATGAGGGCGTGCCCTGACAGTACCTAGGTAAGGACTACTAGCCAGTCAGAAGCAGAGTATGAGGGCGTGCCATGCTAGCAGCTAGGCGAGCATTATAACGTGTGTTCCAAAGTGACCACGTTTGTCTCTGAAGTAAAGGCTGGACTACAATAGAGCTGTTTGGAGCAGTTTGTGAACAGTGTTTTCTGTTGGAGATGGTAAGTCCCTTTGGGGGGGACTTTGGGCTTTTTCACTTTGTAAACATATAACATGCACAAAATAAGATATGTAACACAATAAAGGAAAAGGAAAAAAACCCAAAAGCATAATATGAGAACTTTAATAATAATACTATTTACATAAATGAAGATATTAACATGCAGAAAAGTCACAAATTGTTGCAGAAAAAATCACCAGAATGCAGGAAACGAAGCATTTAATGATCAAAATTTCCTGGGGGGGGGGCGACCCAGACACCCCGGCTATAATTTGTCCCCCCTAATGCTGAAACAAAACAAACGTTTTCACTAGATAGGTGGAGATCAACCCCCCCAAATGTTAAACCCAAAGTGACGCCTTTGGATGATCTCCTCCCTCTCTCCCTACTCCTTTTATTTATTCATAAATGCATCCTGTGGTCGAGCAGCGAGGAGGAGAGGGAGGGAGCAGCTGAAGCTTTCCCTCTCACTCGGCAGGCGGTCCTCGGACACCGTGATGGGACTCCACCTCCGACCATCCAACGCTGGCGTCCGTTGACCCTGAACAGGTATGTAGAGAGTTTAAGTTTACTATAATAATACTGTGTGGTGATCTGTAAGACCCAGATTTGTAGCATTAACTGTGAATAAAGTGCATTTTTCTCATCTGTCATGCATATATAATATATATAATATGAATTTAAAGATGAAAGTCACGGTATTTCACAGTGGTAGAATGTAAAATACAAAGTTGAGCTTCTTGTACTTTTTACTTCATCAATTTGATTTATTCAGCACATGTTAAAGACATAACAACAACAAAACATTAAGAGACATGCAAAGGAAAGACAGAAAACCCCTCAGGGTTCCCTACAATAAGTCAACAATATATATATATATATATATATATATATATATATATAAGACATATAGTCTATGAAATGAAAAAGGGACAGAGAAAAGAAACAAACAAGGAGAGAAAATACAATGTGGAGAGAGAGTGAGAAAAGGAAAAGTAATTATAAAACGAGAATCATGTTAGGCTATTGATACAGTAAAATATTTTTCACAGATTTATGTAAACGATAAAGGAGAAAGTTTCTGTAGGCTTGGAGGGAAATAATTCCTTATTTTAGAACCTCGGTATGTGATGCTAAATTGTGATGAGATAGTTTGTGTTTGTATTTTTCTACTGCAAATATTGCGCTTTTATGTCAAATACATTTGACAGCTGCAGGTTAAGATTTCACAAACGTGTTATTTTGGCTTCTATGATGTGGCGCAGTGCGATAATCTACCCAGGAGTACAGAGGAAGTATCTAAAATTGGCTCCATGTTAATGAACTACAACATTAAAAAGGATGTACGTGTGTGTACGTGTATAGGTTTGTGATAACAACCGAATAATATAACACTTGGAAAGGAGTCATTCTGCATTACTAGTACTGTATACTACATGCTTCTACTTAATTAATATTTGAATACAGGACATTTTCCTCTAAGGGATTATTTTTAAACTGTGGTATACCTCTACTGAATACTTCTTCCACTGTTGGTATTTAATTTCTAAAATCATTATGCCGATGATACTCCTATGCAGACAGAGTTTATGGAGATTATTAGGAGATGGATGAATGGATGGATAGATAGATAGATAGATAGATAGATATTGACTTAAGTTGATGTGTGCATTTAGTCAAATCAGATTTATTTGTGCCGCACAAAATCACAATTTCGTCTAAAAGGGCTTTAAAACATGCAGTATAGAGTCATCTTTCATCCTTAGACCCTTATCTTCAGTAAAGGAAGAACTGGTGTTACGTTACTGACATTTCATGAATGTGGATGTGTCAGTCAAAGCAGGAAAATCAGATCCCGAGAGGATTCTGGACTCAGTGGGACAGAAAACAGCTGTCAGAAAGAACGGAAATGCCATAATTTATCCATCATCATATAAAATGGCTTCACAGAATACAATAAAATACAATATCTTTACTTTTGGTATTTAATGCATACTGTAATTTAATTTAATTTAAATAAAATCAATTGGTTATTTTCTACTGGTTTGATAAATGGTATGTGGTTTGGGAATTATAGTCGTTTTGATCATTTGTCTCTCTATCTGTCCAATCAGGTGCTGACTTTCAATTGCTAAATTCTATAACAAAATTCCACCATGGAAACCTCCCCAAATATTACTAAACACACAAAGGATGTCATCCAATCAGAATGCCCTATTCCAGAAGAGGCGGAGCTTGCAGATGCCCTTGGCAACACAGATCCCAAAGCCAACTGGGGGGCGGAGCCTAACTTCAACCTCAACCTCACTCGGACATCGCCAAGCAACCCCCGGCAAGCCACAGAGACCTCGAAGCTGCACAGAGCGAACAAAAAGGATCATGGGAACAAAGAAGGTGGGGCAAAAGGAGCAGTTACTACGGAAACTGGCAAGTCAGCAAGCACCCTGATGACCCGTGTGATGTCAGCGGAGGCGTTGGTGAACAGCAAAGATGAGCAAAGGTTGAAATGCCCAAACCCCAACCGTACTCCTTCAATCAGCCCAAAGTCGCATGCATACAGCAACATGGGGGCAAGCCCAAAACCACAAGTAACCACTGGTAGCAGCCCCAGAACGAACGAAAAAGTCAAAACAAAAGTACAGAGAGCGGTACCTGCAAGCGTCTCAAACCCCAAACCACATATTGCACTGACAATTGGACTGACAACAAAGACTACAAACAAAATAACGGTTAGCCCAAAAGTGCAAACACATGGAAAAGTAATTAGCCTTGAGACACAGTCACCAAAGATGCTACACATTCACGTAAGCCCAAACGGCCACGATCAGAAAGGGGATTTAAACGTTACCAATCAAACCCCAACAATTACAGCCAAATCCCAAAAACCAGACCCAGCAAGCACCAGACATGACTTAGGAACTCATAGTTCTGAGATGCCCCCGGTAGGACCAAAATCCCCAAATCAGAGGGCTGAAATGTCACAACTCAGTGCCAAGACTCCTCAACCGAGTTCTCTAAGTGCCAAACCATCCACACAGAGGAAAGCTTCTGGGACCAGAAACAGTAACGCACCAGGATCCAAGGACAGTCTAGATGGTAAAGATTCAAGCGTCAGTTCTGGATCCAAAACCAGTTCCAAATCCAGTTCAAATTCTAAAGCCACAAACAAGGATAGTATGGATTCCAAAACCCTCTCCGATTCCAAAGCCAGTCCCAACTCTAAAACAGCAATGGGGTCCAAAGATAGCCTTGATTCTAAAAGTGGTTGTACTTCCAAAACAAGTTGGGGATCAAGGGACAGCTTAGACTCCAAAATGGGCTCCAATTTCAAAGCCAGTCCAAATTGTAAGTCCGGGATGGGGTCCAGAGATAGCCTTGATTCTAAAACTGCAATGGAAATCAAAGCAAGCAAAACCAATCCAGATTATAAGACCGTTGTGGGTTCGAAATCTGGCATTGGGTCAAAGGACAACCTTGATCCTAAAACTCAGACTTCAGACTCTAAAGCCAGTTCAAATCTCAAAACCAGTCCAAGTTTTAAACAGGGCTCTATGTTAAATCCCAGCTCTAATTCTAATGTCTTTTCCAGGTCTAAACCTGGTCCGACCCGTTCCTCTTCTTCTAAACCTTCTCTGGTGGCGTCTGGCTCTAAGATGGACCTTGTTGGATCTGTTTCCCTATTGTCCTCTGGAACTTGTCTGTCTGGGTCCAAAGACAACAACCTCAAGGCCGCAAGCTTCAGTGCTAAACCCAGTCCAGATGTTAAAGCTGGTTCCGACTCTTCTAAGCCTGGACCAGTTCGGTCTAGCTCAAAGTCAGCTCTGGCAGATTTGTCACCCTCCTTGATACTGTCTCCTACACCAAATCCGGCAAATAGCATTCCTGGATCTGATCCTGGCAAATCTCTTGGTTCTAGTCCGGCTGAACCAAACGGGAACGTCCAAAAGAGTCCTGGTTCTGATCCAGGTAATTTACATTCATTACTATGTTACAATGTGACGTCAAAATGATGTAGATCTCGCTGGTGCGCCAGGATTTAAAGTGGCGACCAGAGGTTTTTTCTTTTAAGGCTTGATCCAACGAAGTAAGTCATTGAATCGAAACATTGGCGTCTATGCTGCTGCCAGTTCTGCCGTTGTTTACCTTTTTCTTCTTCTTCTAGTCCGTAAAGCAAAGCCGGTAGCCTTTCCTCAGTTGCACCACCTCTGTTCAGGAGAAGACTGCAACTAGTATCGCGACCACCACACGCGAGTATAAATAGTTACGGCGCACCCATGATGTCACATTGCTGCGAGACAGGTTAGGTACGGCAAGTATACCGGACGCCTACAACACATCTTGTCAAGAAAAACCCTTCTAGATCAGGGTTTCCGCAAGGTCTTAAAAAGTTTTAAAATTTCCAAATCAAAATTTTAGTCCTTAAAAACTCTTAAATTAGCTGAAGTATTGTGTTCTAGATCTTAAACAATTCACAGGTTTTAATTTTCCTACGGCCATGCAACGCTACATCCAATGCTCTTTTTTTATTCTGTGGTGTTGTAGTTCTTTCTGTCGCTTGTCCGAATATAATTTCGCTGTATTACGACTACAAATGAGACCAACATGCAACTTATATTGCAGCCAATCAGCTTTCGTGTTAATGACGCAAGTCTCTTTCAGATTGTACCACAGACATAAAACAGATTTTATTCTTCATCTTTGGGGAAGTGCAAGTTTAGCGATACTTGGCTTGAAAAAGATTGAATTTAGGGGCTTAGTTGATGTTGTGATAAAGGCCTGAAATTTCATCCATAATGGTCTTAACCCTGGTGTTGTCTTCACCGTTGTCCATGAACTTGTCATTCCGGGTCAAAATTGGAAAATGCGGGTTTTTTAGAACTTTTTCTGACTTTTTTATGCTTTTTTTATGCTTTTGACTTTGAGTTTGAAAAAAAAAAGCAGATATTATGAATTATTTTGACTAATACAATAGTTAAGATCTGAGGTTGTTGAGTGAATCACAGACTGGTTTATGTCAAAGTTTTGGTCAGGATGCTGTTTTGAAACCATCTAAACATTTTTTTTTTTTTTCAAAAGCCATGAAATTAAATAAAACAACCAAAATCCAATGGATGTAATCATTAATCTTACCTGTGAAGAACATGGATGCATGGAATGTATATGTTGTATGGGTTCCATACAACGTACATGCATGCATCCAAGTTATTTTGGGGCAGTTTGGTTGTCAGAAACCCATATTTCTGATATAAACACCTTGAAAACGGGTCAAATTTGACCCGAGGACAACACAAGGGTTAAAAAGTCTTACATTTGATTGGTGAAAACTGCAGAAACTCTGTAGATCTATATACCTCTATGATTTATCTTTTTACATCTAATTGTAATAATTGCAATTAATATGGCTATGCTCATACCGCCCTGTTATTTCAAACCCTGGAATTATTTAACCTATTCTTGACATCAATAACCTTCAGATAGGTACTTTTGTATTTTAATTTCGTAACACTTTTCGAAATTCACTTCCCATTTCCTTTCACAATTTCTTTGTAACCAGGTCTCAGATCCATTGTTATCACACTAGATCTTTAGATATATAGTCAGTTTTACAGAACTAACCTTGGCCAGTTTCCTGTCAGGGACGGAAGTTCAGTTATTTGGAATAGTTCTTCTGCTTCCCTTCGCAAAAAATCAAACAAATCCTAAACAATTTCTCTTGATGTGGTACTGATTTACAGAGTTACTGTAATAACTGTTGTTTTGATTTTGTAGTAGCCTTTGTTTGGAAATGTAATTCTTTTCTATTCTTTAGTAGATTTATTTTATATTTATGTCCATTTGTAAATTGGTGGCAGACATGTACAGCTCTTTAAAGTCAGAACATAAATACATTTTTCACATTGGCCCGAATCCTCTTCCGTATAAATGTGATTTTTAAGTCAGTCTGTTATAACGTGTTTCCTGCTTGCAGATTCTGGTGTGATTTCAGGCCTGCTGGATCCTCTGGCCACCTCCAGCCCCAAAACCAGAACCACTGTTGCGTTGACAATGATGAAAGGATCCACATCAGCGCCTGCGGCAGTTGCATCAAACACCAGCAGGACATCCATTAATATCAGTCTAACTCGGGGTCTCACCTTTGACTCTATCACCAAGACATCGGCGAAAAAAGATGCTGCTGATGACGAAGAACATTTAAAACTGCCGGAGACCAAAGTGTCAGCTGTAGGAGAACCAGCATTATCCCAGGGGGCCATGCAAGGGGTAGATGTGACTGACAACATAGGGTGGTTGCCAGGAGATAGAAAGATACTGGGCACCCTGCTGAGCAAACCAAGTCAACTGGGAGTCGGAAATGCCATCACCAGTGGTAGCAACATCCCATCGCCAAGGGCAAGGGGTGTGGAAGACAAGAAGAAGCAGGAGAGGGGGAAACCGAAATATGGTCCGGGGAGTTCTTCATCTCCCTCTCCTTCATCACCCCTAAATCCTCTTCCTCAGCTTTCCACTCATCCAGCGAGCTCCAAGACAGTAAGAGAGACCGCGACCATGACCAGCCCGAGTGAGAGGCTTCATCTGCAGGGAGGGGAGTGCAGAGACGTGGGTGTCCAAGTGGAGGTGGTCGAATGCTCGGCTTCCACCAGCTCCAGTCACCACATGGTAGCTCCCTTCTCCCTGATTGGTTCTCCCAGCTGTAAGTCAGGTAGTTTGATTTCTCCGACCGTCCCGTCACTGTGTTGCATCCCCGCCGGGCACCCACCTTTCCAGCACGTCTGCAAGATCGACATCGAGCTGTGCAGCCAATTGGTGCTTCCGTCTGTTGGAGCTGAGCGGGCTAGTTCCCTCCCCGCCTGTCTGCGTACGTACAGCTTCCAGCAGAGCCCCGCGGTCATGCCCGAGCTACGATTCAGACAAAACCAAGACATGCGCGCTGAGAGAAATTGGGAGGATGAGGAGCAGGAGGAAGTAGCAAAGGAGCAAAACGAGGAGGAAGGTGGAGAGGAAAGGGAAGAGTCAGGGAAGCCACAGGAGGTGGCGTGGGACCAACAGGGAAGGACGTGGGAGGTGTACGGAGCCTCGGTAGACCTGGAGTCCCTAGGCACTGCGATCCAGTCCCACTTGGAGTCAAAGATTCGGGAGCAGGAGAAACACATCCGGACTCTGAGGAAATCCACCTGTTCCGACGGCAGCTTCACAGATTATAAGAGGAAGAAGAGGAGAGGAGGGATTCTGGGATGCTGCATAAAGACGCCCAACGTGACAGACTAAGACACTTTAAAACACTTTAAGACGGCAGACTTTAAAACACTTTAAGACGGCAGACTTTAAAACACTAGTGGCCAGACAGGCTAGCATGTATTTCTACAATACTGATTACTTCAAATAGCAATGAAACCCTTGTGCACACAAGACAAACAACCTCTATCAGCTAAAATAACGAGATTCCATTTGTACATATAAGTAATACACTGTAATTCGTATGTATTCCACGTATCTACTGCTGCATGCACCACATTGACTGCCACTAAGAACGTTAAGAGCCATGTAGGGAGGAAGTCGGGATGGATGGATGGATCCTAAAAATACAGGGCTTTGAAGCAGGGGGAGCAAAGTTCGTGTCCTGGAAGAAGTTACGGGGAAAACACAAGACTTTCACCCAGGAAACAGGTGTTCGTGTCCCGAGAGTACTATTTAAGGGGGCCGGTGTTTTAATCCAAACCACAATCTTTTTTTGTAATCTTAACTATTTGTTTGGCTCCATTAACCTTACTGTCGTCGCCGCATGACAGTCACCTTTTGTCTGCTTAACGGAACTGTTTTGTTGCCTAAACTTAACTGTCGTCGCAGCAGGATGATCACCTTTTGTCGGCTAAACTCAAGTCCAATGGGCGCTAAAAGGACCATGACATCACCATGACTTCACCATAACCTCACCATGACCTCACCGTGCACTGTGCCCAGCTCACAGTCACCTTTTCTCGGCCAACCCGTTCATCAAAATGCGTTGTTTACTTTTAGGTTGATTGTTGCCAATTCTTAGTTAATTACCTCCACCAAAGAAGTCGAGTTATTGCCTCGGTTTGTTCGTTTGTTCGTCTGTCAGCAGGATTACAGAAAAAAATACTGGCCTGATTTTCATGAAACTTTGTGGAAGAGTGTAGCATAGGCCAAGGAAAAACCCATTACAGTTTGGAGTGGATCTGAATCATGGGGCATTCAAGTGGTGTCCTGAGAAATTAGTTCCCGACTAGGAATCTTCCCACTGTGTTAAGGATCAAACA
>CM042336.1:22558851-22573851 GCA_023566125.1 Zingel zingel | reverse complement strand
ACCTTCTGCCCGTGAAAGTGTCCTGGAACGGCAGTCAAACCCATAACTTACTACCCGTTAACTGGTACCATATCGTTGTACTCCCACTTACAGTTTTTGACGGCACACACACACATAAACAACAATGGCGACCCCTGTTGTTGCTGTACAGACGCCGGTGATTAACGGTGAGAAATAGAAATAAATAGGCATAAATAGGCACCGTAAAGTAATTCCGCACATTGTAATCAAAACAATACACATACGATTGTGTACTACTACAGGTTATGTTTATTAAATGAAGCCCAAAATATGTCGCTGACTAGAAATCGCTAGTATCAGCTAGCACTAGCTAGCACTAGCTAACATCAATGTTAGGTAGCCGCTAGCTAGAAGGGTTTGTCGTGACTTTGCCTGGAACGCTACCAAGTCGTGAGTCGTGACTTGAAGTCGTAACTTACGGGCTAAAAATTGTGTCTGGAACGCAGCATTATAACCGTGTTTCGCAGTCTTATATTTCAGCAGTTTTGCGACAAACTGTGACTTTCTTGACTTTCAAAATTATCTTAATATTGACGGAACATCATATGTGTGTAATTAATGGCTCAATTCAAACGGGATCAAATAATTACTTGTCTCTCCCCGTTCACTATATATCGTACAAATTTTTCCCAAAAAAGGGATGGAAGGAGAGGGAGGGACTTCGCCTCCAGCTTTAAAAAATACCAAAGTTACCCTTTAATGCATTAGTAAATATAATTTAATTATATAATATAATAATAGTATAACAGTCCCAGTGGACATTTCTATACTTTCAATATTTTAAACATGTTACTGATGATACTTAACATACTTTTACTGAAATAACTTTTAAATGCAGGACTTTTACTGTAACAGAGTATTTTTACTGTGTGTATTAGTACTTTTACTGAAATAACTTTTAAATGCAGGACTTTTACTGTAACAGAGTATTTTTACTGTGTGTATTAGTACTTTTACTGCAGTAAAGGATCTGAATTCCTCCACCACTGACTATTACTATAGTTACTAGTTTGTTTTACTTGTTATAATTTTAAAAAAAATGGGGTGCAAACAATATAAAATGGTGACGACAGAGACTTCACATGTAATTCCTTCTTCTTGATCTGGCTTGGCGGCAACACAGACACACCGTCTTCGGCGATGACGTCAGGACTGTTCTCGGGTTCTGATTGGACGGCTGTGACCTAGTTTAAAGGTTTAAATGCCCCCCCAGCCGAGCCCCCCCTTCGTTCTCTTCCAAGCTCCAACAGCCACAGCGCGAGGACGACTTCACGGTTGGAGCTGAAGGACACCTGTTGCCACGGAAACAGTACCAGCGGGAAAAGAATACAAAGGAAACAAAAGAAGGTCGGTTTTTGGGAAAAGTATTCAGATACTCCTACTGTAAAAATACTAATACACAGCATTAAAAAAAAAAAATTGTTACAAGTAAATGTCCTGTAAGTACAAAAGTATTCATATCAAAATTGTACTGTACAGTGATTAAGTAAATGTACTTAGTTACTTTCCACAACTGCTATTATCTTTGCTAACAACCGTTAGCTAGTTCATGGTGAGCTTAGTATACATTACAAGTTGTTATGATCTAATTAGTGTCTTTCCTGTGATATATTGGCTATATGTTCAATAATATGTAATGATTAGAGTCACTGAAGCAACACCTCCGAGAGGTATGTTTGTTTATTTGTTTATTTTAGGTTTAAATTACACTTTTATCATATTTTTTTCCTGCAGTTGGCTATGTTTTGAGTCTTATTTTTTTCATTTGTGGATTAAGTTTCACTCCATTTAATGGTACTTTCAAAAAATGGTATATGTGCAGTTTAGTGTCCCACATTCCCCATACAATGTGCTTAATTATAAACCTGCTAAACCACCTGTTTAACAGGTGTTATAGTTATGGTTAGGGTTAAGTAATTGGAAACCTGTCTCAAATAAGACCCTCATTATTTGGGACACTAAACTGCTCATATACCCCCAAAAAATATACATATTTATATGGTGAAACAGCATAAACGCCATTGTAAAATTTGTTCCATAAAGGGCTAACCTATAGCCATGGATGGAGGCTAACATTAATATTAGTCTGGATATTGGAAACCCCAAATGGCGCCCAGTTCAATGGAGTTGTTGCCTTTGGCCTACAAAAAAAGAAAGCAAATGTTTGTTGTTTACTTAAACAGGGTCAATGTGTAACCCCTTGTGCACTCAAATACTCATGTGTATTGTTGTGTTTGAGTGGGTACACATTGTTCTGGATTGACATATAAAGGTCATCACTCACTGATTGCACAAAGTTGAACTTCTCTGACATGTTTTCTTGGCTGCAGAGTGAGTTTAAATTCAGATACACGCCTACTAGCAGTTGGTGAAGCAATCGGTGTCATACTAGTATTGATTACAGCTTTATTTTCTTTGGCGGACCACTTTCCATTGACATTATGGAAAGTCTTCTCCTTTATATACTTCTACTCCAGGCTATTGTAAAGTACCCTGAGCCGTTTTGGCCAGCAGCTAAACCAAATTAATGTAACTTAACCCTCCTGTTGTCCTTGGGTCAAATTTGGTTTGAAAGTTTCTATATCATTAATGTGGGTTTCTTTCAACCAAATTGTCCCAAATAATAATATGGATGCCTCCCTACAACACTCTTCACAAGTAAAATAAATGACCAGGCCACTACTTTCATTGAATTTGGGTGTTTTATTCAATTGAAATAAAAAATGACAACATTTCTGGAAAAAGCTTCAAAAACTTGGTGCAAAAATTAAGAAAATTTGTCAAAAACAGCGCAAAACAAACGGCAAAAATGACAAAAGTTTTGATTTCAAATCTTGATACTCAAAAACTAAATGTTGCTTGGTCGACGGGAATACAGCACAAGGGTTAAATACTTTTCTCAGATCTAATGATTGTAGTTGGGACTTCTTCAGCTTTACGTTTTGTCTTTAAGCTCTTTGAGTGTTATTTTATTGATCTGCTCTAGATTTTCTAATGTTTTAGGCACAGATATGGTGAAAAAATGAAATAAAGTGTCGAAAATGATGTGAAAAAGAGACAAAAAACTACCACAAAGAGACACAAACTGATGCCCAATGACCACAGAGACCCAAAACAACCCCAAAGAAAACAAAAATGACCAAAAAGCGACACAAACCTACAAAGAGAAGCAAAAACCCACACAGAGACACAAAATGTACGGGGGAAATTGCATTTTTTTTAATTGAATAACAACATTTTCTTGAGGAAGGACGCCTGAAACCCCCCGCCAAATACGCGCACCTAAGTCTTCCACAAAGCGAGGAAATACACTGTACGCCACTATAACTCAGAGGCAGATATTGTACTTTTTTACTGACAACTTCAGTTATTTTTTCGGACTCAGATTAATGATACAAAAACATAATCAACAAATGAAAGCTGTATTATTATAAGATTAAATAATAGGGGATATTCTCACGCCAGCAGCATATGAAGTCATTAAAATTAGCTCCACCTTTACCAGCTGCAACATTACAACATTATAATCCAGTAATAAAATGTAAATAATTCTGCAAAATGAGGACTTTTACTTCTGGTAATTTAAGTTTGTTTTGATGCTAGTACTTTTGTACTTGTAACAGAGTATTTTTACATTTTTACTATTTTTACTTAAGTAAAATATCTAAATACATCTTCAACCACTGGCTATAATTAGGCTTTTTTTTCTGTTTGCTAGTTTCAAATCGCTTACTTTTTCCCTGTAGTTGTATCCAGACTGTCAAAATAAAAGCTCTAGTTATGGTTTTAGAGTTTTTTTGGTCAGTAGTTATTTAAAAAAGGTGTTTCTTTTCAATTAAACTCTCCTTTTCAAATGAAGTCAGACAGTATTTTTGGAGCTGGTGTGTTTGACCTAGTAATGTAATGTAATGGATAGCAGGCGACATACAGTACTACATAGCAGGAGGTGGAGGGCTATTTATGGCGCACACACACGCACGCACACACACACACTCATGTTTGTTTCACTATCTTTGTGGGGACCCGTCATTGACATAATGCATTCCCTAGCCCCTTACCCTAACCTTAACCATCACAACTTAATGCCTAACCTTAACCCTTACCCTCACCCTAACCATAACCTAATTCTAACCCTAAAACCAAGTCTTAACCCTCAAACAGACCTTTAACCTTGTGGGGCCCCACAAAGCTGTCCGGACCCCACAAGTATACTGTATTCCCCGGTTTTTGGACCCCACGAATATAGTAAAACAAGCTCACACACACACACACACACACACACACACTCACACACACACACAAACTTGTCTACGCGTACGCATTGTTAGAAAGCGAGTATATCTGGGCCTTTACTGGAAAAATTGTGACGTCTGATATTATATTTGTATTTCAGAAACTCGCTGCCCGGCCAGGTGTTTCCTCCACAACTGTTCGTCCAACATGTCGTCTACAGCGCTGTTGAATCTGCTGCGATGCAGTCGCTCCACCGTCACCAGGCACACCCTCCTCACCGCGAGATCCTCATCAGGAACCTCCACAGCTCCAGGCCAGGTGAACCCATTCACGTGTGTAAATGTATTACTGTGTATTGAGTGTTAAGGAAAAACTCGGGAGCAGCACAGCTCATTTCACACGCGTGAGGAAGGTTTCGGGAGACCTTGATGACTTACACACAAGCATTTAATGAACACTCACTTCACTTAAAGGAACACGCCGACTTATTGGGACTTTAGAGCTCTGACACACCGACCAAACGGCCGACCGTCGGCAGAAAAGGCCTCCCCGAGTTGGTCAAAAAAGTGCCTTGGGACACACATCGCTCTCTCCCCCTCTCTCTCTCTCTCTCTCTCCCTCTCTCGCTCTCTCCCCCTCTCTCTCTCCCTCTCTCTCTCTCCCTCTCTCGCTCTCTCCCCCTCTCTCTCTCTCTCTCTCTCCCTCTCTCGCTCGCTCCCCCTCTCTCTCTCCCTCTCTCGCTCCCTCTCTCGCTCTCTCCCCCTTTCTTTCTGTCTCCCTCTCTCTGTCTCTCCCCCTTTCTTTCTGTCTCCCTCTCTCTGTCTCTCCCCCTTTCTTTCTGTCTCTCTCGCTCTCTCTCTCTGTCTGTCTCTCTCTCTCTCTGTCTCTCTCTCTCTCTCTCTCTATGTCTCTCTCTCTGTCTCCCTCTCTGTCTCTCTCTCTCTCTGTCTCCTTCTCTGTCTCTCTCTCTCTGTCTCCCTCTCTGTCTCTCTCTCTCTCTGTCTCCCTCTCTCTCTCTCGCTCTGTCTCCCTCTCTGTCTGTCTCTCGCTCTCTCTTTGTCTCCCTCTCTGTCTCCCTCTTTTTCTCTCTCTGGAAAGTAGGCTAAAGTGTTGCAGGCTCACCGACCTCCAAAAGGAGACAGTCCTGAGACAAAACGTCCCGTTATCATGTATCTGTTTTCGTCCTCTTTTTTTTATACTTTTGTCCCCTTTTTTAGACGTTTTTGTGTCTTTTTTTCAACACTTTTGGCGCTTTTTTTGACCGTTCAGTGAGGATACTGTTTCAAAACATTGAATTAAACACCCCAAATTCAGTGAAAGTAGATATTTTGTTGTACTTGCAAAGTTTTTTAAATTGATTGATAGCTAATTGTGTGATTGGTCTCTCCTGCAGGTGGGCGGGGCTTTGTTTTGGGCGGTGGGCGTGCGGCGCGCCAGCGGCTCGGCTCGTTTCCACAGCGGCGCCAGCGTGCAGCCGGTCACCTGGGACTCGTTCGGCATCTGGGACAACAAAATAGAAGAACCGATACTGCTGCCCTCCAGTATCAGATACGGAAAACCCATTCCACAGGTGACTGAGTGGACGCGGGAATGATGAATGGATGAATCAGTGCATGAACGAGTGACTTTCACACAAAACTGACAAAGTCCGACTTTCTTCAGTTGAAATATTATCTTTTAAATTGGCGAACATCATATGTGTAATTCATGGCTCAATTCAAATGGGATCAAAACATTGTTTGTCTCTGCCCGTTCACTACCATGCTTATTTTTTCACCTGTTCACCTGGTTTTTGGGCTTTGACAGAGAGGGGGGGGGGGAGCGATCACTTTCTGTTGACCGTGCTCACGCACTCATTCACATCACAAAGTCATTTTACATTTGGTAACTGCGGTACTAGTTGTATTGTACGTGTAGAGGAATACATTTTAATGTAAATATTGGATCTTCAGCACGTCACAGGTTTTTATTTTTTCTCTCTCTCTAAGGGAAGAAAGAGAGAAGGAGAGAGAGGAGAGAGAAGGAGAGAGAGAGGAGAGAGAAGGAGAGAGAGGAGAGAGAATCTTATGCTCTTGGTTAGACAAAGATGTGACGGAGGGATGAAGAAAGAGAGAAAGAGAAAGAAGGAGAGAAAGAATGAGGAAAGGAGAGAAAGAATGAGAGAAGGAGAGAAAGAATGAGGAAAGGAGAGAAAGAATGAGAGAAGGAGAGAAAGACTGAGAGAAGCAGAGAAAGAAAGGAGAGAGAGAGGAGAGGAGAGAGAATCTTATGCTCTTGGTTAGACAAAGATGTGACGGAGGGATGAAGAAAGAGAGAAAGAGAAAGAATGAGAGAAGGAGAGAAAGAAGAAAGAAGGAGAGAAAGACTGAGAGAAGCAGAGAAAGAGGAGAGAGAGAGGAGAGAAAGAAAAGGAGAGAAAGAAGAAGAAAAAGAGGAGAGAAAGAGAAGAGAGTGAGAGGAGAGAAAGAGAGAAGGAGAGAGGAGAGAAAGAGAGAAAGAAAGGAGAGAGAGAAAGGAGAGAGAGAGAGGGAGAAAAAGAGAGGAGAGAAGGAGAGAAAACAGGCTGGCACTTATCGAGGGGTAAGAGCAGAAGGATTAACTTCCTAATGGAAATAAGTTTACAACCTTTGAAAGTTAGTGAGAGCCCTTTGTTGATGCTTAGAAGCGTATATTATACTGCTATTGCTATCGCCTGTCTTGCAAGTAAATAGCAAAGTTTGGAGAAATGCAACCCCACATCGCGCTGCGTTTTGAGCATAGACTATATAAGAATGGACCAACAGATCCCGTGTCTCTGGACGGAGACCAGTGAAGGATGTTAGAAGCTCTTTTCCGGTGATGGCTGAGCGTTACTGAGCAGCCTCCAACTGAGCTTGAAGACGTAGATGTGACGTGAGCAACCTGTCTGAAAGTTGGAAGTCTTCTGGTAGCTGTGCCAAGAGAAATCTCAATCATTCCCAATCTAGCAGAGACGGAGAGCGTAGGTATATGTAAGGAGATAACATAGGCACAGGCTAATTACTGATCACTAACATGATAGTTAACATTAGTAATTACACTTAAACAGCTAATGGAAGTCCAAACTGCCTGAGAGCTTCTCCTGGACTATACGGTAATTCCTCTACTATGAGACAGTAAGTCTCGTGGTTATGACACAATCGTGCAGTGCTCCAGAGTACCCCTAGGGGGACACGTACCCCCTGCAGTCCTCCAGAGTACCCCTAGAGGGACACGTACCCCCTGCAGTCCTCCAGATTACCCCTAGAGGGACATGTACCCCCTGCAGTCCTCCAGATTACCCCTAGAGGGACACGTACCCCCTGCAGTCCTCCAGAGTACCCCTACCCCCGTACGTACCCCCCGTTGAGAAACACTGGTTTAGAGGGATTAAAGAGAGAGAAGTGAATGAATGAATGAGTGGATGAGTAGGCGTCTATGGTTGGATGAATGTGTTGATCATGTGGATGAACGGATGAAGAAGTGTATGAATAGCTGGATGACTTGATGACTTGATGAATCGACCCTCTCAGGTGAGTCTGTCCCGGGTCGGCAGCACGTCTGTTTTAGGTCTCAGGAAGCAGAACGAGGACCGTCTCCGCGTCGCCCGTATCCACGAAAACCTGCTGTACTTCGCCGTGTTCGACGGCCACGGCGGCCCGCACGCCGCCGACTACTGCTACACCTTCATGGAGAAGTTCATCAGGTTGGATGTTTTTATTATAGAGGATGCACCAAACCCAGGTTTTTTTTTCGTTATTCCACTGTTAACGTGCACTGACCTCTTACTGCCGTAGTGCCCGCTTTATACACCTATGTTATGGTCGGAAACGACCATAGACAGTATATAAACGACGAGGGGGATGAGCGTGACAAACGCAACACATGGCAGCTGATTGGACGAACGCGTCACGTGGTTCTTGCTGCTCCCGAATTTCAAAACAGACTCTAATGGCGTCAAGTTCTGAATACGATCTCGTAATTTATGGAAATAGTTCACCGAAACGTGTTTCTGAAAACATTTTAAGCGAGAAATAGGCCGTACAGTTGCTGAATCTGTCTGCTTTTTGATCGACCAAGGTCAGTTTAAAAGATTTTCGTCAGATTTTGAGAGGCGGTGAGCCGAGCCGACCGCTCCTCAGGTGGAGCGTGGAGTGCTGCAGGTCACGTCACGTGTAGAAATGTCAAGTGGGAGAGATGAGGAAGGCTGCCCGGAGTTGGAGGATGCTCCAGCGTTGTATATAGTCTGGTGTGTGGGAACATTTTGGATTTCATGTTACCTATGATGACAGCGGGAATAAAACAATAGATAGAACTGCCGCTGTGTGCATGTATTGTGCAACATGCATTCAATATGCAAATTTTAGCTGTATATCATATGCTGAAGTATATTTCTGGAGTGTTAAAGATTAAAGGAAAAATAACAAGAACCCAAAACCGTGATACGAACCGAACCGTGGATTTTGTGACCCGTACCGCCCCTCGTAAACATATTAATGAAGTCAGCTGGGACTGTCCTTCCTTTGCCGTACCTGAAGTTAATGCATTCTGGCTGCTGTCTGTAGATTCCTTCATCACAACTCGGATTCTTCCAGATGTTTGATACCAGATGTTGTAACAGCGGTGATGTTGTGTATTGTTTGGGGTCCTCGCCACCACCAGACTAATCAGCATTGGTGAATTGAACACGTAGCTGGACTTGAACGGCAAATAAACTATTAAACGGTTCAAAAAAGGCATTTTGAGGATACAGTACAAAGTGAAGCAATGATTTATCACAATAAAAACAACATACATGATCGCAACATTTCCATAAATTCCAAAACTAAACGTCTTCGTTGTGTCAAACGTTTTCACGTGATCAAACATCTGCGGACCTGTGCTCAAATATTTGTTTTTGTTCAAGTTGGCGGCGGTTTTGGCATCACAGTGTCCTCTGCACACCTTCCCGTAATCAACGGCGGCGCAGTTACGTCGACGTGCGTAGCGCGCGTTGTGTTCGGTTCGGTCGGAAAAAATTCTAATGTTAGGCAGAAACCGAACCCCCGTCAAAAAGCCCAATATTAGTCCGAATCTGAAGCCAAACTCTGGGTTCGGTGCATCCCTACTATATTATGATGTTAATAACACAAACACTTAGAAACGTTTAGACTGTAAAACGTTGACACACGTTGTGATTGTTGTTGTTGTTGTTGTTGTTGTTGTTGTTGTTGTTGTTGTTGTTGTTGTGCAGAGACGCTCTGGAGGACGACGACGACCTGGAGAACGTTTTAAAGAAATCCTTTTTAGACGTCGACAAGGCTTTGCACACACATCTCAGCTACTTCAACAACGGTGTGAGACACACACACACACACACACACACACACACACACACACACATACATGCACACACACACACACACACACACATACATGCACATACACACACACACACACACACACACACACACACACACACACATACATGCACATACACACACACACACACACACACACACACACATACACACACACACACACACACACACATCTCAGCTACTTCAACAACGGTGAGACACACACACACACACACACACACACACATACATGCACATACACACACACACACACACACACACACACACACACACACACACACACACACACACACACACACACACACACACATCTCAGCTACTTCAACAACGGTGAGACACACACACACACACACACACACATCTCAGCTACTTCAACAACGGTGAGACACACACACACACACACACACATACACACACACACACACACACACACACACACACATACACACACACATACACACACACACACACACACACATACACACACACACACACACATACACGCACACACATACACACACATACACATACACGCACACACACATACACATACATACACACACACATACACACACACACACACACACACACACACACACACACTAACCATAACCTAATTCTAACCCTAATCCTAAAACCAAGTCTTAACCCTCAAACAGACCTTTAACCTTGTGGGCTCCAGCATTTTGGGCCCACAAAGCTGGTCGGACCCCACAAGTATACTGAATTCCTGGTTTTTCGACCCCACCAATGTAGTTTAACAAGAACACACACACACACACACACACACATATATATACACGCACACACGGACACACATACACACATACTCGCGCACACACACACACTCACACTCACACACAGACACAGACACACACACACACACACACACACACACACAAAATAACGTACACAAACGGAAGTAAAATAGCATTTGTTTCTTTCAATTGAAATATTCGATCGTGATTAACTGTCCATCCGTCCGTTCGTCTTCCTCCCCCAGCGTCGTTCCTGACAGCTGGCACCACGGCGACGGTTGCTTTGCTACGTGACGGCGTGGAGCTGGTGGTGGCCAGCGTTGGCGACAGCCGAGCGTTGCTGTGCAGAAAGGGACGAGCCAACAAGCTCACTAAAGATCACACGCCAGACCGCAAGGACGAGAGACACAGGTACGCACTTTTACTATGTTACTGTTACATAATATGAGGATTAATAGTACTTTTACTATGTTACTATTACATAATATGAGGATTAATAGTACTTTTACTATGTTGCTATTACATAATATGAGGATTAATAGCACTTTTACTATGTTACTGTTACATAATATGAGGATTAATAGCACTTTTACTATGTTACTGTTACATAATATGATGATTAATAGCACTTTTACTATGTTACTGTTACATAATATGAGGATTAATAGCACTTTTACTATGTTACTGTTACATAATATGAGGATTAATAGCACTTTTACTATGTTACTGTTACATAATATGAGGATTAATAGTACTTTTACTATGTTACTGTTACATAATATGAGGATTAATAGTACTTTTACTATGTTGCTATTACATAATATGAGGATTAATAGTACTTTTACTATGTTGCTATTACATAATATGAGGATTAATAGTACTTTTACTATGTTGCTATTACATAATATGAGGATTAATAGTACTTTTACTATGTTACTATTACATAATATGATGATTAATAGTACTTTTACTATGTTGCTATTACATAATATGAGGATTAATAGTACTTTTACTATGTTGCTATTACATAATATGAGGATTAATAGCACTTTTACTATGTTACTGTTACATAATATGAGGATTAATAGTACTTTTACTATGTTACTGTTACATAATATGAGGATTAATAGCACTTTTACTATGTTACTGTTACATAATATGATGATTAATAGTACTTTTACTATGTTACTATTACATAATATGAGGATTAATAGTACTTTTACTATGTAACTATTACATAATATGAGGATTAATAGTACTTTTACTATGTAACTATTACATAATATGAGGATTAATAGTACTTTTACTATGTAACTATTACATAATATGAGGATTAATAGTACTTTTACTATGTTACTATTACATAATATGAGGATTAATAGTACTTTTACTATGTAACTATTACATAATATGAGGATTAATAGTACTTTTACTATGTTACTATTACATAATATGATGATTAATAGTACTTTTACTATGTTACTATTACATAATATGATGATTAATAGTACTTTTACTATGTAACTATTACATAATATGAGGATTAATAGTACTTTTACTATGTTGCTATTACATAATATGAGGATTAATAGTACTTTTACTATGTTGCTATTACATAATATGAGGATTAATAGTACTTTTACTATGTTACTATTACATAATATGATGATTAATAGTACTTTTACTATGTTGCTATTACATAATATGAGGATTAATAGTACTTTTACTATGTTGCTATTACATAATATGAGGATTAATAGTACTTTTACTATGTTGCTATTACATAATATGAGGATTAATAGTACTTTTACTATGTTGCTATTACATAATATGAGGATTAATAGTACTTTTACTATGTTGCTATTACATAATATGAGGATTAATAGTACTTTTACTATGTTGCTATTACATAATATGAGGATTAATAGTACTTTTACTATGTTACTATTACATAATATGATGATTAATAGTACTTTTACTATGTTGCTATTACATAATATGAGGATTAATAGTACTTTTACTATGTTACTGTTACATAATATGATGATTAATAGTACTTTTACTATGTTGCTATTACATAATATGAGGATTAATAGTACTTTTACTATGTTGCTATTACATAATATGAGGATTAATAGTACTTTTACTATGTTGCTATTACATAATATGAGGATTAATAGTACTTTTACTATGTTACTATTACATAATATGAGGATTAATAGTACTTTTACTATGTTGCTATTACATAATATGAGGATTAATAGTACTTTTACTATGTTGCTATTACATAATATGAGGATTAATAGTACTTTTACTATGTTGCTATTACATAATATGAGGATTAATAGTACTTTTACTATGTTGCTATTACATAATATGAGGATTAATAGTACTTTTACTATGTTGCTATTACATAATATGAGGATTAATAGTACTTTTACTATGTTGCTATTACATAATATGAGGATTAATAGCACTTTTACTATGTTACTGTTACATAATATGAGGATTAATAGCACTTTTACTATGTTACTGTTACATAATATGATGATTAATAGCACTTTTACTATGTTACTGTTACATAATATGAGGATTAATAGCACTTTTACTATGTTACTGTTACATAATATGATGATTAATAGTACTTTTACTATGTTGCTATTACATAATATGAGGATTAATAGTACTTTTACTATGTTGCTATTACATAATATGAGGATTAATAGTACTTTTACTATGTTACTATTACATAATATGATGATTAATAGTACTTTTACTATGTTGCTATTACATAATATGAGGATTAATAGTACTTTTACTATGTTGCTATTACATAATATGAGGATTAATAGTACTTTTACTATGTTGCTATTACATAATATGAGGATTAATAGTACTTTTACTATGTTGCTATTACATAATATGAGGATTAATAGTACTTTTACTATGTTACTATTACATAATATGATGATTAATAGTACTTTTACTATGTTGCTATTACATAATATGAGGATTAATAGTACTTTTACTATGTTGCTATTACATAATATGAGGATTAATAGTACTTTTACTATGTTGCTATTACATAATATGAGGATTAATAGTACTTTTACTATGTTACTATTACATAACCCTCGTGTTGTCTTGCCTGCATTTTTGTTTTGTTTTTTCTGGGTCATAATGTAAAAAATATTCCAACGTTTTGGTCGTCTTTTTCGACACTTTTGTCACTTTTTTTGAAATTTCTGTCAATATTTTTCTGTGCTTTTTACTAAATTTTTTACATTTTTTTAAGCTTTTCCCATTTTTTTGTCACTTTTCCGGATGTTTTTGAAGATTTTCCCGACATTTTTGTCACTTATTCACTTTTTTAACATATTATGAAATGAAAAATCACAAGAATAATTTAAGTTATCATTTAACCCTTAACTTGTAAAATTATTGACAGACTGAACAAAAAGTCCAGAGTGAACGCTGCAGATCAAGTCAGTGGAGCTTCAGGTTGTAACGTGTGTATAAATAGACTCGACAGTATTTTGGACTGCTGCAGGTCGACAGGTTTGGGTTTCCCTTCAGCTTAAATGTTACATAACAGCGGAACGAGGCTAAGTTTAACTCACCCAAACGCATGTTATCGCTTCAGTGTGTGACCCACACACACATAGAGTCAAAGTTCTTAACTAGGAAATGGAAGTACAATAACAAGACTGTGTAGAAGTATTCAGATATTTCACTGTAGTAAATGCAGTGTGAAAATACATTGAACATTGAAAACTTTACTTAATTATAAGTATGTAAATGTACTTTTCAGCTTTGTGACGATACATTTTCCAAGTTGTTTTTTTTCAACCTGGAGCCTATTTTCGTCTCTGACATTGGTCCAATATTAAGCGAGTTAAGTTAATAGGGCAATTGTCCAGCTTGTATTTACCTTCACAAAAGTGCTCGTTTTGCCGCTGACAGGCTCAGAGTAATATTGTAAGTGTCTGACATCATTATGGAAAGGATTTCTAAGGAGGTTGACCATCCTTGGTCCGTCGCCACCAGACTCACTGTAAATAAACAGTGATTTTAGCATCGTAACATACACTTCATTCAAAGTCGATAGAAACAATATAAAGTTATGACAAGACGTTTTGGGTCGTCTTCCCACTTTTCCAACCATCACAACTCTAGTTTTGGTTGAAATAAACAAATACTTTACCGATTTACATGTGAGAATATGTTGGCTCTCTACACGCTAAAAGTATTGCTTTTTAAAATGGAGTCTGGTGGGTTTAACCCTAGCGACTTCAGAGCTGTTTCTGGTTGAACAGAAAGGTCTCAGAGAGGTTTTAAAGGTCTATCTCTGTAGGGATCCTTTCCATAATGTCGTCAGACACTTAGAATATTAATCTGAACCGGTCAGCAGCAAAACAATATTTTTTGTGAAGGTAAATACAAGCTGGACCTTTGCTCTATTAACTTACGTTGTAGCTTGTTTCGCCGCTGCCGACTGCAGCAATCTCGCTTAATACTGGACCGATGTCAAAGATTGTTGTTCCCATCAGTCAATTAGAAAAAAAACAGTAGTTACCCTTTAAGAAGGAGGAGGACTTTCTTAACACATAAAGGAGTAATGTTTTTGAGAA